>JANRGV010000051.1:67634855-67693049 GCA_024734035.1 Alethe castanea
AGGGGTCCTTTGTAGCAGTTATTTTTCTGACAGGAGCTGCACTTTTGCATTTCTCCTCTCTGAATTGTAATATTGTCTATGATTAGAATTTGTATTTAAGATATTTAATAGAGGGCTTTGATCTCTTTTTTTACTGCACAAGAACAGGTGAAAAGTGCTGATATTTTTTTCTTACATAGGAAAATGTTACATATAAAATAGGATTTCATTATAACTGCCTGCAAAGACCAAAGAAAACTAGGCCCTAAATGATGCAAGTACGCCCCTCTTTTTCCTCCCCTACCCTAGACTACCATGTGTGCATAAATTAATTTTCTGTTTACACAGAAATTGAACTGTATTATTGACTTGTCCTGTTCAGCTTTCTCTGTTGGAAAACAATGATATTGCACCTAAACAAAACCCAGTCTTCTGTGTCCTATTAAATCCAACCGATAAGAGAAAATATTCAGAAAAGTGCTATTTTTTTGCATTCAGGGTTGTAGGATTAGTTGTTAGAGAAGCCCCTACAGTTTTCATTGGGCTCAGCCCAACAGACAGAATTGCTTCAGCCCACCTCCTACTTCAGCAGGCTATGGATGATACATTGTTGTCTGCAGTTAATGATGGTGTTATCACCCAACAAGTCCATGCAACAGATGTTCCCTATGTTTTTTGTCAATTAAATAGTAGTCCGGGTATTTATGGACTGAATTTATTCTGTGAACCATTAGCTCAATGTTACCCAAGGCACACTTGAGGGAAGTAATTGTGATCCACTGTAATTATACAGAGATACTTGAAGGTATTTAAGCACTTTACTGCTGTTATCTTCTAATTTCAATGAAATTAGCAGTAATAAAAGAATTGGGTGCCAAGTTTTTTTCTAGTGCAATCTGATTAGTAACAAAAAAAAGAGTAAAAAAAAAGTCAATCATGAAAGTGTTATAACAATTAAATATGTCCATTAGAAAACAACAACAAAAAAAACCAAAATTAAACCTCAATATTTCACTAGTTGCAAAGTTTGTTGGGTTTACATTGAAATCTGTGAAATGAGCTAAGAAAAAAATTTCTCCCAAGCTAAACTTCGAAACTTGTGAAATATTGGGGCAGTATCTTTTAATATAGGTTTGCCCTTCCTATAATTTTTGATACTTAGTTGAGACATCTGAAGGAATAATATTAGAATTGCAGGATGCTTTATACTAGAAGGGAACTTAAAGATCATCTGCTTACAACATCCCTGCCAAGGACAGGGACATCTAAGAGATCAAGTTGTTAAAGCTCCATCCAACCCGGCCATCAACACTTTCAGGGATGGGGCATCCACAGTTTCTGTGGGCAACCTGTTCTCATGCCTCACCACAATTTCTGTAAAAAAATTCTTCCTTATAGCTAATCCACAGTTCTCTTCTTTCAGTGTTAATCCATTAGCCTCTCTATTATAAGCCCCCTTTAATAACTGAAGTACTTCACCAAGATCTCCCAAGCTAAGCAACCCCAACTCTCTCAGTTCCTTTTCATAAGAGAGGTATCCAAACCTCTGACCATTTCTGTGCCCTTGCCTAGGTCTGCTCCAAGAGGTCCATGCCTTTCTTGTGCTGGAGATGCCAGACCTGGATGTAGTTCTGCAGGTGCGGTCTCACTAGAGGAAAGGGGAAGGTTCCAGGTTCTGTGTGGATATAGACACTTTAACAAGCCCAGTCCTATAGCTTCTGTAAGAGACAAAGTATGGTTAAAAAATTTCATTTCTCTAAGTTCCTAGTGTTTATACACAGATATTGCAGTCCCTGAATTCTATGGCAAATTGCTCTTTTTCTATTTCCCAGGCAATAGAAATTTTCTTGAAGGGCAGGGAATGATCATCTGTAGGTTATCTTGGCTGTTGGTGTCACACTATTAATGTGACAGCAACTGAATAAGATTCCATTTTTCTAATTCTATTGCACATCTACTGCTTACATGAAACTATTGCTATGCAGAAAATTGACTTCAAACTTCATTTTCTTAGGTCATTTAAATGGAAGACTGCATTACTGTCACGTCTTTTATCATTTTTTGAAAAGCATGACTTTCAGGCATCTGAATTTTTAAGCTTTGACATCAGAATTTTGATGAAATATGCCTACCTTCACATTAAGAGTTTCAATCTCCATAAGAAATTAATTTATGACTCATGTTTGTTGCATCTTGTCTTGTCTGCTGTTTTCTTAGTGTGTTGGCTTTTCTGAACTCTTTCTGAGCACACTGTGCCTCCCAGCATGAAATACAGATTCTATGTATGTGACGTTGGAGAATGGATTCTCCTGCAGCCGTTGGAGAATACAATAGATGGACACTGCAATACTCTAACTGGTACTTATCACAGAGAATTTATTTTATTTATTATTTGCTGCTCTTCTTCAAATTAAAACACAAAGAATGTGCTGAAATTCTGAATGGATATATAATCAGAGAGAAGCAGTAAGGACGAATGGAGTATTCTGCTCATCTAATTAAAGTTTCCATTCTTTAGCCTCTGAAATGTTCCCTGTAGCTTTCCTACTGATTCATTTGGAAAAAAAATATGCCCTAGAAAAGTGAAGGGTACTGACAGCATGGAACTGTAACATATGACAAACTAAGTAGAACCTGCCATCCATTAGTTCAGAAGTTCAGAAGTCTTTAAAGTACAAAATAATGAACCATTGCACTGGGCTCTTCATACGCCTGCAAGTGAATAATATTCCTTATTATAGGTAGATTTTCTTGATTTAAACTAATAATTCTTCATTATTTCATCAATAATAACAAATATCTACTGATTAGTAGAAAGATGTATTTGTGAATTTCATTGTCAAATGACAAGTCAAATCAAATTCTATGAAAGAGATAAAAGTTAAAAATCAACATATTTGTTCAGCTGCCAGAAATTCCTGTAAAAGAAAAAGAGGCTAAAGAGAGGGTGAGAAGTTAGACATCAAATATTAATCCTTAGGCTTTGCTTCTCCTGTATTTCTTCCAGTAATCTAAACACCAGTTGAAGAAGCATTTGGATAATACTCTCAGACACATGGCCTGAATCTTGGGGGGTTCTGTGCAGGGCCAGGATGTGAACTTAATGACCCTGATGGGTCCCTTCCAACACAGCATATTCCATGAATCTATGATTCTATACATCGCATAGAACTGGATAGTTTTATCAGTGTTTTTAATCATGATACATGACAAGATATAAATAATTTAGTAGTTCACTTTCTGGATACATAAAAATATCATACATGAATTACACTATTTTTTTGCATTATACATTACTGTTAAGAAATAAACACTGTACTGTGAAAGAAAATATGTCCATAAGGCATATTTCTGGATATTTCAGGTAAGGCCAACTATTGGGCACATATGTTGATCAACTAATTGCAGAAAGGCAATCTTTTATGCAAAAAATCCCCAAAGTTAATATGACTAAGAAACTACATTTGACTCATGGCTTCATGTCAAACCTCATTAAAAAATTCAGTAAGCTAGATATACCAATTGCAACAATACAGTCAGCTACCAGATAACGGAAAGATGAAATATAGATTTGTCTCACATTTTTTCTGAACAAAACAGAAAGCACTAACTTTATACTCAATATAGTTCTTTCCATTACAAAAATCTTATCTATCTTCTATTAAATATGTATCTAGAAAGCAATTTTATCCCTGATTGTGCTGTTACTAGCTGTGGAACAAGTCTGAATACAAGGAACAGAATGATTTGCAGCTGCTAAAATGAATTTATTAAACCCTGTTTTCACTTTCTATTTCAGTCATGGTTTTGCTGCTGCCAGCTCTTTCCCTGATGTGATGCTTAGCAGTGACAATACCAATTGGCACATACACAGATATAAATGCATGCTTGAGAGACAGGCAGGAATTGAATAGAGCAAGTAGTGGCATTTGGTAAAGCTGGGGTTATTGAGATCTCTTTGTGAGTGGAAAAGCTTAAAGACTAAAATTTTGTTCAAAATATCAGATAAAATTACTTTATTAATTTCAGGCAGAAAACTGATTTTCCTCTATATTTGCCTTAAATATGTTGAGCTTTCTTATCATGTTTTGTATTTATCAAATCCCCTGAGTAGGAATGAGTTTTTTCTTTTCCTTTAAAAAAGTGCCTATTCAAAAAGTCACAAATAAAACAACCACAACCATCATTCATTAGCTGATGTTCAGGCATTTTTCTCAATAATTTCCACCTTTTTTTCTTTTTTTTTTTTTTTTAAGCAAGAGAGTAGTAAAACTATATTTCTCTTCTGAAGTCTGTGTACACATGCTATCTTTCAAATGCAATAAATCTGACTACACCATATATCACCTAGTGGTATGTAGACTTTACTGTATCAGTTTTTCTTGTGTAAGTTTTCACATTGTGGTAGAGCTGTGAGAAATCAAGAGAGTAAAGAAAGAAATAGCCCGGGTAGTCTGAGGGATAATGATAAAGAATATTCCTACAGAGGTTTTATAGGCAATCCATATTAGGACAGTGCCCTGGAATTTAGATGGATCTGGAAATTTCTAATTTAATCATTGTATTAGTTTAAATGAATGTAGACATTAAAATAGATTAAAAAATAATGTAAAAATCAGAGAAAAGAGAAAACAATTTAAAACAGGAAGAAGAATGAGAATGTACAATAGTAGTATGAAAAATTAATATATATATATTTTAAAAAAATCTTAAGGAGGAGATAAGAAAGATTTGAATTTGCTTTATGTTCATATAACTATATATTTAAAAGGAAGTCATATATATCTAAGAAAACCTCCTGTGACAAATGTCCTTATTTTTAATTAAATGAAATAACACACAATTCATGTTATATAATAATAGCTATAATACCCATGCTATAAAGTAATAGCTATTCCATAAGATTTAAAACAGATCTCATAAACTTTCTAATTATTTTGTCTATTATTTTATCATTTGGAAGCTGAACACATACTTCTGAATCCTTCTTATTTCCACAGACATTCTAAGAATTATGGCACTTCAGAAAAATATTTTCTTGAGTTCTTAAACAAAGGTATTTTTAGAAAAAAAATTTAAGATAGGTATTAACTGGGACAACACTGTTTTTCTGGCAATATGTAGCAATCATTAGTTTAGTGAAGAGGGAATGGAAAACAAAGGTGGATAAGCAAAATTCTGAGGATTATTTTTAATTTGATGAGGTTTTTTTGCTTTATTTTCTCTTAGGGTTTTGGTGAGGGGAGTTTGGGGGTGGTTGTGGGGATGTTTCCTTTTTTTTTAAAATTCATATAGAAGCACACTGGTATCTCATTTCCTATTAATAAAATTCTGTAGAGTTTGTTTCATATTTTACCATCAAACCATTCTTTTTTTTTTTTAAATTAATTCTCTAAAGCATAATTGCATTAAGATTGGGTTAACATTTCAGAGTAAAAAAATAAATAGGTACCTCTTAACATTTGTATTTTAAAATTTCAAATAAATAAAAATTTGCTTTAAAATATTAAGGGTTTCAAGATTTTATTGTTTTCATCATCCATTATGCTCTCAATAAAAATATTCCCATGTAGCCTTTCCCTTGAAACATTCAGTGGATTTGTGCTTTTTTCTCCTGATACTGAGATATGAAGTCATTTCTTTACTGTATTTTTCCATTTTTATTTCTTGTGTTTCATAAGGACATCACTTTAGGTAGTCAGACATTAAAATGTTATTTTATTCTAATTAGAACATTTGCAACACTTTAATACCTTTGAAAAAGAAAGAACTTCACTCATTATACGTACATCCAGGGGAGCAGATGGAAATGTAGTGTGAACAACCACGCATAAGATTTAGATTCTAAAATTCTAAAGAGAAACAGCAGAACTGAACATAAAAGAAAAGAAGAAAAGGAAACCATGACAAACTTGTCAATAAGTATTTTAAAATTTAAAGAGAGAAAGGGTGTGAAGAGTTTGTTATGCACTCTTTTTCTTACACAGGATGCATGTATAAGAGGAAAACATTTACAAGGCTTTATTGCATGTTCTTTACTTCCAGTCTTAGTCATACAGAAACTTGTCAAGCCAAGGAAGGAAAATAGATGTAGATATACTTTATGTTTCTTGTTACAAGATAGATGTCTAATATTCTAATATTGAAATGAAGGAGCAAAATTCAGTAAAAAGAGAAATCTCTTTAGCAGTAATCTATGTTGCTGGATGTTTTCAAGGGTGCTAATGTACTTCTATGTTATTCTGCCCACGTTTTCTTCTAATGTAAAAGTTTTTAATCAATAAGAACCTCTCAAGCAGTAAAGTGAAGCTTGTTTGTTTATAAGAAGTCCAGGATTATGTACTTATCATTGCTTCTTAATCCTGTTTTTCCATTCAGCATCTCTTCAATGGATATATAAGGTGTTTCATGTTCATTGCTGTTTAAATAATTAATGTCTGAAAAAGAATGAAGAAGATATTCTCAATAAATTCTATTGTATGTAAATCTATGTATTTTTATTTATTTATTTTTACTCCATTATTGTAAGTAATATATGTCCTGGTGTGTTTTGCCTGACTACTTCATAATAATTCCAGATTGTCCCTGTGAAATATTGCAACTGTATTTCAAATATAAAACACTCAAAACATATTCTGGCTGAAAATTTACTGCTTTGTGCTCTTTAGTTTTTGCAACACCCTCTCCATTGTTACCAACTATCAGATAACTAATCATTGCCAATGATATAAAAAAGCAAGTATCAAGAGGAAAATTACTTTCAGGGAGCAAGACATATTATATGAAGTTATACAGCAAAACTGAATTTTTTGTTAGTTTTTAAGAGCAGGAACATTGAGAGAGATTGTGTACAGCCCTGAGAGAAGCACAGAGGTGTTGCAATCATGATCAATTTACAAAATTACAGCTAATGTGAACCAAGATAAATGATCCAAAAGATAAATGATAAATGATCCAAAAGGTGACCAAAAGCTGAACTTTGCTTGATTGACTGGAAAATGCATATCACTTTTCCTGCCACCGCATATGCTAATGAAGTAAAACTTGTGCATGCTTTGCATGTATGACAAAAATGTCTGAAACTTCACATAACTATGAAAAAACATCAAATGAAACTTCATCTTTTTTCAACCCTCAAAGAAAACAAATATAACCTAGGGTAAAGATTTTAAGAAGGAAGAAGACTCCACCTCTGTATCCTGGGATGGTTGATGAGCTGCACCCATCCCTCCATCCCACTAAGATAAAGTGTCACCTTACCATCAGGTGAGCTTTATTCCACAGTAATACTGTTGCTTATGCTTTCTGATATCAGTGTATTTATCAACAGAAATTTCTGAACCTTATCCTGTCACAACAATCACACTATTTATGGGTCTGGAATCTTATTGAATGTGTCTGGACTTAATGTGCACCCCACACTATTTCTGCAAATAGGATTATGATTGTGATCAGACTTACAATGTAATACTTTTAGTGCATCCAGCACTTTACCAGATTTATAGTCCCAAATTATTTACTCTACATTTTTATTTGTGAAGGTCTCCTGGGGACTCTGTCAGCCAGATACTACCGTAAGTAAGAAAGGGGAACCACCCCTGCACCCACTACATCTACTGATAACCCAGAAAGCAAGGGGGCTGCCTTTTCTTAAATTTTTACATGACACTAGCTTTCCTTTCCCATTTATTGTGAAAGGGTTGGGAGGGTTAGTATTTTCACTGTTCCTGGGCCTGCTCATGTCCTTTCCATTTCCATTTGCACCCTTTACCACTTTCAACTCCAGCTGAATGTTGGTCTTCCTAATTCCCCCTGTGAATACTTAAGCATTTAAACTCCCCAGTAATCTGTCTGCCTCAGTAATCTGTACTTCTCAGTGATCTGTGTCTTTTCTACCTCCAATCTATTTCCTTTTTGCCTTCAGACGGAGTCAGACGTTCTGGGCTGGGCCAAGCTGAACTTTTCTATTACTGATTGTTTTCTCAGTGTTGAGGATGGGCTGCTCTTGTGCATTAAGGACATTGTCCCCGAAGCCTCCTTGAAGGAGTAAGTTACTCAGTCAAGTGGTGGAATCACCATCCCTGGAAGTTACCAAAAGGCATGTGGATGTGGCATGGGGAAATGGTTTAGTGGTGAATATGGTGATGCCAGGTTAACAGTTGGGCTTCATGATTTTAAAGGTTTATTCCAACCTTCATTGTTCTATGAGGTGTCATGGGCTTCTCTGCCCTTCCTAGAAAGGGAGCTTGTGAGTTCCCAATGAAACCAGCATCCATCCTCTTGAAGCCCAGGGTGTTTGACCTGCCTTTTGCTGTCCTGAGGATCTTAAACTCTACTCTGTTACAGAAACAGCAGCCAACATATTTTTGATCAGTAGTCCTTTGTGATTAGCAGACTTAGTGATGCACCTCCTCTTTTTAGTCCATCTGGTTTCTGCATCACATATTTGCCTCCTGGACAATATACCTGCCTTGGAAAGCACCTGTCTTGCTTGTGCTCACCATATTCCTCTCTATGAAGTCTGAGGTTGTCAGTTTCATGTAAGAGTCCGATTCTAAGATGAAGAGATATCTTATGCCAGTGAAAAAAAAAAATAATCAGAGCTCAACTTCATCCTGTCCCTCTGAGACTTCTGATTACATTTGAGCTATTTAAGATTTTCTTTACCATTATACTTGTTGAAAAGAGTGGTAGCTGCAGTACAGGACAAGCTTTGGGAATCTGCAGTGTCCTAGGTCCAAGAGACGTGGCAAACCTCTAAAGATAACCAGTTATTAAAAAGGAGCCCAACACTACTTTTATATATCATTTCCTCTTTGTGTTTAAGTCAGGTACAATTGGACCAAATGCCTTCCCTAGCACAATTTAGTCCTCTCTGAGAACATGCTGAAGGGTAAAACAGACCTCTTTTTGTTAGCAGAAGTTACAATACCTCTTTAGATCTGTGAGTGACAAGGCAGAGAGGGGAAAGGTTGAGAAATATGAATGGAGGGGAAGAAATTTAAGTTCCTAATGATATTCAAAATATCCCTTAGATGCAATTCTTTAGAAATAAATTTGAAGCCTTATATGATATTACATCTGTAATATCCAAGACATTGTATTTTGAGTGAACCTATAAACTTTACTTGTGTGGAGTTAAAACTTTGTTAGGTAAAGTACCTTATATAACCAAAGCACACTTTTAATTCTGTAATAACTTAGTACAAGTCATTATTGACCAATCTTTTACACCTTCAGAGAAATAAAGCTTAGATCTTGCTTAGAAAATATTTGAAAGGTATATCCTCATAATTTATCAGTTCATTGAAAAATCTTTAGTTTACAGTTTCAATACAAACATTTTATCTTCTTTAAGTATTTCACAATTTAAATCTTATTTTAAAATATAATTCTTGTGAATTACATGATGTAAATGCTGAGGACTGACTGTATATGTAGTATATGTATATGTATATCTAGTATATGTTATACTAGAGCATACCATGAGCTCCCAACCACACAGGTTTGAGACAGCAAGATAATTGAGTGTGTCCTAAAATGTATTTCTTGACAATCTTCACAAATATTCATTAATTGTATCTGGTAACACTATTTCTTCCCCAGCTTTGGCACCAGACTCATACTGCCCATTCATGAAATGCAAGCACATCCACACATCCGCTTTACATCAAACTTCAAAGCTTTAGTAGAAGATAGACAAACACTCATAATTCAGAGTACAAGCAGAATAAAACAGGAGAAACACTTCTCATCAATAATGGAGAATCAGCTAAGTGAAAAGAAAGCAACTAGTCTACAAGCAAAGGCAATATGCAGGTGTTTAGTCCCTGCTAACCCAACTGACACCTTCACACCAGATCTGTTGAGCAACTCAACGTTGGTTGCACAAAGTGTAGAAAACACTTAACAATTTTCCAAATGCCAACAAGTGCCAAATCCCTTTTTGCTAGAAAAAAAAAAAAATCATATTCTTAAAAGACTCAGTCCAGTTACTTAAAAAAATTAACTTCAAAATGAAATTATGGGTGGTTATTATAAGCCATTGATAACTGTTTCTGGGTCACTTGACGTGAAATTTTTGCACATAAATCACCCTCTTTTTGTATACCTTTGGTATTAATTTTGCTGCTGCAACTTTTTGTTTACTTGTCTTGTGTTTGGTTCCAGTAAATTGTTCTTATTTTGACCTTTTCACCTTTTTCTGCCTCCAACTCTCAGCTCCGTCCCTGGAGTGAGAAGGGGGAGGGAAGGGATGGGGAGCAAGCTAGTGGCACCTCATTTGGGAGAGTCTCAGGGTGAAGGGGGCATTAAACTGGGGAGTGCCATTCCTAAACCACGACACATCAGAGTCCTGAACAACTGAATTTATAAATTGACAGGGAAACTTCAAACCCTCAAGCACAGTTCACTAGCAATTTGTTTGAATGCCATGTCTAAACTAGTCACTCACTCTTTTTTGTTTGTTTGTTGGGCCTTTTTTTATTCTTCTTCTAAATTTGTAAGTACAGTCCATCAGATTTTCCTTTCACCTTTCAGTACTCCTGAATTTTCTGACACCTATTGAAAAGCATATGAATATATAAATGCATATATGTGGACACATACACACACAAATAACATATATACATTTTGACAGCATAATAAGTAATTGAAAAATCTTATCTCTTCAGAGATAGAGGTAGATTACAGCAAAATGGCTATTGCTTCTTCACATGTTGCTTATAGTCCTTTCATTTTACAATACACATTTTACTAGCCAGAGATGAAATTGAAGTTTATAGGAAATTTTATTGGAGCAAAAACAGACACGTTTACACATACCCTCACATGGGTTTTAAATGACATATAATTGTATATATGTTATATTTTTTGGGGGGGGAAATATATTAGCAGTCATTTCTCTAAATGTTCAAAATTATTTTACTCTCTGAGAAGCAAATCTCAACTTCCCTTATATTTAAGACTTAAGATAACAAAAACCCCCCTACAAAATCAACCACAAAACAAATAAGAAATTTTAAAGTTTCTTTTTGAAATAACATCATTAGTAGTCAAAGAAATCAGAGGGAATAATTTCTAGTCATACTGATCATGAAAAAACAATCATTAATTTAAAAATTATAGATGAGGGCGTGCAGTTTATATAAAGGTCATAATATTTTTTCATTTTAGAAAAGGATTTAAATATTTCAAAGAGTTTTTGAGATGATATAAGTTTATAGTGGAAATAAAGCAATTTGAAACTCTGAAGGTGTTCAATTAATAGCATTTCAATACTGAATAATAATCTTTCAGTCTTCCTAAAAGAAAAAAATTGCATAGTTATGTCTGATAGACTTTGAAACTATTTCTTTTCAAAACATTAGTAACTAAGTGGAGTGTAGAATTTATAGCCAGTTGGCTCTTTTTGTGTTTGGATGTAGACTATAGAAGTTTCATACTTGTAACTGTCAACATTTTGATATTCCTTTTGTTCTTAAAAAAACCTGTGTGTTTTGTTATATGACAAGTGTTAAAAAGGTGCTTCCACTTAGAGAAGACCAGTAAAAAGGAACTGTGTGAAAGTGTTTGGGTTTTTTAGTTCAGAAAATGTGATTATTGCAAACATAATTTATTTTCTTTAACATACTACAGGCATATGTAATTTTAAAAGTAGTTTTTTTTTAAATTTTGCACTGTTGTAATTACATACAACTTTTATGCAGACACTGCAGTGTATACATCTATATACATATTATCTATACCTCTATTATATATTTACATATATGTAATGACTACATCTATAATAATTATACATTATAGCACCTAACTTCAGCCTTTTCCTGTGCTCAGTCATCCTCACAGTAGAAAATTCCAGGAAATACTTTTTTACTGGGTGGATTAGCAAGATGCGGCACAGGTTGCCCAGAGATTTTTTTGGAGTCTCTCTCTTCACCATTGACATTCAGAGGTCCCTTCCAGCCTCAACCTTTGTATGATTCTGTGGTTCATGATATAAAGACTCAACACAAATTGTTGACCTAGCAATAACAGATTCTTTTCCTGTATAAATGCTTACTTCTTTAACAAAAATTTTGTATAAACTTTTGATCTATCTTCAATGGGAATACTAGAACAATTAGTTTCTGAACTGAGGAGACCTGAAGGGAAATTCTAACAGTTGAAGTTGATAGCAATTGCAGTTAATTTCAGCATAATCAGTACTCCACTGAGTGTTTTTTCTATCTAAAGAGTACAAATATAATCAAACCAAAATGAGTTTTTCTTATTCAATAAAAGGCATTTAGCCACAGAAAGACATTTCAGTCCTTACAAGATACTTATTTTTTAATTGATTTGGAAAACATTCAAAATTTAGACTCAGATAGGAATTTTCCCAGTAAAAAAAACAAGAACATCAAAAGTCAAAGGAAAAATTTGTTTTTAACTGAACTATACTTCAGTTTTTCTTCACTATCTTTTTTTTTAATCCCTTCACCTTGTGTGATGTTTATTTCAACTCCATGAAAATCACCAGCTTAAAGTTTACTAGTAGTTTAACACAAATGCACATACTAAGCATCACATTTCACAACAGCTGGCACCTTGTCCTACTTGCTGAATGATACAATGTGATGTTCAGACACAGAGGCTCAAAACAGGAAGGATATTTATATAGAATACAGTTAGGAATAGGATTTAGTAAGAAGACTCAGTAAGAATGTAGGACAGTCACAGCAGCACTCAATGTGACAAGTATAATGACCATCTTCTGCTAATAGGCAATCTGCCCCTTTTATCCCTCTTTTTTCAAACTTGTTCTTTCTAGGTTGGTGTTGATGCCTCCAACATTCCATTAAAATTGCTGTATAATCTCCAGAATCTCTGCTCTATCCCAAAATAGTTTTTTCCCTCCAGCCCATAGCAAGTCTTATGTCCCTTAAAGCAGCATCTCCCCTAGTTTCCTTGGATTTACCCACTGACAAAATCTTTGAATGTCATACAGTTACTTTCAGCTACACATTTATAGAAGGAATATAAAGATGAAAGATGAAATTAAATTGTTTTAATTGGAAAATGATGTTAGGACATTCATGCTTTTTGATAGTCCTTAGAAAAACCATTAGACTTTAGAATGTGCATTTCAAAATTGAAAGACCAAGATTAAGTTTGGTTACTACTACATAGATCAAGTATTGTGTTTTTAAGCAACAGCTTCAAAGTAGCAATGCCATAATCAGAACACAATTCTGGCTTACCTTGAAAAAAAAGAAAAGTATATTATGATAGTGTAAACAACATTGTATAGTATGTACAATGCATAACTACAATATATAAATGGTATGTAACTTTATTAAGTCAATTTTAGGAACAATCTATAACCATTTTACTTTAATTTTTGACCACCAAAAAACCAAATATATATATATAGCTCTGGGTAGCAAAAGGTAACTATATTTTTTGGCATATTTGTGATAAAAAAACCAGTTGTATTAAAAAAATGAATGAAACCAATCCAAACCAAAAATCCTCTGGAAATGTTTGTTGAAATCCTTGTGACAAATTTGCTTTTAAAAAGGGACTTTAAACATAATATCTGAAGTGAGATACAAAGAGGTATTGAGATGAGGATGCAAAAAAAAATCTGAAACATCTAAGTTAGTGTAACTTTTCTCTGAAGATTGTTGAAATACTAAAAAATTCTGGGATGAATATTTTAAAAATATGTCTTCCTACTTTTTCGTTGTTTTTTTTCTAAATGTTGCCTATTAAAACTGAATGAGTTTTATAGTTATGATTAGAAGGAAGAGATTGCTATCCATTATATTTGTAATGTTGTTTCAAAAAGCATTTAAGGTGTGTAAGAATTTATCAAATTACTAAGAATTTTGATTATGCACTTAACATTATGCTGTCAGGAGAAAAATAGCTATTGTTTGCTTGTCAAGATATATTAATCAGGTCTCTTTTTCTCAAGAAAATATAAATACTGAAAACTGCTTTTTTTAAAAAAAGGTCTTAATATCTTCGAGTAATCTTAAAAAATACATAAACCTAGTCCATCAAAAATTAAAGAAGGTAGAGTAGTGCAGGCAGAAAGTTCAGAAGAGGAATGTGAGTCAAAATTAATTGCAAAAGCTCTTGATTTTATCAAAATTTTGCCATATTTTGTCTCTTGACAATCTGTCTCAAAGCATTTATTGAGATGACTAGAAATACCTCTCCTAAGTATTTGTATACATAAGAACCTACCTAGTAGATAGACAAAAAAAAGAAGTACTTACTATGTGCAGCACTTTATTTGGTAGTTCTTGTAGCATTGCTAGGATTTGCCAGAACAATCTATCAGCTAGAGAGCAGAGATGAAACACAATTAATGAGCAGATGTGTGACTAAGACAAGTTACCACACCCGGAGTTTTGGCCCAAAGGTAAAAATAAATCTGCTCTTCATCAAAGAAAGCCACTCAATAGGTCATTTTTATGCAAGGCCTAGGGCAACTGAGAATGCTACCATTTCTGAAGGCTGTATGGGTTTAACTGTGATTAAAAGTGACAACCAACTTTCCCTCTCAGCTGTGTGCTGAGATGACCTTACTGCAGCATGCCTGTGTACATTTGCACTGTTAACATTGTTTTGCAGAGATGTCAGAATTATTGTCTGTAGTCTTCCATGCCAGAAATATAGCTAAATATGCTTTGTTCATCAATTGTTAATATTGTTTCGATTTAATAGGGGATCCCGGGAAAAAAGTGGGATTTTTTTTTTTTGTGCCATTTCCATATGTTTATAACAAAATATGGCTTTGGTTATAGAAAATTAATATTAAGCAAAAGTAAAAAAACATAGTGGCAGTCATTCTAAGACTGAAGGTTTGAAAGAACAAAAAGATTCAGAATGCTTTAATTATAGATTTTGATTTTTTTTAAAAAATCTGAAAAAACATTTTATTTTTCTTCTTTTATAAGAGAAAAAAGCCCAACAAAACCAAACCACAAAACAAAGCGTACAATCACCCTTAGCAACAGTAAAGAGTGAAGTAATTCATGAAGACATAATGAGATGAAAGAAAAACCTCTAGTGATTTATTTCTTAAGTACTTATTACCTTCATTTTCCATCTGTATAAATCTATCTTATAGCCCTATGTAAAAACATATTAATAATAAAGCACAGTTCTGCAAGAATGCATATGTGAAAGTTGAGTCCCCTAGTAGTTAAATTCAGTCTTTTGTACTTGTGCTTGGACTTGCAAATTTAAATGTATTTTTTTCCCCCAGCCATTCTTCTGCAATTATTTTTCAGACAGAAAGCTTGAATATACACACATTTCCACATATAAGCACACCACCAACAATATTCAGCTGATTGGCAAGGACACAAACCTGCTAACAATGAGAAAACTCTGGACATGAGAATTGCACAGTCAGTTGCTATCATGTCTATGCTGTTTTACTATTTAGACACAATAAATGTACTATGGTCTTCATATATACTATAAGAATAGAAATCCAGATTTGCAGCTTCAAAACCTTGAAAATAATTCAGGGTTATATTCCTGAATTACAGTGATTTCAGGGTTCTATTCAGTCATCCATCTTTAACTCTCTTCTTTCATTACCATGATCATATTTTGTCATATACTTCTGAACACTTTTACCTTGACCAAAATAAAAAATTCTAGTTCCTATAAATTGTTCATCAGATTCTGTCTAGAAAGAATCAACAGCCTCACTGTAAAGAAGACATTCTTCCCAAATAACAGATGCATTTTTGCCCTCACGAAATTATTAACTCTTAGTTCAACACATATATATGCCAGAGATTGACTTTATTATTATTATTATTATTATTATTATTATTATTATTATTATTCAGGGGACGCTTCATCTGCAGGATACTATTTTTTACATTTGGTAGTATCAAGAATGAATTTAACCGCCACAGAAGGATAACATCTGCATGTGGAAGTAATTCGCTCTATAGCATTACATCAAAAAAGTGGATAAAATTTATTCAGTGTAATACCAACTTGCTATATAAATTTCACCTCTTAAGCTTCTCTGACTATGTAGTGAGCTGAGCAAAAGTGAGACTTTTGTTAACTCTAACTAAAAACAAGCATTCAGAAACATAAATGTTCCTGTCATGGAAGAAGTGATGCAAAACCCTTTTCAGAACTTTAACGTTATAAAGCTGCTAAAAAAAGCCTTTTCAAAATGTTTTGATCCAGATCCACAGCAAGTGTAAATCAGTATAAATTTATTGAATTAACATATTCCTATGTGGTTCCATAATGAGACTCTGTGGCAGGAACACACACTAGACTGCACAAAGGTAAATGGGGACTGAGTATGATGATGCAGAACATCCCTAATTCAATGTTGGAGGTCGGACTGCATGACCCCACCAGTGGTTCCTCCCAACTTTACCCATTCCATGATTCTGTTATAATTTTTACAGATCTAGCAAAATATTTTCAACAAACATTCACACAACACAGTAATGTTCGACTTCAGTTTTTCCCCTTAAGAAATTTTCTGATGTGAATGCTGTCTGCTGATGCTGAAAACCTATGAACCTTACTTGGTTGGTTATTTCCCTTTGGAAATGAAATGGTGTCAAAATTTCAGTTTTTCAAATCACATAGTTTAAAACTAAAAAAAAATAGAAAGAAATCTTTCTGTGCTTGAATGCATTTAAATAATGATTTAACATATATCTCAGAAAAAACAGGCAAAAGAAAGGCACAAACACTTCTTAATGGTGAGGAAATACTTTTATATTTATTTTATTTGAGTGATTTTTTTTTTCTTAATCCATGTATAAAATCTAGTTAAAATGGATTATGCACTGCTTTAAGTGAATATGTATCAGTAGGTCACATTCCTTCTTACCTTACTTTTAATGGCAGGGTACCAGAAAACCTCCATTATTTTTAAATTAAAAACAATACATATAGCTTTTTTAGTATCTATCCTTCACATTTGTATTGTGCATATTCTTTTTGTTTCATACTTAAACTGTTCACAAGATCTACTTTTTCTTTCCAATTCCCCTCCCCACTGTGGGTGCAGGAGGAAGGAAATGACTGTGGTGCTTTGTTACCAGCTGGGATTAAACCATGACAGGACAACAAAATTAGACCAAATCAAACAAAACAGGGACACAGGAAAAGTTGAGTGACTTATTCTACTGTACAGCCTCAGATATGCAAATCATATATGCCTGTACATACATAAACCTAACTAAAAACAATTCAAATTGAGGACTTAATTTCATCAACTAACTTTCTCCTATTTTAGGATCAGTTTTGCTGTCAAGAAGAATGAAGTTGTCAGAGGAAGGTCATGACCTCTGATCTATTATATTTTTCTATGTGCCTAAATTTAGTTGAACTAGATCTCAGCAGTATGTTCTATCTCAGAAAGGGCAGAAGTAGTCAGGTCAGATCAGCGCAGAGGAAATGGACATAAAGAAGACAGAGTTAATGGTAAGTTGAACTCTCATTAGAATATATTGGTCCACTTTTTCAATGTGGTTATATTATCCAGAAGAAAAAGCTGCTTTTTACTTCCTCTGATGATACTTCAAGCATATAAAGTTACAGACTGAAACTGTGAAGAATTGTGCTTGATGTCAGTGTGTTTTAGAGGCATACCATAAGATCTCACAACTTCATCTGCAAATAAATAATTTACTTTTGTATATGAGACAGTAGTGCTGAAGGATAATTTTCATACTTCAGAAGCTTGAGATACTTAAAAATAATGAAGTACATAAAAGTTTGCAGGAATTTTTCTAAAGGAAAATTTCATAAAAGTTTCTTTTGCATCTTCCAAAATTTCATATGGGATGAGATATGAAGGGTCACTTACAAGATATTTTTACATATGATAATTATTTAAAACAAGAATTGACTGTAAATTAAAGATATGTTCCTGTGTACACCTGTCTTTTCAAAACAGTTCCTGTTTATCTTTGAAAATTGGATCCTTTCAGAAGGAATTCCTCACTATTAGATTGGAACATTAACAAGCTGGGCACGTGCATTTTAGTGAGTTGCTACCATTCAGTACAAATGAAGAGAATCCTGGCTGCTTGGGGAGTGATTCCTTTGCTCCTGCCCTCGTTCTGGAGTAGATCAGCAGCAGGAGCAACTTGTTTGGCTCTGAAGGTGACCCTATGAGGCAAGTTCAGACAAATGACTTCTTCCGTGGTCTTGTGCAATTGTACTAAAATAAAACAATAAGGAAGAGGCAAGGGAGGGAAATCCCTCCCCAGCTCTTAAAGTAATTTAAGTTGGTTATTTTTTCTTAATGATATGATACTCTATTTCCATTTTTTAATATCTTTTCCTTCATTCAGACAATCCTGGTATAAACTTGTACACTTTACAAGGATAAAGAAGGCCTGTTTTGTTCTCAGTATGAATCCACAAATGTACAGTCATCTTTAAACCATCTGAGGGCAAATTGAGCAGTTGTCTTATGGGACTTATTTATTGGGTATTCCTGAGATATTTTTTCTTTCTCTTACGTTTACATATACCTATGTACACAAACAATAGGACAGAAATGCTGAGCAGCTGTCTGAAAGCCTTTTTTGCGTCACAATCATCAGCCTCATTTTACAGAACCAAGTAAGGGAGATGGAACAGATTCATCTGCTATCAACAGCAGATGAAGTTCTCTTTGTTACAAAGTCTTTTAACAACTTTCTAGCCAATAGCATAATATTTAAAGCTGACAATTGTTTGCTCAGACCAATTAATAAAGCTATAGGTACATTTTCCTTTGAACAATGCTTACTTGTAATAGCTTAAAACAATGGATAAAGCTTCATTATTATGCTTACATATTTCTACTATCTTGCTTAACATATTTTCCTGAGGCCTATCTCTACACAGCTCACAGCCCTATTGTTTTTTGTCCTTGAATTTTCAGCATTCTTGCATTTCTCCATCCTGAGATTTGCTTTCACACAGCTTTCTGAGAGTTTTATATCTTTTATACTTCCCACAATTATTAATGTCACTGACTCATTTATTTTTTTATACTTGTCTTTTGCATTTCAATAATAGTATGTTCTTTGGATTTTCTGCTTGTTTTTATGCTTGTTTGTTTTTTTGTTGACTTTGCCTTTTTTTTATAGAAGCTACTGTGAAACTGATTTTTTTGTATTTCTGCTGAAGAGAGTTTTGAGAATACCAGAATGTTTTTGGTTTTGCAGAGCAGTACTTTCATGGAGTCAAAGCCTCTTCTGCTTCTCAGCCTACCTCATCAACATGTAGGCTGGAGGTGCATGAGAATTTGGGAGAGGACACAGGAGAGCTGAGCCACCAAAAGGGTATTCCATGTCATGTAGTGTCATGCTGACCATATCAGCTGGGAAAGGAGAAGGAAAAGATGTTCAGAGTCACTGTGTTTGTCTTCCCAGGCACTGTTATCTGTACGGGATCTGTGCCTACCTAGAACTGCCATAACACCTGGATGCCATGGAAAATTGTGAATTAATTCCTTGTTTTCTTTTGCTTGCACGTGCAGCTTTTGATTTATCTATCAAACAGTTTATCTCAATCCCTGACTTTCCCCAGTTTTACCTTTCTAATTCTCTCCTTATCCCACCAGGGGAGAGTATGTAAGTGGCTGTGCAGGGCTTAGGCAGGACAGTGCTTGTCTTTCTCAGCTAGACAGTTTTTACATTCTGCCAGATAATAAAGAGTTAACTGTAAAAAAAAAAATACCAAGAAAAATAAAACAGAATTTTTTTTGTATGGTCATGTCCATATTAACAAAATTTACAGGGTGTAAATAGGATCTAATTTTCCAAGCTACTTTGCAGACATTCTGATATGATCTACCTAGCAATCCATAATAGCTATCATAAGGCTGTCTCTGGGAATTAGGATAATGAACAATTCCACTAGAGATTCATTTCTACTTCCCCTTACAATACGTGTGTGTCTGATGTAACTACAACTGTTTATGTTAGTACTCAGTTATCCTTTGTAAGTCAGTTTCTCCCTAGGAGATTTGTATCATGGCTACTGAAATCAATAGACGTAGAACCAACTCCCACTCAGTACTTAAAATGGCAACATATATACAAAGGTCTCTTTGATAGTAAAATTTGATAGACAAACCTTGGTGTTTCTTAGAAGTTTTTTTTTTTATTTCTTTTTCCCAAAAAGGTCTTCTAATCTTGTGACTGAAAATAAAATATTACTTCTGTGGCTCCATCATGCTAATACGGGAAAAAAAATTTGCAAATAATAGAAAATAAAATTGGAATTATTCTGTATCCAGAAAGCAGTTTGCATCAATAGTTTGACCACCACAAACAAGGAGGGGAAAAATGTATTTAAAATAATGTGAAATAAATTATATTAATGTATGTCTTCATATAGATTATATTCATATGTATCTTCATATTGTTTGTAAAAAATAACCAACCAAAAAAAGTACAAGAGAGCACTCATTATATCTATCAGTATCTGTCTATTTTGTGTATATAGGATTGTTCTAATAAAGAGAGAATTCATCATGACAGAATTCTTTTTAGTCTTTCACCATCATAGTTAAAGCATTTCATTTGCTGGATAAAATGTAAGGCAGCTTCAATGTTCAGCCATAATAGAGCCAAATGACAACTCCATTCCCATCACAACTCGATGGAGGTAATTACTGATACTGTCACAGGCCTGGCACAGATCATTGCTTGTAGAATAGCAGAATAGCCACATCTTTACTAAAAAATACAATGTCAGAATGAAGGATTCTTTCCTTTTGTAGCTGTCTAATATGATTAGAAGATTTTGCATTCTAAGGCCTTTTTTACCTAATATCATTAACAGTGAAAATAGTTAATAAGCCATTACTGAATTGGATGTCCCATTTGTGCATCCTCTAATGGGATCATAAACTAATAGAAAACTCTATGCTGAAGCTTTGACAATGCATAGTTCATTGCTGACTCTAGATTTTTGATTGCATTATGTGCCAACCAAGTCAAAGGCAGATTATTAACTGTAAGTAAAGAACCCTGATTTTGACTCATTGGTATTTTGACTCATTTGGTATTAAAACTTTTCTTCTTTTCTAATTTCTTAAAATGTAAATAAAATTTAATCATAACACAGATCAAAAGCTGGCAGCAGGCGATCAGGAATCTGAAAGCTAATATACAGCTGACTGTTCACAAATCTAAAAATGTATCTCTTCTTCACTATTAGAAGCATGAACATCAGAAAGGAAGAAAGTAGGAAACAAGGCTATTGTTTATTTAGCCTCTATTTTCCATTTATGAGTGCACTAATACCTACTTTGGAAGTAAAATTCATTAAGATCTTAAGGCTTGTAATTTCCTGTTGTTCAGATTAATTGAAAGAAACAATAGACGGCACCCAAACCAAAAGGAAAGCACACAATTTCTAAAACCAAATAGGTAAATCAATTCACTAATTAAAGAGGTGTCAATTATTAATTTATTTCTTCATGAACGCTGTTGAATAATAATGTATGTTTGTGCATTTTGTGAGTGAAAGTGGTACTGAGAAATAGAATAAGACAGTCTGAACACAGTTGGGGAAAGGACAGCACATGCTATCCTGAAAGAAACCCAGAGAGGAAATTTTAGGTCAGCTTCTGCCTGAGAATGCTTGAGGATGTGAGAAAGGAACTAGTTTCATACAGTTTCTTTACTCTTGTCAGAGAAAGAACGTTATTTATTTTTAGAGAATTAAAATGAATGTACATAAGTACACTAGCCCTCAATTAAATTCCCCTAATTGAAACAGTTCAAAAATTATCCAGCTTCTGGCTACTTTTAAGTGGTAATGCTTTCTTATTCTCAGGCAATTCTTATACTGGTAATTAGTTTGTAAAATTGATATATAGACAGGGATTGAAAAGTTTAGTTTAATACATAAATGTCAACTAGTTCAACTTTGAAATTTTTTGGTTCTGCACTCCAGAAAAATACATTTAAAATTATTATACAATTTATAACTGAAGTTGTATCCATCAGCAACGTATTCACAGGAAACTCCTATACACAGTAGAAAGACACCAGAAGGTATGCACCAAAAAAGTTGAAATACCTTTTTTTTTTCCACTTTTCATGAAGACGGCAGTGATTCAAAGGCAAAGACAGTTGTCTCCTAGCATTTAGGATACAGCGTGGAATTATCTTCTGAAATTAGATGCCCAGAGATATCCTCCAAAGAATTTAACAAACTACTTGGTATGAAAGCTGATAAATTTTCTATACTTGAGCATCTGTTCTCTCCCTTGAACACCCATTTGTGGCACAAATAATCTAATGGAATTACTATGCAGTCACTATTACTATAGTGCCTATATAGCTATATATTTTTGAGGCTGTGGGAAGATGTTATGATTCATGAAATGGAGAAAAATCCTGACAGCAAAGAGGTCAAAAGTAGGCAGACACTATCTTTACACACTCAGAATTACAGACAGAATTACATATTAAGTAGAAAAATATCACCTCATGTGGATCCAACTGTTTTCCATTGGATAATTCTTCACCCTGGACTTCTTAGTGGTAGGGGTCTAGAGGGCATTTTAAACTTTTCAAAATTTTTACATTTCAGCCAAAAAAGGAATCAATGCTTATTTGCTACACTGTTCTCTTATTCTATTGATTAAATTATTCCCTCACTTCCAGTGCTGATTAGTCCCATACTCAGTCTTTCTCTTGAGACAGAGGGCCTCCTATCTTCAGTTGGAGAGCTATGACCTCCCCTGCCAGACCCAGACAGAGGTGACCTTCAGCACAGTTCCTGAGCTGGCCTTCCCAGTGGACTCCTTGCAGTGATGCATTCTTCTCTCCCAGCCTTGTTTACCTCCCCTCTAGGCCTGAGATAATTGGGCAATAGTAGTGTCTTTTCTTGCCTCAAATTCCTTCAGGTAGCTTAACTTACAGTCCAGGAGCTAATGGAGGCCTGTTTGGGAGGGTGAGGGGTTATGTGGGTTAGAGTTAGGGTCACGTGTATAGACATGGCCCCCAGAAGGAGGCACCCCTTCACCTTTCCAGGGATCGAGGTGAGGCTGACTGGCCAGTAGTTCCCTGTGTCCAGTCCTCAGGCACCTCTCCCCGCTGCCACAGCCTTTCAAGGATGATCAGGGAGGCCTTGCTGTAGTGTCCACCAGGTCTCTCAGAACTCGAGGGTGCATCCCATGAGGGCCCATAGACTTGTGAATATAATTTTCCTGTGTGTTCTCTAATCCAAACCTCCTTGATCAAGGGAAAGCCTTCCAAAATTCCTTTACATCGGTATCCTGGATCAGAGATTACTGAGAGACCAGCAGAGATAGGGTTTTTTTATATTTTCTTAACACTTCAATGCACTCAGGTACTTAATTAGTTTATTCACTACTTACAGAAATCACTGTTAATAGAATAGTAGACTCAAATGACAAATGAGCACCATTTATTTGAAGTTATAGGTCATTAATTCAGACGCATCCTTGGTTAGGAAATTGTCCAGATTGTTAGATGACTTATGCAAAACAAGCATCCCACTTTGTGATGAAGAGCTGTGCATGATTAAAAAGTACTACCAAGAATAATGTGTAATTACAGCACAGAAACAACATTTCACACGATGAAAGCACAAGTCGACTTCTCACCTCCTGCAGTGCATCCTCAGATCATATTTTAAACTCTTTGGAAGTAAAAAGGCTGAAACTAGAACTAGTCTCAGCTTTGTGTAACCTTTGTTAATGAATTTGATTATCGAGATTGTCAGTAAAGTTTTTTCCATCGGATAAAGTTGTGCAACACTAATAAGTGGAGAAAACTAAAATCAAAATAAATGTTCTATTTACTAATCAGAAAGATTAATGAATGAATGGAGTATTTTCCGTTATTTTCTGTCATAATTCCTGTAGTTCATAGCATTGTCAATCTGCAACAGTCTCAATATTTTTCCAGATCTCTGTGATTTTTCTTCTTTTTTCATTTTTCTTGCAGACTCTCCTTCAGTGTAATAACTCACTTCTTTGACATCCCTGAGCACTAGTCAGACAGAAAAGCAACATGTATATATGGTCTGATTAACTCCAAATACTCATAGCATGATTAACCACAGTACTTACCATAGAAGTTTTCACAATAATTTTCTTTTCTTTCTACCCAGAGAGAAAGATTTGCTAGTCTTTAGCAAATTTTTAAGGAATACTTCTCTTTGAAATCTCTTCTTCCTTCAGCACAACTGAAATAAGATAATGGGTTCAAGAGATATCCAGAGAGAATTGGAAGTCACCTCCTTTGTAAAATGAGGCTAAAAAACCCAAAAATACAAAGGGTGAAACATAATTATTTAGTTTATTTCCTAGACAGTTTTGGCTACAGAGTTTTCCCGAGGGTGGAATTTGAGCTGATAGAGAGCTTCTGGTTTAGAATTAAAGAAATGACATGCAAAGATGATCTTATAGTGGGTGTCTGCTATAGGCACTCAAACAGGTAGAAAAAGTGGATAACAACAATAGAAGCAGTCTCACATTTGAAAGTCTTGGTCCTCACTGGGGGCTTCAATTACCACGATGATCGAGGAGGGCCAGCACACTAAGGCGCAAACAATTTAGAAGGTTCCTGGTGATAAATTCCTCCAAAAAGTAATAGAGTAGGGGAGGTTCATTTCTGGATTTGATAGTCACCAATGAGGGGATTGAGGAGATTGTTGGAAATGCAGAGATTAAAGGCAGCCCTGGCTATGGGTCATAAGATTAACATGTTCAGGATCCTGAGCCCAGACAGGAGAGTGAAAATCAAGTCCCACAAAACTGGACAATGGGAAAGAAGACTTTTGCTTCTTCAAAGACCTGTTCAGCAGAGACCCATCAGGTAAGTTCCTAGCGGTGAGAGGAAGCTGGTTAATATTCAAATATCTGTTTATACAAGCTCAGCAGACCTCCATCTCAAATTAATAACTAGTCAGACAAAAATGCCAGGAGGCCTGTGTGGATGAACAAAGACCACCTGGCCAAACATGGAAATAAAAAGAGAACAGATAGAGTATGAAAACAAAGTTAGACAACCTGGGATGAATATGGAAATGCTGTCTAAGCATCCAGGGATGAAGTTATGAAAGCTAAATCCCAACTGGAATATGATCTGATCCTGGATGTCAGATAAAGGGGGATCTACAAATGTGGCACCTATGCTCCATGATTTGGTTAAAATGTGAGCTATAAAATACTTTTTCTGTCTCAGTCTTTATTTACAAGACCTCACCTATGTGAGAAGGCTGAGAGTGCTGGGATTGCAGCCCAGCAAGGGATTTGAGGGGCTTTTTACTCATGTATATGAATTCCTGAAGGAAGGATGGTGGAAGGAGGATGGAGCTAGGCCCTCTCAGAAGGGCCAGTGACAGATCCAGATGAATGGGCGCACACTGAAATGCAAGAGGTTCCCTCTGAAGATCAGGAAACACTTTTGGTTTGGTTTTTTTTTCTGTCTTAGAAGGTGACTGGGCACTGGAATGCATTGCCAAGGAAGGTTACAGAGCCACCATTCTTAGAGTCATTCAATACCTGACTAAATAATGTGCTTGACAACTGGCACTTAGTGGCCTTACTTGGGCAGTGTGTTAGGACAAGATGACCTTTGGAAGACCCTTCCAGCCTCAACTCTTCTGTGATTCTTGATGTTAAAGAAAGGCATTAATCCAGAATAAAAGCAATGGTGTCTTGAGATAAGAAAGCTCCACAGGTTTAGGATAATTTTTTTTGTCTGAGAGATTGCTTCCACTCCAATCTGAAGTAACATTATCTAGAATCATTAGTAATTAAAAGAAAATATCATCAAGTCATCTTAAATGTTGTCACACTTCATGAAAAAGTCATGAACATGACAGGGGCACGTCTACAGGCTTCCCATACTGTGGAAAAAAAACCTGAGTTCAACCTGCAGGTTAACACCAGAATAATTCAAGATGTTAGCATCATGCAGAAATTAATCGATCAGAGCTCAATGATATTTTAAAAATCTTTAAATATGACTTTAAAATTCTCTATTAAGGCAGAGAGTTTTAAAAATATTGCTACCTCTTCAAGAAGCAAGAACATTTAAAAAGCACGTGAGATAATTTAATAACGGGTTATATTTTTTTTAAAAAAATGTACTTCTGATTGTTCTACTGAGTTTTTTTTCCTCTTATTCTCATTAATTTTCATCACCTAAAAGCAATGGTAAAGGAATGTGAAACATGTAAAGTAGATAAAGGAAATATTATTTAAAAGTACACAATATTTTACCAAATATATTTTTCTGTGACTGTTCAAAGTTTTTCTTTGAGATAGCAGTTATGCAATCTCCACATTCTTTCTGGGACTATATTGTCTATAGTTCTACCTATTTTTGGCTTGATATATTGCTAACTATCTACAGAAACGTATACTAATATTTTTGACCCTTGTGATGTGTAAAATCATATGAACTATTAAAATGAGAATATTTTTTTTAAAAAAAAATTAGAAATGCACTACAAGAAAAGGAACTGAAAAATTTAACACATTTGTGCTTTTTATATGGCCTATATTCCAAAATAAGTGGTTTACCTTGAGCTCAATAAGAGATTCCCTCTTGGTGGTTTTTATTTGTTTCTCTGCTAGATTTAGAAATTTCTTTATAAAATTTATATGAATAAAGTAAGTATACATAGGAATGTCAATGCATTAAAAAAAATTTTCTCTTTTGAGAAAATCAGTATTAATTGAGCTAAAAAAAATTGACCTATGTTCTTAAAAAGGAAATAAAAATCAAATAAATGAATTTTCTTTCATGAAAATATCCATAAAATTTATGCAATCTAAAAGAATATAAACAAAAGTTACGGTCAAGGTGCAATGGCTAAGATCAATTTTTCATAAATCTAGATGTGTATAGATAATGTAGACATCCGCATCACCCCAACATGGCTATCTACATTATTGTAATTGAATGTTCTTCTTAGGTGTGATTAATTTATTTTTTAAATGGAGATTTATTAATTGGCTTCTCCCAAAGTGCTTACATATCTCTATGAAATTGAAAAGAAGTTTGAAGTGGGTATCAGATGTATGTGTTTACATTATGCATACATAATCAAGTGAGATTTATCCACTAAACCCATTTTGATTCTGTGACCTAGTATGAAGTTTGCATTTTAAGCTCTAGCGAGTTTATAGAATGACCTTCAATAAGTCTCTAGTCAAGGACCCTCTAAAGATAAAAAGGTCAGTAATTCAGACTCTCCACTTAAACCTGTACATCAGACGAGTGAAAATTGCTAAGTGCAAGAGCAAGTCTCATCTCTTGCTTGAGAGGACCTTTCAACCTCTGAGTTGAATCAGAGATACAGTTCTAATTACTTGCTGAAGCAGAACTGTTTCTAAATACACCAAGAAAAGAGAAGACATGAAGAAAGAGAAGACAGTAGTCACTGCTCTTGCCATAGTAACACAACAGTTAGGCACATATCCAGGAAAAGCTAAAACTAGATTCCAAACCTTCATGAAGCTCATGAATCTCCAACAAATATTATGGGTGAGAGAATGATTTTATAATGCAAGTTAGGATAAAACCAGAGATGTGGATGACTCCTAGCGGAAAGTTGGACTGGGCCAAAGGTCTCCTGTCAGCAGACAAACTTTGGGAGGAGCCAGGGACATGAAAAGCAACTGTGTCACAAGGCTTGGGGCTTTTCAAAACTTGCTGGCTTTTGGAGGTTATGCTTTTGTGGCTTGGGAGCTTTGGAGATTATGCTTTTGCTTTTGGGGGCATTTTGGCTTGGAGATTTTGAGTCTTATTGCTTTTTGAGGCTTTTTTGAGACTTGCTTTTGAGTTGGGGCTTTTGAGGTCTGCTTCTTGCCCTGGCCATGGCCTGTTTTTGCCCCTTTTCCCCTGGCCCCAGCCTGCCTTTTGGCTCTCCTGCCCACACTGGCTCTGGCTCACCCTTGCATCTATCCTGCATACCTAGGTCCCTGACCAGCACCCTGCCTGCTCTGTCTCTGCATCCCTGCCTGAGCGCCCCGTGTCCAACCCTGATCCTCACCTTGACCCCGCCCAGAGCTCTGACCCTCCTGCCCAATCCCCCTCACATCGTGCCCAGTCACCATGGGTTCTGTCCACGTGCTGGCAGTGTGCACAGCCCCCGGCTTCTGGACATCAGTGGTACTCCCTGACCTCCAATGGTAATAACGTCCTCTCAATATCTCTCTCTCTCTCCCCTCTCTCCCATTCCTTTTCCATTTTCTTTCCTTCTTCTCTGTCTCTTCTAGCCCTCTTTAGTAGGGTAACACCTTTCTATTGTTTTTTTCCGTTACCAATGAATGGTTCACAGGTGCAATGTTTGTGTCGTTTGACTTAAGTTCACTCCTGACCATTTATTTTTAAAAGAGCTCCTCACATGCAATCAAACTCCACAATTTGGTAAGACAAAGAGAAATTAAGACACTCAAATTTCTTTTCTAACTTTTCATTATTATTCAGGCACAGGTATCGGTACTAGTCGTATCATTATTATTGTGACTTTGAATGGGATGTGGCCTGATAAATACCCAAAGGTGCTTGCCCACTGGTCAAAATACAACCGAAAAGATAGCAATGGCTGTGAGGAGAATTCAGACATTTGTACAAACAATTCAATTTCTTGTAATACTCACTTCACCCTGAAGATTTTCATTATTTAAATAAGCCTTGTCAAGCATGGCATTTCATTATTACAACTCTTAATTACAAGTGAAATGTCTATTTAAAGCTCTTGTGACTCTTTGCATTTATCATCAAAAAACTATCTCCAATAATATGTAAATTACACTGCAAGCTCCCACTTGGCAAGACTTACATGAATTTAGAAATGTAGAATTTATCTAAAGAATGGCACCATTTAACAGATTAATTGTGTGGTAAAAGTACCCATAATTGTGTGTTCTGTTATACTTCCTGGAAATGTGCTTATGGCTCAAAAGCCTGAGATTAAGATGGTAAGAAAAAGTTCTTCTGACAAATTGAGTTTTTGTATGACTTATGGCCAAGTAAAGGCCTCAGCATAGTGGTTGCTCATTAACCACTTTCTGCAATTCTAAATTTTTGAGCAAGGTCTGTATGTATATTCATATAAAAAGTCTTCAGTCAGTGCCTCTTTCCACTGATTTAAACAACTCTTATAAAAGTAGTGATCCTCAAATCATATAACTGGTTAGGGCAAATGAAAACAACATAAATTTTGAATGATATATTTAATTTTAATAAATGATACAAACGATTCATAATCTACAATATTTCTCGACATGTGTATGGTATGTTATTCTAATATTTAACCTTTTATCTCTGAAAGCTACATACCTATTTTATTATAACTATATCCAATATGACCTTTTGAAGCACTGTATATGGTTAAAATAGAAATTTTCCTGCTAGCCAATCACAGTATGTTAAGACCAGACAATTTTTATAGAATGAACCTGCCTTCAGGTGAAAAATCAAACAAATAAAGAATACTCCTAGCTCTCCATTCAGAACATTCTTTCTCAGTTTATTCACGAGTTTCTTTGTTATCTTTGAGTCTGAGTATGCTTATGAGCTCATGAATCATAGTTTTCTCCAGCCTTATCATTAGCTATCAGAAAAAATACCTCAAACAACTTCTGTCATTGATCTATCCTGTTTGATGAATATGTTGTTTGCTCAGCAGAATTTAAGTCTCCTTTACCCCAGCCCCCAAACCTTTGATTTATAGAGAACGTTTAAAATAGTAATAAATTTAAAAACTGCTGTGTTACTTTTTTTTTCCTTGAAAAACAGTAATGTTGATAGGAAAGCTAAAAAGTTAGTTATTAGAAAACAAGAATTTCACAGAAGCGGTTTTACAATTCTAAGAATACTTATTAGTTTTCTGTAATATTAGTTAATAATGAGTTGAATTCCATGAATATACACACTACTTAATTTTTAGATTTCTCCATTTTCCAGTTTTGACTCATTCTAGTTTTTCCTCTCCAGGACAATGTCCAGTTTGTATGATTCTGGGCATACTTTATTGCAGGAACTGTTCCCACAAGGCACTGCTTCCATCTTCTTTTCACAGTTCTCCAACACTGTTCCATAAAATTTTGCACTCTCCTGCTGTCACTACATATTCAAGACACACCCTCAGCTTCATAAAAACATCACTCAGTTGAAGTGTGGCAGCTTCACATATATTTAAATACTCCTAAAAAAACAAGCCATAAAAGTAATAACTAAGACACAGAAAGTCATGGGATCAGTATGGGACCCAGGGAAAAATGCTGTGGTGAAAATAGTCCACTCTAGGAGATGTGTCTACATTAAAAATTTGGACATCTTGCAGTGTTCACAACTTAACAAACAGATCTTTAAACCTGAAGTATTTATCAATATAGCATATAAACCAGATTCTGGACCCAAGCTGTATGTTGAAACTCATATGGTGTTCATTTTACTGTAGAGGTTAGACAAATCCTTACCATATACCAATCTAATTTATCAAAATAAGAATGATGGTATGGGTAAGGTTTTGATTCCCTTTATTGCATCTTTGGGCTACTGCCCACTCTGTAAATTAAAAAAAAAAAAAACCCAAACAAACTACTGGAAAAATCACCTAAATCATATCAAAGCTGCACCACAGTTTAATTTACTATTAAAACTGAAAAGTAGGTTCTTGTTTTTGAAAGGAGACATAATTTAGATGATTATTTTAAGAGTTCATCAGTCATTGTGGACAGAGATATAATTCTTAATTGCAATCTGGAAAGGAATAAAATATAAATAAATTATGTTGCATCTTATAAAAGTCTTACATTACCAGTTAACCTAATGAAGTACAGCTTTCTCCAAGCAATGTTTTTATTTAACTTTATTATCAAAATACAAGAGCTGGAAACCAACTGCTCCATTTCTCTTTACTGACCTAAAAACTAGGATGTAAGTACACACATCCACTTAACATAGATGTATGTACATACAAAATTGTTTACCATTTATTTACTCACTAATTTGTTACTAAGGCAAATATTTTCACCAAGAAAACATAAATTATTTTAAACATTCAAAAATAGTTTCATTAAATTTGTATTTAAAATCCATAGAAGATGGAGAACACAAATAATTTTTTTAATTACTCTGTAAATGAGCTTCACCTTGCTTTCTTGATAACCTGAATGTCTTAGTAGCTATCTTTGAGACAGTCAGTCTGGGTCCTATTATCATTTAATAGAGACAGCCACTTTCTGGCACAATTCATCTGACCTATTAGAGCCCATACCCCTGCCACCATATTTTTTATATGTGTGTGAAGAGTTAAGTTTAATGGTGGCTCTTACACTGAAGATTTAAAAATACATTTATCCAGGTTAGCACCTGTGGATAAGAAGTTTGTCTTCCAATTTAGACAAACTCTCAGTACACTTTTGTACCTGAATTGATTTTTCCTGCTTAGAAATAGGACTCTGTGGCTCTATGTCCTAGATATATAAACCCCAGGTCCTGGATTACAATAATTTTGGTGCTTCATTTTGTTTATGTGCTCATGCATATCTAGTCATACTAGCTCTAGTTAAGACCTGCGGTGCACTGGATAGATCTCAGAAGACATTAATCCTAAAAAAGCCCCAGAAACTACTGTAAGAAGGTGCAACAGGGAAATACACACATCATATTATTTACTGTTGTGCACTACTTTTGACCTAAGACAAATCAAATGTCTAAGTAGAATGCATCTTTGCTTCTTACTTCTATGCTAACACATATTTTTGGAACTGTAAAATAGAGATTTGTTAATTTCTGACAATGAAATGGGAGCAAAGTATTGTGGTGTCCTAGGAATCAGCCTGAACTGGAAGGGAGAGTGGAAGAGGGAAAAGAAGTTCTATACTGAGAAATTAATTACGGCAATAAAGATTCAAGGCCAATAGATTGTCTACTAAAAAATTAGTACTACGTCTTTAACAGCAAATGTGGTGATCCAACCACACCTTCAAGCACTGATTGCAGTGCAGAGACACTGCACCCTGAGGAGCCTGTATGCTGACACACACCTGAGAAGGCCCTATGGATCAGCACATCTGGTGAGAATCTCTAGGCAGTAATATATAGCATCAAGTTATATTTTGACCCCAAATCCAAAATTTTAATTTTCAGTACCTTCAGTCCTGCTATTTCAGTACTTTGATTATGACAGTTATGTTTTCCTAGTCTCTAGACATTTCTAGCCTAAGAATTGTAGAGAATGGTTTCTTAAAAGTCTTTCTGTAGAGTCCCCTAAGGGTGCAGTAAAAGCCTATATGAAGCACATAAACACAGTTCAACCCACATGTAATTGCTGACCTCATCTCTGTACTCTGCTGCCCTGGTCACCAGCTTCCTCTTTCTCACTCCAAGGCAGAAAGTAGCATGACTGGGCAGAAGTTCTAATGCTGGGGCACCTTGTCCTAGATGTAATCTCTGATTGCTCAGAAAAAAACACTTGATAAAGACTTCTTAAATTGATGTTTCACATTGTCTGGCTTCTAGGAAAGGGATAATAACATATTAAGGAAAAGAAAATGAACACTAATGGATGAAGGTGAGAGAAACAGACAAGAATCACTGCTTACAGACTCCTGGCTGACACTGCTCACCACCTGATTGGTGGCTAGAGTACAAGGGTGGTTATTGCTGCCTTCATCTCCCCATGCCTCTCAGACAGACACAAGCTGCATGGAATGGACTTCTGGTGGAGCCTAAATCTATACAATCTGTTTCAAATAGAAAGAAATCCTTGAAGCTTACAGATAAAATTCACTAAATTTAGAAGAAGCAAAGTTCAAAAATTCAGTGTGAGTAGCTCTCCTGGTCTCTAAGGGACACAGACTAAAAAAAAAAAAAATAGGAGAGAAGAGAGATAGAAAAAGAAACCAAGAAAAAGTAATTGACCTGAACAAGAGACAGTATGAGCAGAGAGAATGAAGATAAGGTTCTTGAAGATACTAACTACTTCAAACTTAGAAAAGATAAAAGGAAAGGCTGACTTTAAAGTAGACTCACTGCAGAAACTAAGCGATACTATAAACATGAAAAAGAGTGAGGCATTATGAGCTCACTGACATGTATAAGGTCTAACCTAGACAGAGGGGGTTCAACTCATTCATTTACATTACATCAGGTTAGAAAAAAAACAAACCAAACCAAAAAAAAAAAAAAAAACCAACAAAACCAAAGCCAAAATAGAAAATAATAAACCAAAAACAAACCCAAACAACCTCCCCACAAAAAAAACCCCAAAACTGATAAACAAACAAAAAATAACAACTACAAAACAAAACAAAAAAACCAAAAACCAAAAAAACACTCCAAATTCCTCACTAGCTGTTGGGGAAAAAAGAAATGGTATGTAATTGACCTAGAAATCAACACCTATAAGCAATCATCTAATCAAAATCTTGATTAAAAGTTTAATAGGATGAAAAGACTCTTCTAGTAGATCTTAAGAAATATACAATAATTATTATGTTAATACTTTTGGCATGCTTCTTTTGGGGTTTGATTAACACTGGCAGGTTCTGGATTGAGGTTCTTGAGGAGAATGAGCAACCAATCACCAAAAATCTTCCACAAGGCTCAATTCTATGGCTGGTTCTCGTCAATAGACTTTTGAATTGCATGGATTCAAGAGGTGAATGCACCATTAGACATTTTTCTGACAGTACCAAACTGGGAGGTTCTGTTGACTCCCTCGAAGGATGATAGGAATAATCAGAGATCTAGACAAATTAAAGCATTGAGCAATTATTATTGGGAAATTTAACAAATCCAGGTGCTGGATTCCACTCTTGTAACAGAGACACGAGTATGAATTGGGACAGGAGTGACTGGAGAGCAGCTCCATACAAGGTTGACAGCAGGCTCAGTGGGAATCAGCAGTGTTCCCTTGCCACCAGGAAGACAAACCCCTTTCTGGGCTGCATCAAGCACAACATCTCCCGCCAATAAAAAGTGGTAATTATTCCACTGTATTCTGCATTGGTGAAGCTCACCCAGAGCACTGTGTGCAGTTCTGGGCCCCACATAAGAATGACCTGAAGGTCCTTGAATGAACACAACTGAGGATAACAAAGCTGTTAAAAGGGCTGGAAGGCACGTCCTGTGAGGAGTGGCTAAGGATGCTGGATTTGTCTAGTTTAGAGAAGAGGAGGTGTCTCCTTGGGGTGACTTTATGATGCTTATATCCCCAAATCATCTGTTGATGATGGGTGATGGATGACGGGTGACCTCAAGTTATTTATTTACAATATAATTATATGCAATTTTTTATTTAGAGATAAAAATATTTTTCATTTTTTTATTTCATTCTTTAAATTTTTTTTTTATATTTCTGCTATATGTTATTACAGTATTTCTTCAGTGCACCTCCTGCTGTTGCATAATATTGTGTCACCAATTAAATAAATGTGCTAGAGAAATTTTTTCTTGAAAAGCAGAAAAACCTCAGGGTCGTGTCAGCATAAGAAATCCATTCCTGAACATCACAGCAGCCACACCTGACCTCTTAATCCAGTAAGATGATAAAACATAAGGTTAAAGTGCAATGTTCTTATACACTATATGTAAAAACCTTGATTTAGTTTTCTCTTATGTGGCCTTTGCCTAACTAAAGACATTAAATATTAGCAGCTCTCACCAGAGGGCACAGAAGTATCTTCACTGGAGATGTCTTTCACTTGACAAAGAAAGGGTTTTGGTTATTCACTGTAAAAGTCCACAGCTCTTCGTTCCCAGCAGGCACTCTACTTTCTTACAGTTTAATTTTATGGCTGATGACACATACAAATGGCAAGCATCTTAGCCTGTTATTTTACTATGCAGTCCCAAATTAAAAAAAAAAAAAAAAGTAGCTGAGTTAGAGTTCATTAAAAACAGCAAGAAGGATTTTTTTAACATGTTCTTATCCAAAAAAAAAAAAAATCAGGCTCATTTTTGAAAAATAAATTATGCATGGTGGGTATTTTAATGAAAGATCTTTTAGTAAATTATCAGCCACTATTCCGCTCTTCATTATCCATTCACGTAAAAATTATTGCCTTGCAGTATTTTTAATGAATTAGCTATACTAAAGAATCTGTAACTGCTTATCCATCTACAGATGTCAAAAGCCCACAGTAATTGTTTCAGCTGTGATTTGGAGTGACCTATCAAGGCCATGATGCAGCCTTCCTGGAGTTTTTCTATTCCTTTTGTTGATTATCAGGAGTTCAGATCCCCCATTTAGAAAGACTGTTTCCTAACAACCAGAAATATATATAAAATATATATTCACACTCACTACTCAATTATTTGAATTTTGAAATTTATTCCAAACAGGACTAAATTTCAAACCAAATAATTTTGATACATATGATAAATTAAGACTTGTTTTGAGATATTTTCTTGAAATTACAACCATAGAATCATAGAGCCAGAGAATGGTTTGGAATGAAAGGAAGCTTTAAAGATCATTTGTCCAGCTGTCATAGGTAAGGACAACTTTTATTAGATCAGGTTGCTCAAAGTCCCATTCAGCTTGATCTTGGAAACTTCCAACACTGGGGCATCCACCTCTGACAAATGTGCTCTGGAGTCTCTCCAACTTGATCATAAGAAAAGTTTCTTCCTTATATTCAATCTGAATCTACCCTTTTTTACTTTAAAACCAATGATCTCTGTCCTGTCAGTATAGGCCCTATAAAAAAGCCTGTCGCTTCTTTCTTATAAGCCCCACTAGAGTATTGAATAGGGCCAGTAAGATCATCCCAGAACCTTCTCTTCTGCAGACTGAACAGTCCCAACTCCCTCAGCCTTTCTTCCTAGGTGAGATATTCCAGCTTTTTGGTCATAAATGTTGCATCAAGAAACGCATTGACAGCAGTCTGAGGGAGGTGATCCTGCCCCTCTGCCCAGGCCTGGAACAGTCACATCTGGAGTTTTGAGTCCAGGTCTGTACTCCCCAGTGCAAGAGAGACATTGAGCTCCTGGAGCAGATTCAGTGGAGGGCAGCAAAGGCAATTGAGGGACTGGAGCATCTGTCTCACAAGGAAAGGCTGAGGAAGCTGGGCTGTTCAGCCTGAGAAGAGATGACTGAGAGGGGGCCTCATCATTGTCCATCAGCATCTGAAGGGAGGGTGTCAAGAGGATGGAGCCAGGCTGTTCTCAGTGCCCAGCAATAGGACAAGAAGCCATGAGCAGAAACTGATGTACAGGAAGTTCCACCTTCTTTTCTTTGTGGGTGACTGCACACACTGGAACAGCTTACCCAGACAGGTTGTAGTCAGTTTAGCTGGAGATACTCCAGAACCATCTGGATGCAATTCTCTGTCATGTGCCTTAGGATCACCCTCCTTGAGCAGGGAGGTTGGGCCAGATGACTCATGTTGGTCACTTTCAGTCTGACCCATCCTGGGGCTCTGTGATTCTCTGCTCTGCTGCTCTATCAGGTCCATTTCTTTCCTATGCTGTGAACCCCAGAGCTGGATGCAGTACACCAGATGGAGTGTAACCAGAGGATAGAAGGGCAGAATCATCTCCCTAGACCCATTGTCCATGATGCTTTTTTATGCAACCAGCGATGTAATCAGATTTTTGGGCTGCAAGCACACATGCTAGATTATGTCCATTTTTAAAATCAACTAGTATTCCCACTTCTCTTTAGGACTCCTCTCAATTCATTCATCCTCCTGCCTGTACTGATGTTGAGGATATTACTGTCCTAACCCATGTCTAGTATATTGCATAACTGATGGTAACTTCCATTCCAATGTGTCCTGGTGAAATTAATGGATTTGCATATAGGAAAAATTAAGTTTGAACCAAAAGACATGATGCATAAGAAATAGAAAAATATTAAGTAATGATCTCTGGTCAAGGTGGGTTTAAAAATGAAAATATAGACGAACTGCAGCAATAGCTAAGCCAGCAAAACAGACATGAAATATTAGTTCTTGGACAACTCGCTCAACAGTTTCATGTATAAAAACTTGAAGATGTTAGGTTCTGGATACTTAAATCTAGCACATTTCATTGTTACTCCCACTGTCAACATTAATGAGAACTTTTCAAGTATATTGAAGATAAATAGATCTTTAAAGGATTTCATTTATTTTTTAAAGGATCACTTAAATCCAAATTACCATTAAAAGGAAAGGAGTGCTGAAGTAGAATTGCATTAAAATTACATTATTCTCTCTCGAATGGCTGCTATGAAAGTATAAATAATGTATTGAAGATGAGGGAAAGAGAAGTGAAAAAGGAAAAAGAAAAGAATGTTTGCAATCAAATAAAAAAGTTTTACTTGAGGTTTATTAGAAAGTATTTTCAATTTGATTATTATAATCAAGTTTATTTTAAATATATGTATTATTCATCTTCAGAGACCAATTAACATTTTCCTTTAATTCAAATATTTATGGTGAATAATTTTTTACATAGTAGAGCATAAATTTCTTTTCTCCTTATATATGTACTTTAAAATACAACATATTTATAGCTTATTCTGCATAACTATTTCTTGTTGGATCTTATAGAGTCTGACTGCCAGATACCCACCCAGTCACTGTGTCACTCTTTCTTCCCAGCATGACAAGAGAAGGAAATGAGATGAACAAGTCCGTGGGTCAAGATAATGAGCGAGAGGTCACTTATTGGTTGTCACCATGAAGCTAGGAAAATTAACTTCCCCCCTGAAATTTGAATTTTTTTGATAGTGAGAGACAAAGGCAGTACTAAAAACTCCTTTCTTGCATCTCCCTCATTTTCCTAAGCTCAATTTCATTCCTTCAAACCCAACTCCTATGCCTCCTTACCCTATCATCAAGGGAATATACATATATATCTCTCAATCTCTATCTCTCTCTCTCTCTATCAATATATACACATATCAGAATTGGTCATTGTAATAGAACCATCTTATCTCCTTACTTTCTTTTATTAAAAGAAATTTGAAACATACATGCTTCAAATTATTTAAAACATATATATATTATTTAGGATAAAACAATTTGCAATATCTTTTTCGAGGAACTCCAGGATGATAGTCTTCTAAATCTTAGAGATGAGAATTTTTATTCTCTATAGTGAGGTTTTGGTCACCTAATGTATGCCTAAATTATCGGCATTTTGTGAAATGTTACAATGAAGAAAAAATATCTAATTTCCAAAAAAAGTCAGTGCTAGGAAATGGATGTTATCTTCCAGGTGTCCAAAGGAATTTAGAAAAAATGTATCTCAAATAATATAATCAATTTTATTTACAATGTTAAAAATCTTATCTAATATCTTTTTATTTACTTAACTGACATGACAGCATTTATAGCATAAAAAATTTAAATATTCACACCCTGGGTCAGCTTGCAGCTGGTAGAACTAAAAAGTTTTATACCATCTGAAAGATAGGATCTCATGTTTTTGAAAAATGTGTAACTAAAAGTGATATAGTACAATACATTTTCTTACATGACAGCATGTCTCAAGTGTCAGTACATGATTTATAAAGGAAAATTTTAAAATGTTATATAAAGTAAGAAAATAAAAGAGACAGCATGTATGGAAAATTCTATATAAAACCTTGACTAGCAGCTATTTCTAACTTGAAATAATCGGTAATGCTGATTTCTTTTTAGTATTACAAAGTGTATCAGAAGCAATATGACTGTGTTTAGCCATCAAAAAGACAGTCTTTTGACATGTCTGAACACTTTACTACACAATTTCCTGTCCTGCTACCTTTTGCCACAAAATCTCTATATTCAGGTTCCAAGTTTTGATATTAAGTGAGGGATAGAGAGATAGAAAAAGAGTATTTTTAATGGTTCTTAATATTTTTCTTCTAATGCTATTTCACACTGTCTTTCACAGAACTTTTGAAGTCCTGCTGAAGGTTTTCCTCATACTGTAACATCTATGAAGAAAAGTTAATCAAAACAAATTCAAAGTTTTATGATCACTGACTTTTTTGGTTTTTTTGTTTGTTTGTTTTTGTTTGTTTGTTTGTTTGTTTTTCTATACCAGCCCCTGGTAGATATGTAAAAGTCTTTTACCTTTGGTAATCATAATATTTATAATTGAACTGCCACTGATAAGGGCTGCTGCAGTGACTTTGAATACAAATAGAAGATTTGTGAACTTTTCATTATCAATACCATGCATGTATGACATCTCTAAGACCTTTATCAAAATATTTTACACAAATGTTCCTGCTCACTATATGAAGAATTTGTCACTAAGCACAAGAATAACTAGTTGGTCATGATTCTTTCTCTTTTCAACACTCAGGATCTACAGTCAAGTGTGTTTAATTTTAAATAATTAAACAAAGATTTAAATGCTAAGCAGTTCCTTTAACAATGAATGATAACACCAATATCAGTTTCAGTGGAACTTCTCTGTCATACGTAAACTGGTAATCAAAGTCCTTGGTTTGCTTTTCATGGATTATTCCTAAGCAGATGTGTAGGGCAAAACAAGAGTAAGTGGGAATGTATTGAGTACCATTGTCAGTGTTGTACAAGTCCTCATATTTATCGAGCACTGCATCAAGTTTGTACACAGATATGAGCAATAAGTGTTCTTCAGATATGAGGGCAAAATTCATGACAGAGCTGGCATCTATACAGTCCATGGAGGTGCCCCTGAAGAACAGGCTGGCCACCTACTTATTGGGAAAGTCTACAGGTCATGCTGTTCTCTGGACAGTACTCAGGTTTTGTCTTTGAATATACTGGCATGGGTGAAAATCAAATAAATCGGTAACACTATTGAAGAGTTCAGAAATGCTTAATTTAACTCCATATCTGGTCTTGTGTAAGTTTTAATGAAACCTAAGAATTCAACTACATAGTTCTCACAGCCAGGAGGGCATCACAAGTGCCAGTAAACTTAATTATCTCGCAATTTAGATTGCAGACATAAGCAATAGACATAATAAAAAATATATAGGCAGAGAATGGCAGAATACATGAATGTGGGGCAACTAAAAGCATAGCAGAATAAAGAAGATAAACTGTCATGTGATGTTGACATTGGAGTCATCAGGTCATCACTATCACAACATATCTACTCTCAGCTTTTAAGGACATCTCTAATCAGGAAAACAATAGACAGCCTGTACTCTTGCTGTCAGGAAAATAGAGTAAATAAAATCAGAGTCGTGGAGACTATCTACTCGTCTCACTCCTTGACCTTGAAGTATCTGGGAAAGAAAGCAGCAGTAATACACTGCTGTCCTCTACCTTTAAATAAGCCAGACTTTCAAAGTGTTCCATCAGCGTGCACCTGGACAACTATTTCTTATGTAATTTATATGCACAGATACAAGGAAAAAAATATTTAACACTAAAATTCCCAATTCCAATCATGGAATTGAGTAAAACTCAATTGAGATAAATTAGAAATGTTGCACAATTTATGCTATGATCTTGCATTCTTACATTTCTAGATGAATTAGTTCATTGGTACGGTCACTCAGAAATGCTAAGTTAAAGAGGAGTTTGAATTTCATGCCTTTGATTAATGTGGATTCATATCCATAATCTTTTAATAGAAGAGTTCAGAATGACATCAAAAAATAAAATATATGATGGTAAAGTTAGACTAGAATCCATTAATGTACTATAGGACTGTTAACAATGACACTTTGTACAGATACTAAATATATGGTAATTTAACATCACAGCCTGTTATCTCTCTTGGATTATCTATATCTGAGTCCTTTTCCTATAGGTAATTTTCTGCTTTTTCTTCCTGGTAAATCTTGGAGCTAGTGTGCTGAAAATATATTGCCTGCTGAGGAGGAACCAGGCTTATCCAAGATGACATTTACCTGCTTTGTGTCTGCAGTACTGGAGATCTCTAGCAAGGTCAGTACAGGGCTTGCAGAGCAGAGCTGATTTTGAGTTCCCAAAGGTGTGCTCCAGATTTGTGCAGACAGTTGACAAATAAGTTCCAAAATAATTCTGTTTGTGGGGAGACATCAGGATACAAGCCATACCTCATTTACAATTTCTATTTATTTTGGGAAGAGATATTGAAACCAATATATTTACTTTTCACTCTGTGTGTTTCCCTTTTTGGAATATTGAGAGAAAGGACAAAAAAAAAAAACCAAACCAAAACAAAACAAGCTGCTAAGGTGAGGAGAACAGTCCTCACTTTCTCCTCTTATATTGTCAAAATTCTTCATTGCTGTCTTCTGTTTTCTACCTAAGGACAGGGAAAAGCAAAAAGAGAACTCTTTCTTGAGAACATTTTAAATCAAATACCCTAAAGACATTCCTGTCATGATAATTTGTTGTGAGAAAAGCTAACAGATCATTCTTGACTTTCCAATCCCTTGTGTGACCCCGATATTTAAAGTACAAACTGAATAGAGGGAAAAGTTCAACGCCTTGATTACTGGATAAAAGACAAGCTTAATGGATAAATTTTAAGTGCCTGCATGGAGAAATGAACACTAATAACAGAGGCTTCTTCAATATATCTAATGAAGGTGTTACAAATTGAGATGGAACAAAATCTAAACATAAATAGATTCAGATTAATAGTAACCATAGAATATCCTGAGTTGGAAGGGACCCACAAAGATTATTGATGTAGCTCAGACAGGATGATCTTTCAGGCTTTGCAAGCTGTTCAAATATCTTGTATTTAGAGAGCTACTGTAAAAAATTGTATTATGGTAATCATTATTATAATAGCTATATAGGTGTGTTAAAATAATTCTTTGCAAATATAAATAGCTTACGGATCAAAAAATTTTTACATTTAATGCTTAAAGTGAGACCTTAACCGTTGCACTGAGGTATGTCTTCTAACCACTGCTTGCAGAAAGTGGACCTCTACCCTGCAGTATTTGTCTTGGTACTAAGGATTCAATTTGGTATGAAACAGAAGTCTAATGATGGATGAAAATCCTGAGCATTAAATTGCACTGGAATAGAATAAAAATTTTAAATCTCATTCTTCAAAATTAAAGGGTTTTTTTTTTTTTTGCTTTCCCATTGCTTAATGAATATATTTCATGCTAATTTTCAGTGTGCCACAAACAGACAGCACAAGATTTTAAGATTTTTGATCAGAATGAGAGATAGATGATAGATAGAGAAATGATAGACAGACAGACGGATAGATGGATAGCCTGAATAAGATACTGAGGATTTACCAGTATTCTGAAGTCCCAGCTGTTAAAATTTCCTAGGTTTAAGGGCGAAATTTGAAAATTGCTTTTGCTATAGATTATAGGCAATTAAAACTCTAAGGGTTTTCTGAACAGGTTTTAATCAAAAACAAGGAGTAGTGGAGATGCTTCTCTTCTACAATTAATGAGGAATGCTAATTACATACTGCTACATACTTCCTGAAAATTTCATAGAGGTTATAGGAAGACACGCATTTAAGAAATAAATGTGTTTTCTTTGACCCTGCAGTGATGAGTTCAGCACTGTTGTTCAGGACAGATGACATAGGAGTAATTTCTAAAAGAGCTTAAGAGTAGAACAGACAGTTCCCAGAAAAAGATGATGGCAAGAGGCCAATGTTTCTGTAGGAGAAATTGATTGATTGTTTTTCTAGACAATGTCTCTGATAGTAAAAATACTGACATAAGTCATAAATATTTTATAGATATAGAAACTGACTGGGAAGTGAATTAGACTTTTATTATTTAACACATAGAAAAATTTCTTCCAGCATGAAATAAAACAATGCAATAAGATGGAACTAGTTCAAGATTCTTAACAATTTTTTTCACGTTGCTTATAGGAATAACAAAGCCAGAAGTCTCTGAAAGTTTTCAGGAACAAGGTCTACAAATATTTTTATATGCTTTTTTCATAATTTATTTTCCACAATATATTCATTCTGTATCTCTGTGTCTCTATCTTGTATCACTAAAACAAAAATATATTTTACAAGTTCCCTTAAACCTCCATTGGAACAACTTGTCTTGCTACTTTATTATTATTTCAGGAATATTAATTCTCAAACAAGCAACTCTTTAGCAAAAAGGGGAAAAAAAAGAAAAATAATTTTAAAATAGCATGACTGATCTTGGTGGTTCTTCGCTTATCAAGCTACTACTATCATCCCTGTTGGGTAAAGGGCTAGGGTTATGGTTTAACTATACTGGCCATCAACTCAGCCCCACACAGCTTCTCACTTACACCCTTTTACAGCAGGATGAGGAAGAGAATCAGAAGAATAAAAGTGAGAAAAATGCTGGGTTGAAATAAAGACAAATTAATAAGTAAAGTTGGGGTCAGCTGTCCCATCTGTGTTACTTCCAGGCTTCTTGTCACCCTCATCCTACTTGCTGACCGGGCACAGTGAGAAGTAGAAAAGGCCTTGACTCTGTGTGAGCACTGCACAGTAATAACTAACATCTCTATATGACCAACACTCTCTTATCACCAATTCAAAGCAAGCACTACAAATGCAACAATGAAAAAACTTAATGCTGTTCTAGCCAAAACCACTGCTGCTACCAACCTGTGCTGATATCACTGCAAGTCTTTCAGATAGGCCAAGTTACTCCCAATAAATACATTAGTAGGATCCAATAACTGCACTTAGTAGGTACAATTTTCCTTCTTTTAGCCCTAGCTATTTATTTTTGACCTATTTCATAGGTTGCATCAGCTAAAGAAGATTGCAGAAGATCCATCGATAATTATTTTATGAACCTATCAATGGTGCTTTAACAAGTAAAGCACATCCAAGACCCTTCAGCAGCAGCTGATTTAAGTTACTGTCATTTCCTCCTGGGTGCAGCTGGGGTGGGATAACTGCTGATGCTGTTGTGAAAACAGCTGCACAAGCTATTCAGCCAACTGGAGCTGGCTGGCAGCAAGCTGCTGAACACAAGCTGCTGCTTGTTTGCAACAACAGCAGCCTACCACGTAGCACTGCTATTTGCCACTATAGTGGCTTGAGATTAGTGCCAGGTAGGAATTTCTGAGAGTTTAATCCTAAATCCCATTTCCAGCTGGTATTCTGTGACATTTGTAAGATTACTAAAGGCCAATAGACTAGCTAAGTAATTTGGGATATGATCCTGCAATGAGGAATGCAAAATTAAGAAGATTTTGTTCTGCGTACCCAGTAGTAAAAGCCAGTTGGCTGTATGGACATAGCTGCTGAGAAATATGCAATAGTTAATGTATTCAGCTTTTTGGAGTAGATGAATATAAACTTTTTGAGATGTGATATCCATAAATCATAGAGGGCTGTGACAGATAATTTTGTTTTGAAGACCCTTCTTAGACTGAAAATATGCCCTCATATTTTACTAGTTTAGCTAGGGTGATGGAATAAACCCTAAAATATTAACAGAAGCTATTCACATAATCAGTACAAATAAAGAATGGAGTCTTGTAAATGAGTAGGATCATAGAGACAAGTCTTTCCTGAAGCAGAATATTTATTTTATATTAAAAAGACAGCAACTTAATAAGACAAATCTCTTAGTTTCCTCTGCTTCAGCTCATTTTTTTTTTTAATTCAGGAATCTATTACAAGTTCAGTTTTGTCTTTTTTTTTTTTTAAGGTTGTCAAAGGATTAGATTCTGTATGCTTTGAAAACTTGATGTGCTAGGGTTGCATACAGCAGAGGAAGACAGTATGCAACAGTCCTTTCTAGAACAAAAATGAGTTCCCCATGAGGGTTCTTTTTATTGATGTGACCCCTTAATGCCAAGAAATGGAGCAACATAAAATGTTTATTTATGTGATGTCCTATTTACACATGTGAAACAAAAATATCGTGAAGAGCAGAGTGGTTTAACGGCAAGGTCTAGAATGATTTGGAAAATTACATTAAACTATTCAGAGAATGAGGAATAGATCCAGGATGTTGCCTTTGGGGCTCATTTTTGAAAGATAGAAAAGGGATCTCCTGCATTATATTTGTAAGGCTACAGTAAGACAAAAACTTACTAAAATATTTGATTTTGTAAACTTTTTTTATAACTCTGTCTAACAAAACTTAAAAATTCCCAAGGAAACTTTGCAGAACTGACAAAGGGAGACTAGGGAGAAGGAAATTGGAATTTGCTTACTCTAAATATCACTATTAAATCTGACTTTCTTTTTTTTTTCACTAAAACAATAGGTGTGATCTGGAACAGGAGAACAGTTTTTTAAAAGCTCCCACTAAGCAAAATTTAGCTATGGGAATAAAAGGCAATGCAAGGAAGCTAGAAACAGAATACAAGAGTGTGATGGGAATTTGTATTTGCTTTCATGAAACAATGTGCAAAAAACCCAGATAACCTTTAACACATTCCAAAAACATTTGGAATTTTTATTTTTCTTTTCTTTCAGGTGTTTTCCTTTGGTATGAAATATTAAACTATGCTTTGGATATCTATGCAAAAAGTGAAAAAAAATCTTTCTGTATAATAGATTTTGTCAAGCACATTGTCTAGACTTGAGGCAGTTGTAGAGAAAAGAACATCAGAGCAAAGTTAATAAAGTACATACAGAAGTGACAAATAGTTGTCAAATAATAGTATGTAACAAGTTATTTCAAAAATATTTTGCTTTGATACTTATTTCCTCTCTACCACTTAATGAAAGAATGCTAAGAAAAAATCGGAATGTGTATTTTTTCAAGCTAGAGTACCACAATCAAGAATAATGAGCGTACTCTTCAGTAGGTTTAGATGACGTTTTTGTTGGTTTTTTATTTATTACTATTTTTTTATTAGATGCTTCCAGATTTTCAGATGAATCTTCTTAAAAGCAGATGCTTAAATTTAAGAGCTGTTTTTATTACTCTTGCACCATCCTTGCTTTTTTTCTCCATCTGTTTAATTGGATTAGTTTCACTTTATATATTAATTCCTTGCAAATAATTTTCTTCTAAGAATTTCTGCAGATACTCAGCTAATACTGTCATTTCAATTTCCCTTTCTATTAATTATTTGCTTTTCATGCTTACAAAGGAGTGTGTTTAGACAGTCTATTATAGTCAATATATTAAAAAAATTAAAAAAAAAAGAGACCTAAAGGCTCAGTGGGTTCAGTCATTTGCACTGAAGCAGTTAAAGAAAAAAAGTTAAAAACTCTCCAAAAATATCTGAAAGTCTCTCACATGGGTGATTTTTGTTCTCAGGAACAAAAGCTTTGATAGCTCTAAGTATTTGTTCAAAAAGATGAAAATTGTTTGCTAAATTGCTTTCTCGAAACTGAAGGTAGGCTTTAGATTCATTCTTCTTCATATGATGGAAAAAAACTACTAATACTTTAAAAAGAAAAGTCACGAAAAATGAAGTTGAAAATTCAGAAAAACTTGTTTGATATCATACCAGTTGGGTAAGTTGCCATAGAATTATGGGTCCTTAAAATATTGTTTGCTTTGTTTGGCTTTTAAAACAAAGATTCTCTGCAAAACTAGACTGCAGGTGTTATAACGGGAATTTAGACACATTTTTATAAAAAGTTGCATCTTTCCAACTCCAATAATTAACAGACAGCTCTTTCGTGACACACACACACACTACGCTCTAAGAATGTTCCTATAAGAAGTATATTTCTCAGATGCTAAGAAAAACTTTTAATTGACAAGGGCTCATCTAAGGTGCAGCACACAAAAAAAGGACATCTATAAATTGCTTGGCAGGTTCCCATGTGGGGCTCCATCGAGATTTTTAAGTCCCTTAAAAGTCAAAACACCAAAAAAGTCCCCCCCGTCAAAATTTTAAAGATAGGCAATGGAAAGGACATTTAGTAGCATTTGAAAGCTCCCAAAATTTTAAATAAAGAAAATAAACTTTTTCCCAATAGATTTTTATTCTTATTTTGTTTTCACAGTTCTACGATTTCCACAGCAATCTTTTTGACCTCTAGAAATGGTCAGTGCTGAATTTCGAATATCTGTATATATATAATTACTGTATACTTTAATAATTTGGAAATAGTAAAATCTGAACTTTAAAAGCCTCTAATATACTCACACATATAGCAGTCGTGCCTACATGGTCACCAATAATATACAAAACATATAGAAACTTATTTCTCTTTGTGGTCCCACATCCACTGTAAGGTATGTTTGAAACTGGAATTCAAATATATGGGATAGGAGGAAGAAATTAAAATGGCAGTGTAAGCCTAGGAAATCAGGCTTAAATCACTGTAGCTTTGCCAATGCTTTTATCTGACTTCAGTTCTTATAAATTGCCCTACTTTATGTTCCACAAAGTAGTGCTTGCTGCTTGCCCTCCCACAAATGATTTTTATATGCAATATCTATCCAACCACTAGCAAGCCAATCTTATTTAAAGTACAGCAAATAGAACTCAAAAGTGTAATGCAATGAAGTGCTAGGTTGGCATGATGCCAATTCAATTTTCCTGATTTAAAATCAACTTCATTATTATGTGAATTTTTCATTCAATAACCTTAATTATACATTGAAAACATGAAGAATGGCATAGTAAATCTGTAGTTAGGAGACTTTTGACCAGGTTTAATCTCAAATGGCTTTATATACAGCAGGTTTATATATTAATATGTATTTATATACATCAACTGATTACTGACCACCCAGTGTTTTTACTAACAATGGAATGATAACTCTGTGTTTTTCCTTCCAGGATTTCATAACTTTTCAAAGTGATCTTTTCCATCTTGACTCCTCAAGCTTCTACATAGAAGGAAATAGAAAAGATTAATTTAATTTGAAGGGGTCTACAATGATCATCTAGTCCAACTGCCTGAACTATTCAGGGTAGACCAAAAGTTAATGTTTTTAACAGTATTATACAAATTTCTCTTGAACAGTGGCTTTGGGCATGGACCAGTTCCTCAAGGAAGTCTGCGATATTTGACCACCTTCTCCTCATGCTTCCTTACGTCCATCTGAACTTCCCCTGGCACAGCTTTGAACCAGCCTTCCTTGTGCATCTTGTCACTGGATTTCAGGGAGAAGAGGTTAGCATCTCCCTCTTCCCTTCCCCTCCTCAGAAAGCTGTATGAAACAGTAAGGTCAACCCTCAGACTCCTTTTCTTCAAATTAGACAAACCCAGACTCCTCAGCCACTCCTCACGAGACATATCTTCCAGCCCTTTCACTAGCTTTGTTTGCCTCTCCTCTGGATGCATGCAAAGACCTTCTGAATTTTCTGAAACTGTGGCCCAGAATTGCATGCAGTACTCCAAGTGAGGCCACAGCAATGTTGAATACAATGGAATAATTTTACTAGCTGGTGATACTGTGTTTGATGCACATTTCCTCCTAAGTTTATGTATTCATCTGAACTTTTATGTTTCTTATACCTGTACAGATATTTTTACAGCTTGTTCTCCCTGCTTATCAATTTTATTGGAAGTCTGAGCCATGATTACACAGCTGTACCATATTAGTGTGAGACTTTAGATCCTTACAACAGAAATAGTCAAATTTCTAAGAGCGACAAAATACTGTAGTAGAGGTTATGGAGAAAGACTGCTGAACTTCATTTGTTATTCTGTATATGCATTGACAGAGAATTCCTGAAGAGAGCATCTTGGAGAAGACAATTACAAAATATAGATACTTATTTTAGGATTTTTTTAATGCCAGAAGGCAGTGCATTCTTTTTTTTTCAACTTCAGCATCACTGAGTTAGCAGACCAAAACAGCTTTAATATTGTATGTGCCTAAATAATATAAGGGAAACATAAAAGATCTTTTTGGCAATAATTTGATATGTAATATATATGCCATTTAGAAACCGTCCAAAACCCTTAAAACACCTAGAGCTTTCTTCTGACGGTTTACTAAGAAATATTCCTGAAGAGCAGAACATGGCTCAGATGAAAGGAAAGGAAGGAGAAAAGAAAGGAACAGAATACTAAATAACAAAAAAAAAATTGAAGAAGAGAAGAAATGAATGCTAGCATTTTCAGAAAATCATTATCAGTACAACTTATGCAATTTTTATAAATATCTTTTTCTTTGCTCAGGAAAACCAGCTTTTGTGTATTTTTTTCAATACTATTAGAAAAGGATTATGATAAATTTTGGGTTTCTACACAAAAGTACACTTTGCAATGACAATATTATTTTCATTTTATCATCTGGTTTATATAAAATGATTTAGCTAAATTAATATTTTAAGATTACAAAATAACTGCCTATCAAAGATATTGTGAATTCTGTACTTTTAGCAGTTTATCAGTCTGAGGTAATTTGTGGGTCTTGGTGTTCACATGAGAAATGATAGACAGAAACTATGAATATTTTTTACAAAACTAGCTGGGAAGAATGTGAAAAGGTAAGAAAAACCACTTGACACAAGTAAAATATTGTTTCTAAGGTTAACTCTTCATTACAGGGTGAGGTTATAGCATGGATTCATACAAAATTCTTAAGGGGAAGATCTGCACACATGTATGACAAACAAAGCAAAGTACCCATACATCCTGGATATTCTGTAGTCCAACTGCAAAGCAAATCTCCACTTGCACATATTTGTGAAGCAGCATTTCACCATTTCCCTGGAGTAAGTTAATGGCTGTAATTACAATATTGAAAGAGAAAGAATATCAATAAATGCACCAAAATCTATATGAATTTTGTGGTTGAAAAGACAGCAGAGGGTTGAATAAATGTCATTCATAATGTGTCAAGTCAGACTGAACAAAAGCAACTGACTAATATTTGTCTATAATCATAGTGATCTTTCATTTCTTTGTAATTGGAATTTAAAGACTTTTCATTCCATTATGCTTTCACCCTCTTCCATCTGTTTGTATGATTTCAGATCATCTAATTCCTTCAACCCTCTGTCAGTTCTTTCAAATTTTTCTAGCGCTGTTTTCTCCCCGTATTGATTACCACTGAACTGAAAGAGATCTGCCATCAGCTTGCCCTGTTTACTGAAATATTTCCCTGAGAGGTAAACAGTTCAGAAAGAATTTGGAGCAAGAGTTCAGTGCGTTCCTTAATCAAATTCTGATTAAAGACCAATATACTCTACAAATTGCCATCCATAATGTCATCTATCCCATGAAGTTCTATACAAGCCATCACTGTAATGACATCTGTAAAGCCTCTTACAGACTTTTTAAGGTAGACATTAAGAATTTACACCCACAATTACAGCCTTTACATTCAACTAAAGATTAACTAGCTGGGACAGGGAATTATTTTAAAAGCTTTTTTTCTTTTTTTTCTTTTTTTAATCATAGTGGCATTGAATAAGGACAGTCATTGCTTTTTCTAATGCTGGTGACCTCAAACAGAATGTGTAGTAAAATAAAAGTGAGGGGAGTATGGAAGTGGTTTTTTTAGGATCAATATCCTTATAGCAAAAGGTGTACTAATGATGAAAAATGGAAGATTGTCAAAAGTAATAAAAATCACTGTATCTGACCTACATAAAGGGATGCTTTTTAAAAATGGTAACTGAAGATCATGTGAGATTTTTCAGCTAGATCTACACTTTTCCTTTTGTAATTATCAGGAATCAGATAATCAGACAGTAAAATTCAAATGCCGAAATCTAGTACCGGGAAAAATAACCACCTTAGTAAGAGTGCTTCATGTGGTGGAACACCTGAATTTCCTTTTTGGCCTTTTTTTAGTTTGTTTTGGCTTGTTTGTTTGTTTTTTTGATTATTCTCTAGGAGCAAAAGAAGCACCTTTTCAGAATCTTCACATGTTCAGCCCAGCCACTTTAAATTAAGAATGACTGTAAATAAAGATATTTAAAGATGTTCATTTCCATGACTAAGAAAAAAAACAATTCTGTCTTTGGATACTGGTCCACACTTTGGCAGTAAGGGACGTGATCTTGATCCTTCACCCTTACTACTGGTAGTTTCACTCTAATTTAAAATACAAAGGCAGCCTAGGACCTCCAGGTCTGTCACTCCCAATTGTGAGATGTTATATTAGATGCTAAATCCATATATGCTCGATTCATAGCATTCTTTGTCTTTGTTTCCTTCTCTAGAAGTCTTCATTGCTTGTGCCAGTGGCAAAAGGAGCTGAGGAATTTCTCCTACCAGTGCCCAACACTTTCTGGTGACAGAGTTTTCCTACATAACATGAGCCAGTACCGGTGAGTGACTTAACTAGAAAACTGATACATAAAATGCAGACAAGAGTTGCATTATAAACTCCTATCACCTGGTATTCAAAGTTACTACCAACCTTCAGGCCTACAGGAAGAAAATATTGTAGATATTGACTACTTGTTGCTGCACCTATTGATATTGACTAGAATCTATTGAATACAGATGGTATCAGCTAAATAATTTCACTCTTATTAAAAAAAAACAAAACCAAAAAAAAAACAAAAAAAGCACAAAAAAAACCCAGGCAGAGAGTTATTGATTAAAAAAACCTTATGACTGTTGAGGAATCTGTCTCATAAATCCTGAGTTAAATGAAGATCTGATCTTATTATGATTTTCTCCACATCTCACAGCTATTTTGTTCCTCAGCTTCAATTCTAAGTAAATTAATATAGGCTATATTATATATTTTCAGAAGCATTCCAGTATATGGAACTTAATTGTTTTGAAGTGTGAAAAGGGCTAAGTGTAAGGAACTAATCTTTTTAGACCAAAATTCAAACATCTCAAATTCTTTTATCTCCTCAGATTTCTTAGAGCTACTTTTTAAAATTAAATTGATTTGTTTATGACTATGTAAACATACAAGTGTGAGGGAGCAGGAGGCTGATGGGACACTTGATAATATACAAAATCCAGTAAAATAAATTTTTTTTTTTTTATAATTATGGATTATTTCAGTTGGAAAGGTCCTGTAACATCATCAAGTACAATTGTAACCATAATGTTGTCACTGCCAAGTCCACCAATTTTTTATTGTCTTCAGTATCAATATCATTGTATAAAATGGTATGTAATACTAACGTTATTCTTCATAGAATGGTGCTTCTTAAATTCACAGATGAATGTGCTCTCATCTGTTCTAAAAACACAATTGAAACCTTAGAACTTCCTTTAAATAAAGTTGTTTATGACATTTTATAGCTAATAATCAAAGGTCAGGAAACTTGATGTAGCAGAGTGCTCATACAAGGCTGTTAATGTGTCATGTGAATTGCATTGATGTGATGTGGTGTGCTTATATAAACATTAATGATTTTAGAGAACCTGAAATACCATGTATGAATTTTTTGCATTTCTAAGAGTAGATGCTATACCACAATTGATTTGGAATATAGAAAAAAAAGAGGACCATTCTGATTTTGGTTACAAAGTGTTAAATCATGGTATTTAGATATACTTTTAAAAGCAAACCATCAAAAAAAAAAAGCGTTAAGAATTAATGAAAGAGGAAATTGAATGAACATCAGAGAAAGAGCATTTTTGCATTCATACATATCAGGATTTGGTTTTCTGGCACGTCAAAAAAGGAAAACGAAACTACTTAAATGTCGGAGATAACAGTTTATAATGATTTTGAAATTGTACTTTCAATGAAATTGAAAAAGAAAGTGGAGATATATGTGTCTGGAATTTTCATGTCTCATAAAATCTTCTACAAATCTGAATGTCCATGCAAAGAACTGTCATTAAAATATTAACAAAAATTACACATTTGTCCAGGCTTGCTAGACAGAATGAACAGAAAACATAAGATACCTATATTAGAATGTAATGTTTCTTGATGTTGGTGAAGAAGGATAGGTTTTTGATGTAGCAGAACAAAAGTATTTATATTTGGATATTGCTCAAGCAAATTTGGGAGACATCTGCTCTTGGCAAAGGAGGCTGTCCTCTCTTCTGCCCTTCGATTCCATTTTGAATACAAATATAAAAGTCTATTAAAGTCTTTATTTATGCCTAATTAAAATATTTTAAAAGTACTAAATTAAATTCTAGCAGTCAAAATTCTTATAGAAATGACTGACAAAGATTTGTTGCTGACTTTATTTCTGTGTTGTTTAGTTTTGATATGGAAAGTTTTTCAGTCAAAGCAGATAAACCTAAGTAAAGAGTAAAACCCAGAAGGCTCAAGACAAGAAGCAAAATTATAGAATATTTTTTCTACATGACTGAAAAGAAATATGAACAAATAAAAGTTGAAGATCATTGGCTTGCTTGTTTGCTTAGAGATGGGACAAAGAACTAGATTGTAATACATAAAGAATTAAATTATCTGATAGCCAAATTTTACTGAAAGTAAATGCTTCAATATTCTAAATTATGAATTGAGTTTTAGGTTGAGACAAATTAGAAACCCACGTGGATGTTCTGATTAGACAGTGTGAATTCTGGACCAAAAACTAATGGCAATGTTAGAACTAAATTGGAGGTGATGAAACTATCTAGCTGTATCAATTGTTTGTGTTTTAACAATTAACATGATTTACACAGAGGAATCAAATGAAAATAAAAAGGTTTTTTCAGTTCCAGGGTTGAAAAATATAAAAAAAAACCTGAAAACAGGAGCAACTGTGTGGAAATAAATCCTGCGCCACTTTATTATGTTGATTAATGCTGGAATCATTTATATTCACCATTATAATCAAGCAAGGGTGAAATTTCAGTGAGTTGAAAACCAGAAGTTTGACAGACGATAAAGATTCAAACTTTTTTGTTTTTTTAAATATTTTGTTCTTCTTCCAGACTGTCTGAAAAATCTCAGTTTCACATTGACTCATGAATGGCAAAAGCAATTTGGAGCTGATTTTCAAGTAATGTTTCAGTGCTGCTTCCCTCACATAGCGAGACTTACTACCTGTTCAAAGAATGTGAAGAGGGAAAAAGAGTTGAGGTTTCCATAGTAACCTTCAGTAGTTCAAAGTAAAATTGCATAAAATGAAATCATTATCACTCAGCAACTAAAGAAAGCTGCTCAGCTGATGAAGATGCCAAGTTGTAAATGACTACCGGTGAGTAGCAATTTTTTCCTGCCTTTAGTATTACTATGCCTTTTATGGCAAAAAAAGAGAGAAAAATATAACAAACCAAAAGAAAATCTATGCTTCTGTTATGTTTAACAATTCTGAAAACTGATTTCTAATTCAGAAACAATGTGACTTAGAATACATGGTATCCATGGTAACCCAGGAGTTCCTAAAGATCACTCTGTTCATTTATCAGGAATATGAGCAGACTGTTTGTCTCCTGGTAGACTGCAAAATGTCCTGTTATTATATGGCTTGAAAACAAACTCAAAATGGCTTATAGAGGTTTCATTTCTCTTGCTTTCCAGTAAAGAAAGATAGATCTTTATTCACACCAGATAATAGTAGGATAAAATAAATTGAAAAATATTTTAAGTAATTAATTCCTAAAACCCTCCTAAAAGAAGTTGGTATATTGAGCAAAAATACCTTCTCAGAATCAATAGAAGAAAACAAATCCTTGAAAAGAAACAGTCTTTTTGAGGTTTTTTCTTCTCCCCTCTCACCAAATGACTGAAACTAGACAGCCACTTCAATGCTTTTGATCCCTAAGGGTGTTTATCAGTTACTTGCTATGAGTGATAAATGTACCAGAACATTTATTTATTAAGTTATTTCTTTATAGATATAATCTGATGCAAGGAAACATTTTAAGAATATGGTGAGGAAGAATTTTGTTTATCTTCCATTTCAGGCTCTTATTATTAAAATATCTTTATGGAATTTACGGTGCCATCAAAAAGATAGAGCTCTTCAGTCACTAGGAACCCAGGAAAACATATACCTAGTACTCAATTGCTAATCCCCTTTGGGCTACTCAGTAAATAAAAACAACAATACCAAGAAGACAATAATTCAGAGGCAATAGATGAGTTTGGTATTAGGCTGATTCTACTGTAGCCTCTACTGGGATAGGAACTGGTGTGCAACCCATTTCTGAGGAAAATATGGAGAGTTCCCTCTCCCTATTCCATGGTCTGGATGAGGAGATGTACACAAGGACTATGGAAGCATGTGCATATTTATGACTTACATCACTGTATGGTTAAGATTTCTAAGAACCCTGACAGTAAAATAAATAAGAGATTTTCAGTGCCTTTTGCTTCTGGTGCGATATTTGAAGTAAATTTTAGTCATTATACCTGAAGAAGAAATTTCTTTTTTAGATGTCCGTGCTTAGATAGAAACGGGTTTTGACTGATGTTTGGGCAGTATTATTAAGCTGTGTGTTAGGATGTGTCTTCAGGTAGATGTGGTCTCTACCTTTGCTAGCCAAATCGTCACCAAAGTGGAAGTCAGGGCATTATATAAATCCAGCGCTATGTCCAAGCTAAGAGAATGGTGCTCCAAACTTCTCCAAGATCTTGTGCTCCATAGCATGGCACCGCATTGCAGTAGGAGTGTGCCCACCAGGGGCTCGGTGCCTCATTCATGAAATGAGTTGACGTGATTGGATGGAAACTGAAGTGGAAAGCTTAAAAGGAATATTTTTGAAGTTTTGCATAAAATTCTCATAGAATCACTTTGGTAACAGTGCATAGTTTTAGAACGGAAAGATGAAAGAAAGATGTCTTTAAATGATATATACATATTTTCAGACTGTTTTCTTCCTATACACTAGTTCTAAGTGGATCAGTTTATATACAGGAAGCATATCTATATCAAGTGACACGAGTCACTTTATTTTGTATGTGAATTCAACAGAAGAGAAAAACAAAAATAAAGGACCAGCAATTCTGAAAAGATCTAGGCTTTTCTTCCTCTCAGTCCTGGATCCTTGATGGTTTAAAACCATCTGTATTTCTATTTCCAATGATTCTCCCATTATAATTCTCAAAGGACTAGTGAAATCTTTACTTCTATTGAAATGTGCTACTTAAAACAATTTTTTTCTTTATCAAATTCTCATATATCTCAATTTTTTTCACAATATATCATGATGAATTTCAGAAAAAAAAGAACAAAACATCCTTTCAAAAATATTTGAGAAAAACATAATTTATTTAAATCAAAAACTACATCTGAAAAGAAATTCAAGTGCCACTTTGTAACAATTTCTAATAAATTTTCTAAAGAAAGAAAGTATAAGTGCAGTTAAATGTAATTGAAGACAGCTAATAATTTAACTAAGTCAATATATTGTATAAGAACTTTTACAGAAATAATATTAAAGGATATTTGAAATGTTCATCTCAGGCAAATTCACCAGTAGAACTAAATTTATAAAAAACACTATCAAATGAAAACTGAAATTATTTATTGATGCAGAAGATCATTCAAGACTGGAGAGCCTATTTCATAAATTATTTGCTTGAAGGCTTTATAACAAAGAAAAAGCTGAAGAAAAAATATAAGCCATCCATACAGTTCATTAACATTTATTCCTGCTACTAAATCTTCAATGTTTCCTCTTACATGGATTTAGCTACTGAGTTGCTCTTCTCAAATACAGCTCTACAAAATTTTGTCTCAGACATGACATTATCCAGTCCTTGTTCCTTATCACTGAGCACTGATTCGCCTGTATTCCTATGCATTTATTATCTTATAACTTCCCTCTCCACTCTCAAAATTAGCAGTCAGCATGATTTTTTTTTCTGTGGTTACTGCTCCTTTTTTTCCTTACAAATATGCCTGTTCCTGTTACCTTTCTGAGAAGGACATGCATTTTATTCTTTCCTTAAACTCTTCAAGCTCTGTCTTTTCATTAGTGTTTTAAATTGTCTTGATACAACTCAGATGAAAAATTAAATCACATTTCTTGCAAGAACATAGCAAGAACATAGTTAACTGAAGTGTTTTATTTACGGGTAATTTATCTCAACATTTACTTACATGGAGTTTCTAGTACAACTAATAACTACAGGAGTGGAAACAAATTGTAACCTGGAATAATTTCTACAAATGATGTCTCATTCACACTGAAAACAAGATTAATCTCACCCATCTTTACATGTGTATATGTAAGATAATGAAGTTTGGTTTCCTTTAAGTAAAAAGAGAGAGCGAGGCTCACTAAGGCAAAATTAACTGATTTATTTTAGATGTCCTTTGGAAGGCTATATGTGCTTAGAATGTGAATAATAATATTTCAGATATAAACATCTATTACTTCATTCCTTTGCCTGCACATAAACACCTAGTGTTCTTTGAGGTGTCTTTGGCTATTTTTCATGGATGTAACAAGAGTCTTCTTGAAAGGTCTGGCTCTCTATATGTCCACTATATTGTCCTATGAAGATTTTTTATTATGCCTTAGGAACTCTCAGATGATTCCAACTGATCTGAAGTTCAAGATATATGCTTTTTAAAATCAGTGTGTGAGGCAGGGGCCAAATTTACTTATGCAAACTTAAGTATTGAATCTTAGAGTTACTGAAGCTTATAGTAAGCTGCCTGGCTTCCAGCCTTTGCTCCAGAAAAACGTAGGTCCTCCATAAGTCCTTTGCATTAACTTCCAGCACCTATTTTTAAATCTTCTTAAATAAAACTAGGTGCCTCTGTATAGCAAACTGAAGAGTTCTTTAGACAAGGGAGCTGCCATTACATTTAACAAAGAAACAGGATTTAATTCTGTTGCCTAAATGGACCTGATTAGTAGTGTCTGAAATGCCCCAGGTTATCCTAGTCTATCTCCAGCTGTTGCCTTGGAATAGGACATATCTCCTTTCTGTCCCATGTAGTGCCCAACAGCTTCATTCTTGCCTCTGCCATGTCAGTACAACACGATAACACAATCATCTAAAATTTCACCCCAGATCAATATGTTCAGTGTTGTCAAAGGCGTTACTCAAATCAAATGAGGCTTTCAGTTCCCCCAAGGTGGACATCCATTTACATGCATTCCCTAGGATAACCAGGAATAATAGTGAATGGAGACATGCACTGTTTTGGCCTCAGCTAATGGAAGCCAGACTTTGAAACAAGAAAAATAACTCCAGGTATGTGAAGTTTTGGCAACTGAGAAGGTAACTTAAGATGCTTTGTATAAAGGTGCCCATAGGCTCCCTTGAGGGTGTTACCTAATTCTCCACTGAGTAATAGTTGGCTAAGTTCCTCTTTCAAAGGATTACATCTTCATTTAGAAGTTTTAATCTGGAGCTGCTTTCCTATTTGATCAGATAATGTTCTGATTAGACCATAACCATGAAGTACATTTTAAGATAAGAATTATAGTTATCAGTTCTGATATTAGGTTGCCATACTGTGATCAATAAACTAAGTCACAGAAAGAATATCAGAACTGCAGTCTTCAAACTGACCTTAGAAGGGAAGATATTCTGTTTTTAAATGTCTGGTAAGTCTGATTTTAAATATAGTAAAATTTAGAA
>JANRGV010000051.1:67693060-67725833 GCA_024734035.1 Alethe castanea
GAATGGCATGAAGTTACTTTTTCCCTTAAAAAATTGTTTTAAAAGTAAAATTTTAACATTTTCTAACAATTTAAAAATTATCCATAGTTAACCATTAAAGATAGTATGCCAGTTTATTAGTGTTTGAATGATACTACAGTGATAACTGAGTGGTTATTGAGGAGGATGCACTAATTATAATTTAATCAATTTAATGTGATTTTGAGGGTACACAGAGTAGCTTTACTAGTACTTCAGGCTAAACACATATTTTGAATGTAAGATTTCCCTTTTCCTCTTAAACACTGCCATGCAACACTTGCTGCTTCATTTTTTTTTTATTTTTTTTTTTACATTTAAGCACAGAAAATAATTTAAAGTGTATCGATAGCATCTAAGAGAATGTACTGCTCCTGGAATAAGTTTAAATATAAAAGTATTGTCTTATTCTCTGCTTTCATCATATTAACGATTCAGCAGCTATCTCCATTATCACTCTGTAAGTTCCAGCTGTAACAGAGCAGCATGCTTTTTATTATATTATGTGCATACAGGCTCTTTTTGATTCTTAACTTTGTAAAAGAACTGTGAGTGATTGTAGATATGAAAAAAAAAGAAAATAAAGAATACTTGCTTTTCAGAATACTTTCAGGATTGAATGTATGGTAAGTAATTCAGTTTCTCTGGTTTTCATTAAAAAAGAAAAATATTATTGTACTGTATTTACAGTATAGTGATGTTTTCTATAGCTCATATATATATTCTCTGTATTCAGATGTTGACACTAAGAGTACAGCTTGGTGAATCTATTTTTATTTCACTTCTCACCCATCTGAGAAGCATTCACATCAGACAAGAATTCAAGCTGCATGAAACTTCTTTGTTCCTTCCATGAGTTTTGAAGCTAGATATAAGTACAGGTATACAGGTATACACATAAAGCAGGAAATTATAGAAGTTTATTATTTCCTTATACAATAATGTGCTCTCTATGTAGCAAAGTATGAGCAAAATGGAAGGCTTGGGTCATTTTGCAACTGCATTCTTAAAAGTGCAATAAAAATATTACAGGGTGGCTTATTTTTAAACCCATGTACACTTATATGCCATGCATGTTTGCATGTTGGTTGTATGGTGTCTAAAAGTTGAAGAGAGATGAATTCAGACAGAAGGGGAAAAGTTAGAAACTTTTGGTTCAACCTGAAAAGTTAGTCTTGCCTTAATTGCAGCACAGGATGGCAGATCCCTGAGGACACAATCCCAGCATGGCCAGCAAAGCCATGGGGATTGGTACAGGCTGACAGACAGATATGGGTTCATGGGCATTTCAGTGTGTTCTGTAATGCTAGCAGAACCTCAGTACTGGACTTCCATCTGAACTGCCCACTCTGAACACTTTCCATCTGGCAGTGCTTGTTCCTTTCAAAGCAATCCTGAAGACTCATGCTATCTCTTTAGTCTTTTAATATGTGTGTTAGTATGTGTTGGATCTGCTAGTTCTTGACCAGCTCTTGCCAGTCTTTGTCCAAAGCAAGAATGAAAATATTTCATTCTCCTCCATTAGCCCCAGTCTAGCTGGCATAATCACATGAACACTACTGGTGATAGCTAAGCACCTCCCTTGGAAATTCCCTGTGCCCCTTTTTCCTCTCTAGTCATTAGGCTCTGTCTGACCTTGTCTTAAAGGTGCAGACCGTTCACAGCAGCAGGAGAAGTGAAGGAAATGGCTGTACAGCAGAAACATTCATTATATAAACAACATTAAAGCCATTCTCCACTCCCTCTTCAAATCAGGTTAGAATGGTAAACTAAGATGTGTACTTGGTTTCGGTTGCCTTCAAGATAAGTTAATTTGAATAAGGCAGCAGTCATGAGTAGTTAGGCTCAACTCTTCTTTGTTTTCCTGAATACTTAAGTGAACACCCATAGTATTAGTCTTTTACTACAGACATCAAAATTTATAGAAATTAAAATGAAACAGTAGCTGCTGTTTATACACACTGTATTTAAACACTTTTAAACTGTTTATGTGTGGTTTATTTAAACATATTTAATGTGTTGTGCATTTTTATTGCTTTTCTACATAATATTTTCATTACTAGATAACCATGTTTTATATAGCATCAACAATTATTACCAAATAATTGGTGAAAATTTCAGTAGTAATTAAAATCAACATTATTATTTTATACAGAGAAAAGAAAATAAGTCCTTTGGATTGCAAAAAACCCCCATACGAGTCAACAAAGAAATCAACAAAAAAGAAGATTTCAAAAGCTTCCTTAATTCTTTGTCTCAGACTCAGAATACAAATCTCAAACCTAGAATTGCTGTCTTTCTTATTGGAGAAAACTGTCTCTTGCTTTCCTTTTTCCCCCTCTCAGAAACACAATATTTTTATTGTTGTTTTTCTCTTTCATATTTTACATCTCTTTGTTGAGTAAATCAGTTTTATGACATTGTAGTCACAATAAAAAGATGTGTCAGTATTCATGTTCTTCCTGGAAAGGATGGTTTACTCATTATTCAAGATAAATAAAGACATTTGTGTAAAATTAATGCAACTTTCCCTGGAAAAACTGCACTTCAGAATTTAATTTTCTATTTTATTTTCCCATTATAAAAATACATCTTAGGCTGTGAGTATTTCCATTGACATTCCTGTGGCTCCAGCATTTTCTTTCTATAAGCAAGGTAACTCTGTGGCTTAAATTTAACATTGCTTTTAAAACTTTGCACTTATTTTTGCATGTTTGATGCCACATTAACAGGCAACAATGCAGTTCCTTGTACTGAAGGGTTTGGTATAAATTATCCATACCAAGCACCTATAGGGCTGAACTTTTCTACTAAAAGGTTAAAGCAAGAGCCCTCAAAAACTTTCGTTTTCCATTTTCCAATTGAGACAGCAGTAATAGTTGCAGAGTAGAGCCTCATTATTGGAAAATATTAAGTTTCATCATAACATATCATGATCCACATTTACAAAATAAATAAGTCGCCCAGAGCATGCAGAAGGGCATTGTCTGAGCTCAACTGCAGAAATAAAGTCTTTCAACAACTCTATGAAAAGTAAGTCATGAAAATTGGTTATTCTCAAAACTGCTATCTCATACAAAAAACTACAAAGATTTCCTTAAATTAAAGAAACAAAATTGGAAACTGCCCTAACTTTTTTTTTTCAACTTCTTTTATGTGATATACATGGCCCATTAAGCCTAGTGTGAAAATCAGCAGCACTTTAACTGAGCTGTTTTGCTTCTCTACTTTAGACAATTTTAGCTTTTAAAACTTCCCCATTTCAGCAAAAGAACCAAATTAGTTCTGGGAAAAGTTTGTTTCAATATATGTAAATGGAAACTGGCATCTCCCTTCCCACTGTGATTTGTGTACACTGTGTTCTATGTTGTCATTACTTCTTTGATCAACAGTTGGTTTTTTTTTTCCCTTATAGTATAGTATTGCATATGTGTCAATGCTTATACACTTGCATAGCATGCCTAGGTTTTCATGTGTGTATACTTAAACTGAGCATATGTGTTTGTGATTGGATGTAGGTTGAACTCAGTGTCACCAGTTTTAGAAACTTCCATTAGCCTTTGATACACTTTGGCTGCATTTTTTCATAAAGTACAAACGAAATTAACATCTATTTGAACCCATCTTGCTGAGAACCAGTCCCGCCTGGGACAACTGCTGCCAGTAATTGTTTGCATGTGACCTTGCTTTTTGATTATGCTGAAATAGTATTAAGAAGCAATCTTCAGGCAGCCATTCTGGTCTGTTCACTTGAATGCAATTTATTTAGAACTTTCCTGCATGCTTTGTCCATCATTTAATCTCTGTTTCTAAGGGAATTAATCTTGAGTTTTTTAGCTTCTAAATGATTAAAGTAAACACAAGCAAGAATGAAAAGAGAGAAAAAAGAACCATAGGAATCTTTCTTCCCTTTTATTCTTTAGGGAAAGGTACGTTCAGTGCAATGAATAAAACTATCTTTCATGTGGAAATACTGCTTTACCAGCAATGCAGAGTACTTAATTTATGAAGATGAGTAAGCTAATGCTCATTAAGATGAACTATAACGAAGTGTGGGGGTTTTAAGTCCTAGAATTTTATAAAGACATCTGGGATCTGAAATATGATGAAAAATAAAGTACAACACGAAATGAGAAGAAGTTTTCATTACCAGAACAACCTAAAAAAACCATGGGAATGCTTAAAATTAGTTTATAGGTTAAGATACTAGAAGAGGTCCCCACTTCTCAAATGCAGAAGTGATATTGATCAGTAGTATAATTAAGGCTAAGATACATTCTGTAGAAAACTGGTCTGAACGAAGTGGCACAAAATTTTATAAAATAAGAAAAAAAAACAAAAACAGGAGAAAAACCTAACTGTGGACACAGAGCTACACCAGCCTTGCCTCTATTGGTCTACTGAACTCAGCAAGCCCCCAAAAAGCCATTTACAGTCTATTTAAAAAAATCTTATGTCTTTTTCTCATGAAATGCATGATTATTGAGAAAACTTATCATCAGACATGAAATGGGAATATGCAAATGTGCCAATGGGACTTTTGAACACTGTTTTACAGACAGACACTTCCCACAAAGAGGTCTCATATAGCAGAATTTTCTATTTATATTACAACAGAATTTTTTGTTTGTTTGTTATAAAGCTCCAATTGCTCTCCCTCACATTTTGCAGCATTTATTTTTACTTCATGTTCATTAGCCTGCTCTTCAAGGTGAATTCACACTTTCTAGCCAGTCATCTGATTTTAATTGATACATTAGATTTTCTTCAGCTTTTTGTGTGTTGATTTTGCACAGCCTGGTTTTTGGTAGTGGGGGGGCCACAGAGGTGGCTGCTATGACAAGTTGCTGGAAGCTTCCATGACGTCTGACAGAGACAGTTCCTGATGGCTCTGAAGAGGGAAATGCTGCTGGGCCAATGAGAGAGGCTGGTGATAACATATGTAAGAAAATCAAAACAAAGTGGAGCTTGCATGTCTTCCTAGCCAGAGAAAAGGAGGAGGTGAGAACATTTGAGGGAAACAACTTGGAGACACAGAGGTCAGTGCAGAAGGAGGGGAGGAGGTGCTCCAGGTGCTGGAGCTGATATTCCTCTGCAGGCTGTGGTGAGACCATGGTGAAGCAGCTGTGCACCTGCAGCCCATGGGTCCATGGGGAATACAGAGACCCACTCACAGGAGTGAGTTTTGAATTGCAGAACTGGATGTTGCAGCCTGGAGTGGAAAAAAATTGGTTTGACTTTAGAATAAGACCATGATCAATTAGGGAAGTGATTTAATTAATTATAATAGTACATGTTCAAGAAAATACTGAAAAGGCAACACAATCTAACATATATCTTTTAATTAAAATGCTAGATAAAATTTTGGTAAAATCAAAGAAAATAGAATAACTTAATTATGACTATTATTTATATAACTGTCTCTGAAACAAGTTGTGGCAACTGTATAGAAAGTGTAAGATGTAAAACTAAGCATTAGTAGAGCAAAATATAAGGAGATGGAGACACTAAGTATGAAATGTTAATTTTGCCAAATTAATTATACTTCATGATGAACAATCTTTCTCCCATCCAAGAAAATACTTCATACATCAAATGCAAGTCAGAAGCAATCCATTGTCCTGTGAGTAACATAATGCATTAATGTATTCTGCTGGAAAACATCCCAGGGTACTCAGAAACTCTGAGTACTAAAATGAAGGATATTAATGATAAAACAAAACTGTGTGGCTGGTACAGAATCTATTTTTTATTTGTTCTGTACAGACATACAATTACGTCCTTTACTAAGCTATGTATCATGACAGCTCATTAAGAAGGGAAACCATGGAAAACAATTTTTGATGAAATATTTTTTATTGTCTATGAAAGGATAACAGCTTTGACAAATAAGATAAAATAAAAAAACAAACATACAAAAAATATGCAGTGAAGCAATTTGAATACTTCTAACAGTGGTTAATTGCCATAAAACCAGAATAAATTTATTTAAGCCGTGTATAAACATGATATAAAAGGAACATAGTCTTGAATGCAATAACACATTTTTGATTTACTACTAATTTTGAATTAAATCTAATTCCTTTTCTAATTTACTAAATATCATTGAAATACCAGTAATTTCACAAATGTTGTGAAGTCTCACTCAGCATGTTATAGCATGGATATGTCTGATCAAAAGTGTTTGACTTTGATAATCTTAGCTATTCCGCTACAGGTTTTGGTTTTACTAATTTAAATAAATGGAGCATTTTATAAAAACTACAAAATATCTTTGGAAGACATCTTCAGGTCTAGCACTCTGTAAGTGTCAGAAGTCTTAGAAAAAGGTTCAATTGACAGAGTGTGATGAATGGCATGGGTATTTTTATTAAAAATTGCTTTAAGAACCTAAGAATATCCTTAAATATCCTTAAAGTTTGATGGTTGATGTTTGCCATGCCTTCTGCTGTCTTATAATCTGGGGGTTTTAATTCAATTGCCCACACAGAGGCACTTCTAAACATTTGAGTTTGCTCCTGAGGTCCACCTGTCCTTTCAGAAAAAAAAAAAAATCAACAAAACAAGATTTGTCTTTATTTTCTCTTTCATATGCCCACAAGAATATCTCAAACACCCTACAGCACCCCAATTCAAACAGACTTTAGGTGTGGGTAGCAGAAAGATGTTCTGAGTTTTAATTTTTTGCTAATCATCCTAGACTCCTCTTAGAGCCAACAGGAGAAATAAAGACTCTGTAGGGCAATTAATAGAAATTTGAGTTCTGATCTAAAATTATATGTATTTCTTTGGGTGATTACCAATCTACCTATTGCCTGTAAAATTAGCTGTAGTCAGTCATGGACAAAAATGATGCTAATAATAAATATTTGAATGTCTAAGGTTGAGAAAGAAGAGTCTTGCCTCCTCCAAGACTCTATATTAGCTCTGAAGGTAGAACTTACATGCTAGGTCTTTTAAGCCTTGCAACACTGAGGAAGACTACATTTGTCTACCTTCACATAATAATGGTTACAGCACAATGATGAAAGAAGAGTCTGGGTGTCTTCACATCTGCACTAAAATATTTTCTTATTAGCTGCCTTGAAGTTCATACAGCTTATGTCAGCTCTTTTCTTTCTAGTACTTTAGAAACACTTCTTTGTCTTAAAGGTCAGTGCCATAGAAAACCATTTTGTACTGCTAGAGGGAAGCTGTAAACAACCTCAGAACTTAATAGGACAAACAACTAAAGAATATTCTTGAATTCAGTTAAAATTTTACGGTTTATAACTCCTCAGTGAAACACAGTAAACTGCCATGATTAATTAGGTTTTCTTCAGGCTGTTCAAACTTGCTCCAGAAATACATATTTGATTGTCATATTGTATATGTCAATATTTTACCTACATTTTGTTAGAGTAGATTTCCCCACATCCATCAAAAATGCTACATTGAAATATTGGCAGTTTGAATCTCTTGCAGCTGTAATATATTTGATTAGTCTCCTTCAGGTCATAAAATAAATGGAAAAATACATTTCAATTTAATTTAGTCATTATGAAGGACTTTACCATCAAAAGTTTGTGGTAGTTAACTACTGTCCTATTACTTGTAAGACCTTAGTGCTACATCTGTTCTGTAGAACTGAGGAATCTAGAGCTCTGGAGATATTGCTGCCACATCCTACTGCCTGTAGGTGGAGCTAAAAATATGAGATGTGTAGTGAAGGGCAGAAAGCACTGAGACTTCTAAGAGTTCTAAGACCCATAGTAAAGTGATGATGAAAGTGCAGCTTAGTAAAATCAGCACAAGCAACACAGAAGGGAACAGTGAACCTTGCATTGGAGAACTATGAAATTATTCCAAAAAACTGGTATTAAATATGATCAGTGTAATCTTATCTCCATGAATATTTGGGTCTACTTATTCTGTACGATGAGACATAAAATATATTATGTTTCATTTATGATCTAGAATGGCAAATTTGCAGCTGTCTCCTGTACACAACATGGGACTGTAACATTTTGGGTACAGAATTAGCCAACTGGGTTCTAAATTTTGCTCCTGTAAATATTGCTTTGGGACTGACCTAGTTGTGAAACTTAGTGTTCACCTAAAATTCCATCAGCTTAGTCGGTTCTGGGCTTATGCACATATGTGTAGAAAAATATGCACTATCTACACACTTAAATGACACAATAGATGAAGATTCAATATGATGAAATATCTTCAGCCTTGTTACAGAAGGTTGCACATATGATATTTTTCACATTATTAGAGATAAAGTTACATGTTCATCCGCATCACAGAGAAGCACAAAGTTCTGCACCTTGGAGAAAGTGACCATCTGCCTGAGAACAACATAAGAATAAAATGGCTGAAAAATAGTTTAGCTGAAAAGGACTTCAGTTTTACTGCAGGCACCAAGATTATAGTAAGCCCAAAGCGTGCCTTTCATTACAGGTTCATTGTATAGTGAGTTACATCAGGAGGAGGAGAACCAATAAGTTGAGTTAAATTATTATGCCATTTTTATTATCTCATCTTGACCCTGGGGAGGTTACATTTGAATTACTGGGCCCAGTTCTATTTCACTCGGCCCCATGGCAAAAATGCCTCAAAAAAAAAAAATTTTGAGCAATTGAGCAGGGCCCTGAGGAGAACTACCAAGATGGTGAGAGAACTTGAGCATGAGGTCTCCTACGAAGGAGGTCAAATTGAAAGAACTGGATTCATTTAGTCTGGTAGAGAGGTGCCTGATGATCTGCCATTATAATTATTTGGAGGGGAGTTTCAAAGAAAGCAGATTCAAATGCTTCCCTGTAGCTGCAGATGGTGCAGTAGAGATGTTTTGAGGGGGAGATTAAACATCAGGAAAAATCTTTTCAGTTGGCAGAAAGTTCATCACTGTAAAATATTGTCCAGAGGGGATGCATTAAAAACCATGTCTGTGGATTTTTCATGCCTCAAATCTGACTGAACTGGCTTTGTCTTGATGATAATCCTGTTTTGAGAATGATAATGGACAAGGAATTTCTAAAATCTGCTTCAAATAAGCATTTCTGGTTTTCTGTCTTGCATAGATGATAAACTCTGAGGACAGTATAGCCCTTCTACTTGAATTCATTAGATTTTAAAATTTATTTTATTATTTCACTATTTTTAAACAATTTTCTCAGGATAAGAGAAACATTAAGGAACCTTTTTTATCTATTCTTATTTTTCAGTTACAAGTAACATTATTATGTTTTCTTTACTTAACATTAGGTACAGTTGAGGAGAAATATTTGGGAGGTTGGTTTTCCTTAGTCTGTCTGAGCCCCACAAGTATTTTTTAAGCTTAGTATTAAAATAGTTCATCCAAACAGAATGAATGGACATGACATTGAAATTTAATGTTTACAAATGGAAGTAGCCTCTTTTAACACTAAATTTTATCACAGTTACCAACATATGACTGCTTTGTTCATGACTTTTCAAGTGACACAAATATCCTCTTCTGATCCATCGCTTCTTAACCGAACTCCAGATATATAAATATATGTTTGTATGAGTAATTTCCATTATTGGGAGGAAAAAAATCATCGCAGCAACTCGTTTGGAAGCACTTTCTGTTATGTTTCTACATGTTTATCTTGTATAGCCTAAATGTAATGACTTTCTTATATGCATTGAATTATGTTCTCTGCTAGGGTTAAAAAGTGCTGTGGAAAAATGGACTGAAGTGTGGCTTCACTCAAAAATAGTAAATTTTATTCTGTATAGATAATTCAAAAGGTTTTTATTTTATTTTAATGTTTTTATTTTAACCTTAAAATGCTTTATAACAAAAATGGAAAAAGATGAATGAATGAGTGATTGAATGTGAAGAACCTTGAATACATAACTAAGGGTCATACAGTCCCTTCAAATATTAATTCATCTGTGATGAGCCATCTGGTTTACTTATCTTCAATTAAAAATATCAATTTAGTCAACTACCCATCTGAATTTTCAGTATATGAAATCCAGATACAGACTGTCTTGCGGTTTGGTATTTATGAATTGCACTTCAAAACAGAGGCTTGTGTTTTAGTCACGCACAACATAGTTAATAAATATGCAGGGAATGAAAACATTCTAACATAAAAATATAACTAGAGTGACATACCTATTTAGATTTAAAGATCCCAAGGCAAAAGTCTAGCTTTTCCCCTTCTCATTTAAATTAAGTTCAAATTCAAACCTTTCCAGAAATGAGAAACACACAAACACTACCAAGGCATAATAATCCATAAACAAAATCATATTGACACAAAAAGACGACTTGAAATTTCAGATAACTCACAACAAAGAAGGAACATTAAGCTACTGAGAATTTCAGAGGGGACATGAAGTTCTGACACCATCTTTTTTATGGAAAATTTCACATGTAGTTCAGTCACACAACTTGAAAGACTATCTAATCTGGATCAGAAATGCCATAGGAATCCCACATCGAGGTCATCTGTGACTAACAGTGTAGGAGGGACTGTGATTTTGACCTTGTTGTACACCTGGGACAAGGATAGAATGCCACAGGCAGTAGGGAAAAATGAAGAGGTTATATTTAAGGCCATGAAGATACTATTCTTTCTTGATGTAGGTCCAACCTCAGTTAAAAGAAGAGAACTGAATGAGAATTAAAAGGCTTCCATGAAAGGAAAGGTTATGGTCACAGTGCTCGGTCTTGCAAACTGAGAGTAACTTTTAATGACTGCACACTGGCTGAGTAAAATGGCAGCAAATAAGCTTTCATACAGTCAGAAAAGAAAGCACCTAGGAAGACCCTGAAAGTAAAGACTATGGAGAATGAATACACTGCTGTTTGGGCCTACTTGCATCTCTAGTTTTACATGGTCTTCAAACATCCCATGGTCTGTTGTAAGCTTTTTTTGGAATGTCCTGCCAAGTCTACAGCCACTGCAATCTTAAACAAGTAGGTAAAGGTCGTATGTTAAATATATAGTGTCTACTTTAGTATTCTTTAAAGCCAGTATCAGTACTGGAATTTGGAGTGCCTTCTTGCCCTTATATGTATATTAATAGGAAATAGAGACAAATTGCTTTGTTGCTTTGCCTTTTTTAACCAAATAAATTATTAGAAATCTACTGTATTTATAAACTTTTCTACAAAAAGCAGAAGAAACACTTCTCCACACAGTTACACCATTTTTTCCCTCTCCAAATGTCAAGCAAGTATTGGTTTTTTGCTAATTTCAGTCATCCATAAGATTCTTTTTATTGGCCTTACTAGAAGCTCTGATGATTATCAGGTTAATGAGGGTTTAATATTTGTTATTATTCTCAAATTATTAACAAAAATAATTTTATTTTTCTAGTATATATCATATTTGTAATGACTTACATGGAACTTATATATTGTAACTATTTTAGACATTATTTTTCTTGATACAATTGCATATACATCCCAAAACCTACAGGCCTCTTTTCTGATGCAAAGGCATATCAACTCATATTTATTTTGCTACCTACTATCCCATCAACACCTACCAGAACTGTGGGTTCTTTTTCAAGTTTTTAATTTGCCCAAATTAATACCTAAATTTCATATTATTTTTTTGTTGCTGTTTTGGGATATTTTTCCCCTCAAAGGAAGTCCATTTTTAAATGTACATGTATTTAGTTTTGATTGGGTCTCAATCTCCTTAGATTAAATTTTCACATTTTACCTTACCTTCAAAAGACCTTAGAAGTATGATTTATTTTTCTTTTTCAAAGATTTTTTAGTTCACATTTTTTTTTGCCATCAGATATTACTCTAATTCAAATTGAGAGCTAGATATGAGGTGTGTCAACCTATTTAGGTACGCTGTAATTACAGAGAACCACATTTTGTACAGGGAATAGAAGAGGCAAGAAAATAAAGGAGTTTGGGTAATTTCTAAAAATCCTATTCTCTGTAGACAATAAATAGCTATTTAGTAATAGAAAAGCAAGCAAATTCTAAAGTTCTTATTTTTTTTTTTTTTAAGAAAAATTATTGGCGTGTACATTAAATGTATTTGCTGCATAAATTGACAGGAGTGTTCAATATTATTTTTTCTTTTTTTACCAAGAACATCAAGAACAGTTTTCCTTTTTCATTTCTTTTCTTTCTTTCAATACTAAGTAGAGGTAATTATTTATTTCAAATGCATGTGGAATGCATAGAAGCATAAGAACAATCCTGCAAATGCTAATAAGACTAAAACACAATCAGTATGAAACTAAAAATGTTTTCTTGTATTACCCTTTATTTTTAATTTGAATACATGTGATAGAAGAAATGTTACAGAAAAGGATAACACAGTGATGTTTGCTAATAAGGAAAAGCCAGGAAAAATCCACTGAGAAATTACCACATGACAAAATGCCTCAAACTTGGAAATGATGCTGAATATTTCAAGAGAGTGTTCACATTATTGTTATCCATGGGACAATTACTTTGCTCCCTGGCTGATGGTTCAACCATATGGCCTTTTCAGCTGTTTGTAATCAAGTAAATATGTCTTTTATATTAGAAATTCATCAAGCAGACCTGATTTGAGACTTAAACCATTTTGATTTTGAATAAGACAACTCCTCTTTTTCATTTCCTTTCATTATAGGGAAGCAATAACAGATTATAAATTCCCATAAAAGATAAAAATAACCTATAAAATCACCCAGTATTTCTTAAAATCAGCTACGGAAAACACATGGGGTAGCATCTCTTAAAAGCCTTAAAAGCTGTTGCATATACAAAACCTTGTTAAACTGAAAATACTGAATTCATTCCTTGAAATTAATTTTCTTAATTTAATATCAAATTAATTCCAGCCATTACAACAATTTTTAAAAGGAAGTAACATTATTAGAAAGGTAAAATTTTAATTTCATTAAACAAACATTAAATTAGTTTTAAGCCTGAGAGCCAGTCATTTCTTTTTTCTCCTCTCTGGGGTCTTTCATTAATTTTGAATCAAACACATTCTATGAGGGTGTATTATAATAACTCATACTTTAATAAAAAAAATCTCATTTTAAATAATTTTCTGTTTAACTGTTCTGGGTAATGAACCTGCTTACTTGTGACAGACTGAAGACAAAGCTCATTTTACTTAATGGAAAAGTTAAGTCTGTGATGGAGCCTAGAATGAATTCCATCTACTTTGGCCTTTAAGTTACACATGTTTATGAAACAACAAACACTGTATCTTTGAAAATTAAATTCAGAAATACTAATTTTTACTAATTTGTGGAAAATGAAATAGTTAAGGTGGGTCTAAAGTTTTAACTCATATATTGATATAATGTACCAACATGTCCTTAATGACTTTTAACCATGATTAATTTTGAAATGTGCTTTTGAAAGATATACATTGTTAAGGATATTTTCTTTTGATAAAGAGTATTTATCTAAGAATTGAAATATATTGCATGATTGTTAGTCTTCCAGGAGATGACATGCTGGCCAAACATTGACTCTTTCATACTAGGTCTGTCTAAATTTAAAAAAAAAGAGTGCATAGAGGGAAACGTTTAGGCTGTCTTGTGTTATCCTCTGAATTAATGGCAATGAAAGCTTGAGTAGTTTGGTTCTTTTCAAAGACTATCAGATGATCAGGATTAGGCTTCCATTAATTTCTAGAGTTGCTCTGCATTGTCAGCACACAGCACCTCTGACAAAAATTTTCCTTCCACATAGCACTGCAGTGAAATTTTACTAGTTTTTTTTTTATTTCTCTCTTTTCTCTATTTCTCTATTTTGAGCTAGTTAGAGGGATAGAAAGCAAAATTACAGACATAGTTAAAATATAATTTCCATTATTAAAGCATGAACACTTTACTCCTGTACATGTTGAAAAGTATGGAATGTAGGAATTACAACCTGAAAAATGGAATATAAATTCTAGTATGAGAAGGTCTTAGCTAAGTATAGAATGGGCAAATCTTTGATTACATTTGATTCCATTCAATTACATCCTATTTGGAAGCATGTCAGTGTTTCAGTGTAGACCCAGACTGACTGGATTCTGTTGGTGAATTCTTATTTTCCTCCTTTAGGCAAATTAAATGTATATTTATGCTTAAATATGAAGAGATTTAATGAGCAATCATAGAATGACTTGGGTTGGAAAGGACCTTCAAGTCATAAACCTCTCTCCATGGGCAGAGGTTTCACTAGATCAGGTTGCTTAATTCCCTGTCCAACATGGCCTTGAACTCTTTCAATGATGGGGCATCCACAACTTCTCAGGACAACCTGGTGTTAGAGTTTCACCACCCTCGCTGTAAAAAAAAAATATATATATATTCCTTATTTCCAGTATAAGTCTACCCCCTTTCAGTTTAAAACCGCTACCACTGTCCTATTTCAACAGGCCCTATTTAAAAGCCTGTCCTCATCTTTCTCATGAGCCCTCTTTAAGTATCAGGAGGACGTCATAAGTTTTTCCCAGAACCTTCTTTTGTCCAGGCTGAAAAACTCTCAGCCTTTCTTCATAGAAGAGGTGTTACAGCACTCTGACCCAGGTGGAGGATTTTTCACTTGCCTTTCTTGAACTTTACATGGGCTTTGGGCAGATTCCTACCTCCATTAATGACTCTTCAAAGAGCCAGCAAAGATACATAGTCAATTACTATGAGCCAATTACTTATAAACCCTTTCAGCAAGATATACCTTGTGGACAACATCAGATTGTTGCTGATTTCACTCCCCAGCACCAATTCTGTTTAGCAGAAGGAGACCCTGAGCATTTTAATTCCATGATTCTCACAAGAAAATGCATAAGCATGCTTTCCTCATCAACAAACTTCACTCTCTTATATGGAGTGAAGATACATAAATATATTTATATCTCTTATCCTTCTATTGTTGGGCCTTCTTGCTCTTCATGCCATATCAGTCCTTGGTCACAAATTACTGGAGAACTACTACAATGTGAATTTTCACTTCAATTACTAAAAATACAGCTTTTCTGAGCACATATAACAGTACTTCTTAGGTACAACATTGCAGAAAGAATTAATTTCAGCATTAAAAACTCTTTTACATGCTTATTAAAAATAAATAAAAATCACACTGCTATTTAAAAATCATTGAGCTGCATAAATATACAGTTGCCAGTTTTCTCTGGAGCTCTTCTGTAAAGATTTGTACTTTAAATTATCTGGTTTAATTTCAGGTTCTCCTTCAAAACTGAGCACATGAAGCGTGTCAAGTAACTAGTACTACTTTGTAGTCTAACCTTTAGATAGTGAAGGCTTACGTGGCCTCCAAAATAGTTACATTTGAAAAGCACTGGTCAGAAGAAAAGATAAATCACATTGATGAATTGACTAGAAATATAAATTTAACCTCCTATTTTTTTTTTTTTAATTATGTCTCTCAAACTCCTTGGGTAACAGAAACACATTTCCAGATTATTATTCATCTAAAGTTTTTAGGTATCTCTTTCATATTAACATAGTTCACTTTTCCAGTTACAAATTTATCTTCATTTGTTATGAAGGAAATATTTGCTGACTAGAACAGGCTTAGATGTTATTTCAAGCTCAAAGTCAGTTCTAAATTATCAGTCTGAGACTTGGACAGAAGAGTTCCTTTCTGGTGAGTACCCTAACAGTTGATTATTCAATGATAACCTTTCTTTTTCATGAGCTCTTTCACCCTAGATCTGAGAAAATTCAGCTGATATGGTCACTGTGATCAATATTATGCATATTTTAGCACACAGATGCTTACTGAAAGATTCCTCATCAGTTCTAACAGACTCCATTACCAACTGCTTCATGAGCAGTGGAAGTTCAGTTCACTCAGCTAATCCTCTCCACCTGTACACTCTGTCAACTTTTCATTTGTGAATTAATTCAAGCTCTCTTGGGGCTGGAGAAGAACTCAAGGCACATACCTAATTCAGAGCACGTTTCTGTACAAAAGCACAAAGCCATAGATGTTTCTTATTTCTTCTGTGTACTATTAGACAGATTTCTACTTTTTTTTCATCTCTGACAAGATTAAATGACTAGGATTAGAAATAATGGATCAATAATTCAGTTAGGAAAAAGAAATTGTTTTTTTCATTCTGACTTTACTTCTTTGAAATTGTTGCTGTTATTAGCACTCAGTGTGCAGCAATATAGCTTAGTACCTTTGCATGGTGTTCTACGACAATAAATACAGAGAAGTCACTGTAATGTGTTGTGGGGGAGTTGTGTTTTTTTTTTTTCCTTTAACATATTTATTCAATTAAATGGCAATTAGGAATGAGCTTGTAACTATATGCTGCTTTTCTATACATCCCCTCCTCCTCCTCCCGTGAATAACTTCTGAACCTGTGCAATTTCTGCAAAGTTTCACAAGGGCCTCTTATGCAGCCAAGGCAAACCGAGTTAGTTGCTGAATACTGCAGAAGATATTTAACTGATATTTTTACTAATATTTAACTGATAAAGCCTAGTTTAAGTTCTGATGTTCACAGAATGACAAGTTTTAAGGTTAAAATTTTAAAGCTCGTCCAATGCTTATTTACTCATTTTATTATTATAATGATAGAAAAAAGCTTTAAATTTTTTGGTCTTTTTAACTTTGTTTACCAAAAAGAGCTAATTAGAAGAAATATTGTTTCTCCACAATGCCTAATAATCAACTATGTACTTCTCAATTTACAAAGAATAGGAATAAGTTTTTTCTTTCATTTGTATCTCTGTTCCATTAAAGCTAACTTCTATAAAATTTGCCTTTGCCTTTTTTCTTCCCTGGTCTCTTCTCCTGTGATGTTTTTTACTAATTCCAAAGAGACTCGGAGATAGGAATTTTACACAGACCCACCCCTCCTTGAAATTCTGTGACTTGTAGAAAAGAACAACACAAATGATTGTCTCATAAATAAAAAATTCTGCAGGTACAAACAATTGTCCTTTATAGTTTGACAGGACCTAAGAGTGCAGAAGACTCTATGGACAGCCAGTCATTACAAGCAAAACTCTGGATAAGCAACAGCAGACTGAGTACATGCTGTTCCTACTTCTTTATAGGAAACTCTTACCTGGGAGGCAGGCTTATATAGCCCAATACTCAACCAACAATTTAATTGTTGCATTTTTCAGTCTGCTGTTTCGAAGACTGTATCATTTGACTATTCTCAGATGAAGAAATATATAATTGTAAGACTCATTTAAAACATATATTGAAGCAGTTAGAACATTACTGGAACATTTTGGATAAAGTCGATTGGTAGAGTCCTTAAGAAGTCTTTGCAGATTTGAATGGGGCAAATTCCTCTTCTTTCATGGGACTATATAAACTTCACTGAACTTTTCTTTTTTCCAGAGAAACAGACATTTCATGAGCTAGAAAATGCTAAAGGATAAATTCAATTTTAGGTAATGACATTTTAAAGTTTGCAGATCATATGTGTATATCTAAATTCTGTAACAAAAACCGAATGCATAGGATTTTCTCATTGAAATAAACGAGACATAAGTGTTGTAACACAATTGTAAGCAAATGCTGTAGTCACTATCTTCAAAAGTTACAGGATTATGTTGAAATACTTAATTTTGCACTTTTTATTCTAAGCAATTTGTGATCTCTCAGATATGAAACATTCATTTGTAGTTCAACAGCTAATCATTGTTGATCTATACGTCTTGCTTGAATGCACATTTTTGTCTCCATTATCTTTCAATGTATAGAAGACCAAAGTAATAAGTGTTTCTACATACAGTAACTTTATTTCAATAATAATAGCTATTTTCCCAAAGCTGGCAACTTTTTTCAAGTATCAGGTGAATGGAAAGATGCAGAAAAACTTTGAAATAAATCTAATGTTATACATTACTTATACCTTGGAGTAAAAAATATTTTGAAGATGCAGTTTTATAGAGATGTTGAGGTAGAACTTCTTGTGTTTTAGTTTATGGCCATCAGCCCTTGTCCTGCTGCTGGGCACCACTGAAAACAGTGTGGCACCATCCTAGTGATACCTCCTTTAAGGCATTTATGTGTTGATGAGATCCCCTCTCTTTAGACTAAACAGACCCAGCTCCCTCAGCCTCTCCTCACAAGAGAGATGCTCCAGATGCACCATTATCTTTGTGGCCTTGCTGGCTGTCTCCAGTAGCTCCTTGTCTTTATTGAACTATGGAGATGAGAAATGAACACAGAGCACCAGGGCTGAGCAGATGGACAGGATCTCCTCCCCTGACCTGCTGGACAAAATCTTCCCAATGAACCCCAGGATACCATTGACCCTTCTGGCCAAAAAGACACACTGCCAGCTCATAGTCAACTTGCCATGCACCAAGAGTCACAACATAAATCTCTCAAAAGTCATTTTATAGTTCAGCTATGTAATTAGCTTTATTCCGAGTTGCCATGTTGATGTGAAATCCATGACAGTGAAGCTATGGAGGTGAACAAGCCAAAGTTCTGTCACTTTTTAATCTCAATTTATATAAATAGACTTCATGTCACAGCTAAATATTTTTTCTTCATTTGATTATTCATGTCCACTAGATAAAACACATAAACTGTCTCACCTGTTCAGTAATGGAGTTCCAACAGGCTACTGGAAACAGGAAAGTTGACTTCAACTTGTTTGATAAAATCAGTTCACAACACAAATGTTCAGAAGACTAGACTCTATAAATCTGATCCCTTATTATTGTCTGACTGGTTTTGATTTTTGCAGTGAGAATTTTATCAGATACACATGAACCTTTGATCTGCCATGCATAGATCAAATACTTCTTAATTCATCATGAAAAAATACTTTTTTCTCTGACTTGCTCCTTCATGTCATTAAAAAAGCTAAACCAAACTCATCACTGGGCCATAAGTATATATCTTTGATTTTCAAATGAATAGTTAAATTGTGAGGACTGCTTGTATACTTTTATTTTTCTTTCTTTTTCCTGAAGAGTGTATATATTTTAAATTTTTATTGTAAATCCTATATAAAATATTGCTATTCTCTGTACACAAAATAATAATTTAATTTTAAAATTTAATTTATTGTGATAACGATTTATAATAATTCATAACTTCGACTAATAATTAGTTTTTGAAATTGTACTGTGCCTTAGAAAGTCTCATAAGGGAACTGATGGTTTAAAACTACTTAAAGCTGTTTATTACTGTGGAAAATCTGACCATTCCAAAATATATCCCACAGTTTCTGCTGCAGAATTGACCAAACTCTGTATTGATAATACATGTAAGTAATGAGCATAAACTGTTTCTGAAGATTCATAAATGATCAAAGAGAATGGGTGTTTACAAATAGTAATGGTGGTTCAGAGAGTCTATGCAGTCCTTTTAAGGTAATAACTATAGATGCTGCAGATGCTTGGTCATGCAGGACCATGGGACTGCTGGATATAAAGATTCATTTGTGTCATCTTCATAAATCTCATCTGATCCACAGAGACCTTATGAAGGAAGAATCCTGTAACTCTGGAAAGCCAAAGAATGCTGTCTGAAATTCAAGAGCTGAATTTCCCCTTAGTGACCCTTTATGTTATGTCATCCCTACACCATATATCTATTTTTATTATTGCATCCTCTTTTACGAAAGGGTTCCTTAGCTGTGCAATCCTAGTTATTTTTTTTTTTTCAAGTAGTAGAGAAATTCCCATTCCTCACCTCTCCCACAAGGAAGATTTCACCAGAAAGGAAAAACTAGACCTTGCATGACCTTTGCCCAGCCCTGCCTCTTTAAGAAAACAGCTGTAGGTTTATATAATTGCACGTGTCTCTCTACACCTGTATATCTATGTGTGTGTTTATATAGATTTATAAAATGTATACTGACATATATGTGTATACTGGTATATATGGCAGGAGGGATTGGAAATAGATGATCTTTAAGGTCCCTAACCAACCCAGACCATCCTACGACTCTGTATAGAAACCAGGCATTATTCCCTATAACCAGCAAATTTATTTCAGGTTCTACTATTTTTGTGTGTTGTAACATCTTCAAAAGTTGATGTATGAGTCAGTACAGGCTAGCAGCTGAGACAACCACCAACATACAGCTAAAACACTGGCTAAACATATTTCCATCGCCTTTCTTGCAAAGTGTATCTGTCTCCTTGCTTGCAGGGCAATCCCCGAAGGAACGCCTGGGTGGTGGTACACAAGCAGAGACCCAGGCACTGTCAGACTTGTTCTGTGCTGGAGGACCATTGGCCTCCTGTTCACACAGGTTTATCAAGGGTTATTTCAAGATGCAAGGTCCTTTACAATCCTCCTTGCCACTGTTCTGCTTTTAACTCATTCCTCCCAAGAGCTTTTTGTTTTCAGTGAGGCAACAGAAGTCTCAAAGGGTATATGTATCCATACCTCTGAAGAAAAGATAGACAAAGGAAAACTTTGAACCCTGTTTGAGCAGTATTTCCTATCTATGTACTTCCCCCCTCGATTTTGAGCCAATACAACTGCATGTCTAGTATAAATATGCCACTGAGGCTAGCCCAAAATAAGGGAAATAAAGTGAATATATACCACCATAGATTTCAGAGTCATGGACATGTCCATGGTTTGCTCTATTTTTTAATTTATTTATCGTAATAGACAAAGGCAAGGTGTTTGGCTCCCCCAGATTTCAGGAGCACGTTAGACTACATACATTTTTGGCACAAAAGTCAACTATTCAGCAACTGCCAAACCAGCTGTGACTCTGCAATAGATCTCATGGGATAAGAAAAAGATTTAAGTAAGCAAGGAAACAGATGCTCTTTATACAGGTGAGAGCATATGTTGCTTTCTCTATGTATCCAAAATTTCACAGTGTTATGGTTTCAGAGCTGAAGTTCAAACTCTGATTATTGTATACACATTTAAAAATGCACCAATTTGTATATAACTTGCCTTCTGAACAAGCTTTCTTCTTGCAGTTTACTGTGAACTGGTAATACAAGTATTCACAAACGAAACAATTATCTGGAGAAATTTCCGTTTTCATCAGCAAATGGTATTCAAATGGGGTTTTTTGGTGATAGTGGGATATTTTTAGTTAATGTCTGGTTTCATTTGTTTGTTTTCCATCCTCTGTATTGGTCTTTCGTTTTACAGTCAAACTACACATTAACCTCCCCAAATATTAACATTTCAGCTTTCTCTGCACAGTTTTTTCCCCTCTGATCTACATGGTGGTTTGTATACTCTATTTTTGTCAGCATTTTGTCCTTAATTATGCCTTCTTAGATCACACACAGACATCTGTGCTGTCTTAAGCATTAAATGAAGAATTATTTCTGGCACTGATTCCCTCACGCATAGCTTAAAACTAAGAGCTATTACGCTAGTAGTATTCCATACTAGAATAATTTTGCTCAATTCTCATTGCAGTTATAAAGTTTTTAAGTGTTGGAGAGAAAATGGATATTATAAAAAGATTTGAGAGACAACAGCTGTGGACAAGCTGTACAGCTGGCACATTTCAATTCATCATAGATGTAGAATGAAACAGACAAGTGTAGTTCATTGCCAGTTTTGATTGATTTCCTTAAAATACAGAATCACTCAACGCAAGTGAGATTTCTGTCTTTTGGATGAAAGAAAGGAAAAGAGAAAGAGGAGAGAGGGAAGATAGAGACAGACTAGGAGAGTATAGGAGGAAGGATCTCTCTTTATATGAAGACATAAGAAGTAAGACATTATGTAAAGATTTTTTCAGTCCTTTAATGGTTTACCTCAAAAACATTGGTTGAGTTTGGGGGGGGAGGGGAGTATCTGCTGCTCTGTCATGAAAAAGTGCAACACTTGGCTCAAAGACATTTTTAGCCATGCATGTTAGTAATGTAAATCCCCCTTCATCAGCTAGGAATAGAAAAAAAATAAATATTTAAAGTTTTGATACCAAAAACTTCTGTAAAGGTGTTCACCTAGCACATTTAAAGCAAAATAGATATTTTGAAAAAAATAATCTGGCAATTTAAGCAATGGTTAACTCAGCAAAGTTATATAGTCAATTTAAGTGATTTTTTTACAGGTTCAACTTTAGTTTATTAATTTTAAACCTGTAGAAACACTTTGGGGGAAAATATAATTAGGATTAACCAAAACCATTCTGTAAATAAAACAAACTTCATTACACAGACACACAGCCTAAGAGTTAGAAATACAATTCAACACTAGATCACACATATGTGCAATTCAGTTTCTGAAGGTGGTTGTTTGTCTGCAAGCTGGGTGTCTAAAATTCCCACTGCACTTAATGAAATCTAGAAGTCTATTAATCTTACTCTAAAAATATTCTTGTGTTTGATCAGCTGAAAATTTTCCCAAGCTTCACTGATTGTATAGACAAAGGCTTCACAGAATACTGTGGGAATTAGATATCACACCCCAACATAACTAAGGTGGAAGAGAGTAGCTTAGATGTCACCACCCAATATCCTGGTTTATATATTAAGCAGATGTGGATTTGACAAGTGAAATATTTGATGGATGAAAAATTGGCTGGGCATCCTTATCCAACAAATTCTAGTCAATGACTCTGGGTCCAAAAGGAGAATACTAAGAAGTGATGTCCTCAAAGCTCTATATTGCAACCGGTATTGTTGATGACTTAGGGAGTGGGATTGAATACATCCTCAGCGAGTTTGCAGAGGACATCAAGCTGAGTGGCACAGCTGATTCTCTTGAGGGGCTGGTTGCTGTCCTGAGGGACCTTGACAGGCTTGAGGAGGCGGCCCACGTGAAACCCATGAAGGTGAAGAAGCAATGTGTACTCACAGCCCAGAAAGCCAAATGTATTCTGGACTGCATATAAAGCATGGCTAGCAGGTTAAAGGAACTTGGATTCCCCTTCTGCTCTGCTTTTGTAAGACCCCTGCCTGGAGTACTGCATCCAAGTCTGAAGCCCTGAGCTCAGGTCTGGAGAAAAAGGACATAGACCTGTTAGAGCTAGTCCAGAAGCAGGCCACAAAAATTATTAGACGAATGAAGAACCTCTCCTGTGAGAAAAGACTGGGAGAGATGGGACTTCTCAGCCTAGAGAAGAGAAAGTTCTGGGAAGATCTGATTATGATGTTTAAGTATATAAGGAAAGATTAAAGGAAATTATTATACAAAAGACGAAAAGATACTTTTTGACAGGGTCTGTAGTGACAAGACAAGGAACAATGGTTTTCAGCTGGGAGGTGGTAGATTTAAATTGGATAAGGAAAACATTTTTTACATTGGCAGTGATGAAACATTGGAACAAGTTTCTCAAAATGCTGTGGATGCCCCATCATTGAAAGAGTTCAAGGTCAAATTGGACCTTGAGCTTTGAGCAACCCGGTCTAGTAAAAATGTACCTGACAGGGGAGTTGGAACTGCATGATTTTTAAAGATGCGAGAGACTAAAATGTTGTAGTCAATGCCTTCAACATTTTTATGAGGGACTTTTTGTCCACTATAGCAAAACTGTATAAAGAAGCTGCAACCACCTAAGCTCACCCTTCTCTGAATACACCTCCTGAACTGGAAATCCAGACTGTGAGTTAAGTTGCCTAAGGGAATTTGAGATAAGACAAAGGTGACACTATTGACCATTTATCTCAGGTCTAGGCAGAAATAAACAAGGCTGAGGGAAAAGAATTTATCCACAGAAAAATCAAATTCAGCAGCTGTCCTGAAAATGATCCCTGGCTTGGTTTGGAGGAAGGCCATAGCCCACAGGCCCATCTGCTGAGGCCAGGTTTGCACAGGTTCCCCCACTACCAACGGGCAGGAGGGGTAGTTTTGAGGGTGTGACATAACCTCTGGTCAGAGAGAGTGAGCACCTGTCCTCCCTTACACAAACTGGCTCAGTTGTAAAACCTCCCACCCCAGGAGGCCACATCCACTGGGCATTTGTGTGAGGGGCAGTTAAGGGTGTGTCATAATCCATCCATCAAAGACCCCTGAAGTACCCCCAGACTGATTCCTGATGCCTTGCACCAGAGCTCTGCACATGATGTGAAGAGATGCAACAAATCCAGTCTGTTGCAAGGGACAGTGTCAAGCCTGTCTCTCTTTTTCTCCTGGTCATTACCAGCTGGATGTTACATGGACCAGAATATCTCTGATTTGTTCAAGTCAACTGCATCATTATGCCCTTTCCCAGGCTATTCCACATCTCTTAATCTGTTCACTGGGGGACAAGGAACAAAACAAAGTAGGTCTCAATACTGTACCCACTTTTCAGCGAAAACTAGAATGTTAATGTGTTATGAGTATTCTTTTGGATAAAAAAATCTAAAATAGTAACATATGAGATGTTATGAAGAAAATTAACTCTATCATAACCAGACTCAGTACAATATTTTTCAATTTAATTTTCAATTTTGCAATTCGGCACACAATTCTTATTTCAAAGCATCAAATCAATAATTCTTCCAGTAGTTCTACTGTTCCATGATAGTTCTCTTTTTATTTCTTACTTCTTTATTTTGTCCCCATAAATAGTGGTTTACAATTTTGTATCATGAAAAGCAAAATACAAACTTAGTGTGGAAATTGCCTGTGGTTAATCTGCAGTCTTATTGATCATTTTTTTGTTCGTTTATGACTCAAGTTTTTTTAATAATTTAGTAAGGTAATTTTTTCTCTTTTGAATCTGTAAAATGAGACATAGAATGATGAAGTTTTGTTATTATTGTATATTGGACCACTATAATATGGCATATAATATTTCATATAATATGGAATCAAATCCACATGCTAACACCAGAAAATAGGAAATTACTAGCAGATTCAGAAGTTTCTAAGCATGTAATTTGATTTTTATTATGCTCTCATTTCAAAAAGAATGATTTGTTGGACATCTTCTGGCAAAGAACAAAATAATAACACAGAAGTAATTCCAAAGAGCCAATATTTTAAAATGTAAATCATTAAAAACCCCCAAAACTCAAAAACAAAACCAAAAAACCCCAACAAAACAGTTTAAAAACAAAACAAAAACGACGATTTCATAATAGCATCAAAATCTGTGGGGGCAACAGATTACTGAGAGCCAAGAACTGCCATAGAGAAAATAAAGGGCTAATGAATCCCCCACATATTTCAAATGCGACTAGAATGATAGTAATATGGGTAGAGTGATAATAATATGGGTAACACTCAGGAAGGATCTGAAGTTTTAGAATATCAGATAAAATTGTACGTAAGTATATACATGAGCCTTGAGGGGGCTGTTACTACAATTCTTGGTGCTGAAATGCCAAACAAACAAATATCAGAGACTGCAAGTTCTAGATGAAGTTGAAAGAATTAAGACCCAAGACCAAAGATTTATCCCCCTTCTCTCTCAGAAAGAAGTGATAATTCTATATGAACTGCATGTACCCAGAAAATATAGCAGTAAATACGTTGTGTATTAACTTCATGAAAAACATTGATATTTTCATTATTTGGTCAGAAATAAAATTGACTACAACCACTTTAAATTACTGTCTAGGATACAGTTGGAGTCAAAAGACTCAATACATAACAAAAGTTGCTAAATACTGATTCAGCAAAAATTCACACACATACACACACATGCACGCACACCCAAAAAAAACCATTCTTACATAAGATGTCTGAAAAGTAAAGCAACAGAGAGCAGACACAAATATCTTTTTAAAAGAAAGAATATGAACACTATAAAAAGAAAACTGTAAGAATTTGTTTATTAGTAAAGAATAAAGCACAGTAAGGACTAAAGGTTCTCTGTTATGATCTAAATAAATAAATGAATAAATTTGGCCAAACATGAATGAAGGCTTTTTTTCTAAGCAGGTAGGAAATATCTCAGTGTATCTATATACAAAAACTGACAGACTAACATGCAGAAACTAGAGAAACATAAAACCTTCACTACTGTGGAAAGCACTTAAATGTTGAATCTATGGCTTTTTTGACGATTATAGCTGATAGCAATAGAAGTGTAGTAAGATTGATGTTAACTCCCAAGCTAAAGCAAGAAAAACGTCTATTAAAGAGCAAATGACTGAATTCCATATGTACAAATAGACAGGCTCTGCTGAAACATAGAATTTTTGGAGTGTTTGTTTATGTCTGAAATGCTGGAAGTAATTCATAAACTCTATCAAAATAATAATGACTCTTCTCTTTGATAGCCAGCCAGTGTTATCTATATTGGTTTTATTAAATCCTTTGATGCATTCACTCATCCTATTGTAATTTTCAGAATTAGGCTTTTCTAAGTTAATGGCAATTATAATTAATATGGTGTTTGAAAATCATTCATTAGTGTTGAAATTAACTAACATATCTGTCCCTCTCCCCAATGTATATGCATTGTAAAAATGAAAACTTTGATGACATTTTTCAATTCAGAAGCAGAAAATTATATTTTTAAACTTTCATTTAGTTACCATTTTTTGTTTTAAATATTGAACAGAAGTAGTTTTTATATTCTAAAAAATATTTAGCATAGAATACAATTCCAATGCTCTGGAGTGCCGATATTTTAATCCCACTCTAAAGAGACAGGAAAAATAATTTCTGCCTGAGCTGAATCAATTTTTTTTTAAAAAGGCACAGTTGCTGTTGCTGCAGGGGACCCAAATAAATGCCAAGTACTGGGGAGATGTCATTTCACTGAGAACTAAACTGTTGTTTCTCTATTGAGAAGCTTGTAAAAAAAAAAGTATCTGTTCAAAATTGTTGATTATGACATCTGTCAAACTAAAATACTAATTTCTCACTCTGTTTGACATCTAATTTAAAAGATATATGATGAAGAGAAAATCCATGCAGGAGAAATGCATAATTGGTTGGAAAAAACATCCTCCCAATAGTTACTAGTAATATGGTCACAAACTGGAAGATTATTCCCAGTTGTACCTTAAGAGGTTTTTTTTTTTTTATTATTTCCAGTGTTGTTTACTGATTTATAATTTTCTTTATGAAGAAAAGAAAAATTTTAAACACTTTGAATGGCTAGACTGCAGTTCAGAATTTTCTAAGTGAATACATTTAATCTCTGGTCCATAATATTGATGTATAAATTTAAAAACATTTTATTGGGGGAAAAAAATGCTTTATCATATTTACTTCCAGGCTATCCTTTGGTAATAAAATGCCCCAAGGACCAAAGATATGGGTATAAATGTAGGCATATACGTCAGGAGGAACCTAAGAGAGGTGATATTGATTCTTAAAGCCAAATAGCTACACATGGGAGATGAGGCATCCAACCTGCAGAAAATTAGATATGAATGAATTATTCCATTCACTTAGATGAAGGAGAATGAGAAACATAAGGTAATGAACTTTGGGAAAATTTAAGAAATAATAAAAAAAGTAAATGAACTTAACTTGAAAATTAGTTACACATGCATTTATAGAGTAAACTTTCAGAAAGTAATCTGAAGGTTCCTCAAGCATTTCAAGACTGAAAATTGTGCTGTTGCAAAAAAGAGAAAATATGTTCTGGGAAAACTAATAAAAGTACTGCATGAAAGACATGAAAAATTCTATGGCTCTTTTCTGGAAGGATGTGGTCAGTTTCTGTCATCCTCCCTTCAAAGATGAAAGGACACTGGAGAGTGATATCTTTATTTTGTTATGCCTGTATGCATGCGTACAGACATCCATACTTTTGCAGAGGATCCAGACCCAAGTGCTCATGTTTCAAAACGACAGGGTGCAGTCCAGCTTCAGCCCAAAAAGTGTGTTGCTACATTGTATGTCAGAGGGATTGAGATAATCATCCCAGTTTCTCAAGTGTATCATTATGCTGGCAGCTTCAGCGGCTTTGAATCAAAGCTCTGCAATGTTGAGCCAGTTTGGACTGGCAGAACAGGCTTGAGTCTATTTCTGTGAGACATTATAGATATATTTCCAGGGATACTGGAAGTAAATGTACTGCAAATAAAGTATGAACATTTAAAAAAAATGGAAGTAAAGAAAATAACCTTGTCTTTTAAAAATAGTTTCATGGAATGGAGAAGCAAAAACTGTGGGTCATAATGTGATTTTGTAAATGTTATTTTAAGATTCATTTTGCTAATTTGTTAAAGAGTAGTGGGAAATCCATTGTAAGTTTGTGTCAAAGTGTTAGTTTTCTATCTATTATTTCCCTGAAGGCATTAATATGTGATTCATTGACATGTCTCGGGCAGCATTTTTTAAATATTTGTTTAAAAAAGTCTGTGTAAAAGACATCAGCTTATTGTAACAGGATAGTAGCTGCTTCACTTGCAAACATCCACCTTCAATTCCAAGGCAAAAGGTCATAATTGTCTTTAGTTCTCAAAAACATTACATGAACACCTTTCCAGATTCTTGACATTTTTCTTAAATTCAGTCATAGGTATGTTATGATCTTCAGCTTTGTTCTTTTACAAATATTAACTTTCTTCTAAGGTTTCTTCTAGCTACTTTAGTCAATAAAGAATGGTTAGAACACCTCAAAAGGCTTGTTTCTAGTCAAGCTGTTACTTCATCTGGCTCTCAGATCCCACTTCTTAATCCCAGGGCATAGCCTCCCATTGTTACTCAGGATTTATTTTCTGTATGATTCCAGATAACAATATGGGACTAGTTTCACTCCCATATGTTCTAACATTATTTCATTGAAAGAGAAATCAGTTTGGGTTTCTCAATTACTTTTTTTCCCCCCATGGCAATGCACCACTTTTTTAGGACTTAATTTAAAAAAAAACAAAAACAAAAAACAAAAAACCCACAATAACTTGAATAATTTCAACCCAAATCACTCAGTATCTCACTGGTTAGAGTATTGATTTTTTACATGTCATAAAATTACAGAGTTATAGAATGCATTGGATTGGAAGAGGCCCCAATGTTCATCTATTTCAAATCAACTTTCTACTTGCCACAGTGACACCTTCCACCAGACCAGGTTGTTCCAAGTCCCATCCAGCTTGGCCTTGAACACTTCCAGGGATGGAGATTTCAAAGTTTCTTGGGGCAACCTGTTCCAGGACCTCATCATCCTCACTCTAAATATTTTTGGTCCATTAATACTTATTAACCTGAAGACCACTGGAACATAAATCAGGAATTAATTTAATATATGGGTGTGATTTTGTTCCCATTCATGGACAGATACATTTAAAATAAATCCATTGTTTTTCTTCAGCAGTATTTAAATGTCTTCCATGAAAGTTTATTCAGAATATGCCTGAGTATCTCCCACATGAAAAATCAAGAAGGCATCAGAAAACATATAATTAACTCTTAAAGGATACTAGTGAATATAGTAGTTCTTTAGCTCAGTAATTTTGGAAGACTTATCTATGTGAATTTTAGTTTGAGCAACGACTTTTGAAATAAATTATTGGACAGCTCCATAAAACTTATGAAGTGCTTATATTTAAATTGAATTATTTTGAAATTCACTAATTTTCATTCCCTTTTGTCTGACTGCGTATGTTGCTAGCTTAAAAGTCTCATCTGTTTTCAACATGGCCACAGAAAACTGTACTTTGATCATTTTACCTTGTCTCACAGTGATTCTTTAATATTTTGATAATTCTATTAAACAGTCTGCTCATCAAGGACTGAAGTCTAGTTTAATTACAGATTTCTGCAAAGACATGTTTTCATTCATGTATCGTGTTAGTCTTACCTGTTCAGGGCAGAACAGGATATATGAAAACTGACATCCTGTTTTGGGGGGCTAAGTTGACTGGAGAGAAAGGTCACTTTATACTCATGTAATTTTATCTTCAGCAAAATACCTTCTTCCAAAAACTGGGTTTTCACAGGGGACTACTGCTATGAACAAGATTTGTATCCAAAGGAAATTATATTGTTCTACTTTTAAAGATAGTATAATAAAACTGAAGCCAACTAGCTTGCATTAATGTAAAATCTGACTAAGCAAACAGGTACCTAAGGTGGTGCAGAGAAATTGCTCTTATAGAGGACTTGCATGGGGAAAAAAAAAAGTCAGGTTATTTAGAAAATATAGAAAAACTAGAGAAATAACAAACTAGAGATTTTTTTGGCAATATGGCAGGAGTTATTAAATATCAAAATGGACTCCAGCTTGTAGAGAGGCAAATTTGCATGTAAAATTAGATGCCTAATTCAGCAGCTGTATTCTGTACTTGGAAATTCGTTCAGCATCCTAAACAGAGCAGTCTGATGCTGCTTTAGATGACTTGAAGTGGGACCCTCAGATGTCCTTTAGCTACCATTAGCTACCATTTTTAGCTACCTATGTATGCTACAATTTACCTAAGCCAATGGAGACAATCTACCTAAGGCTTCTTAAATGCTATTAAACCGCTTTATCTAGGTATTTAGGTACAAGTATGTACGTGTGAACTAAGAAAGGAATACAGCTGCTTGCCGTTGCTGTTCTAGCAGGACTAAGGCCTCTAACAGTTCCAGGGTCACACCAGTCAGACAGGAGGAAATGCTGTCTCAAATACCTCAATACCACTAACCATAAGTTTAATTGGTGAAGCCCATGTCAAAGAGTCTAACTTACTGCTGCAGTATAAGTAACTTAGTTAGTAGTAGTTTTCAGTAGTGTAAGAAAGAGCATTTACTTTTATTTGGTGAGTTCTGCTGTATCTCATTTACTTTCCAGATACTGCTCCAGAAAAATATAAATTTCTGTTGTCAGAATTATCATCTTACCTTCTCAAGAGCATTCCACCTAATGGTATATGCCTCTGTTCTGGAAACTGAATCATTTCATTGGACTCATGCCCAGCCAATTTGAATGCTAAATTTAGATCTAAAACCTGGTGATGAGCCCACCTCAAGCCTTAGTTCTTTAGCCAGATCTTAGGCATGCAGGTTACTAAAACTGGATGCATGAATTTTAATCAGCTAAAATTTTCTGTGATACATTTTACCATTGGAACCAACCCATCTAGACTACCTAACAGACAAAAGGTTATATACCTAATACATTATATATAATGTTTACTTTTTACATTTGTAATTTTAAAAAATTATTTATTCTTTATATTTTAAAGCAGTTAAATGATTTTTTTAAAGGCACTTAGGAAAGCAAGACTTGCAGAATTTTCATTAATTAATAAATTGGGATTTTTATATAAAATTTGTTTTGGATGACATCCAGAAGGGAGATACTTTCAAAGTAATAAGTAATTTTTTTATAAATCTCAAAAATGAAGTATCAAGGTGGAAGTGGTTTAGGCTCTTATTCCATGTACTTGCTAGATCATTATCCACTTTCTTAAGCTGGTAGGTATAGTGCTTAGTGAGGTCTTCACACAGTGGAAAGAAAATTGAATTAGTTTTCAGAGTTGATTTACTTGGAACAATTTTATACTGTGTATTAAACAAATGAAGAAAAGGGATTAAAATGCACTTTCCAGTGTTTTTCAGATCTACTTTAGGGCACAGCACTAGTAATTACTTGATTAAAATCAAATCTGACATGTTGATAATATTTTAATTAGTAATACTCCTATGACTTGCTGGGAGGTGACATGCTAATTTTGGCATGCAGCTTTAGAGACTGGCTGGGAAGCAGATGGAGATAACTTGCAGAATGGTCTCCCTCTTGCCTTCCATTTTTATGATCTGTGATAAAATGAAGCTTCTTTTGTAGGGCCGAAAAAGGTGGCATGAATTCTCATTCTCAGAAAATCATGACCAAGCTTTGCCTTTCTGGTTTACCTTGGAATTTATCAGCACAACAGAAATCTATGTAACACCTGTATTGCTAAGAATATTTATAAGATCATAGAGTAGTATTATTTGGAAGGAACCTTTAAAGACTGTATAGTCCAATGCTCCTGCAATGAACAAGACACCCTGAACTACATCAGGTTGCTCAGAGGCCTGTCCAACCTGATCTTAAATGCTTCTAGGGATGAGGAATATACCACCTCTCTGGGTCACCTGTTCCAGTGTTTCAACACCCTCTCAAAACAAAGTTATTACCTATATCTAAGTCTATCTTCTTTTAGTTCAAAGCCATTACCCCTTGTCCTATAGCAAAAGGCCCTATTAAAAATGTGTTCCCATCTTTCTTGTAAGACCCCTTTAAATACTGAAAGGCAACAATATTATCTCCCCACCTTCTGTTCTCCAGGGTGAATAATCTCAATTTTCTTAGACTTTTTCCATACAAGAGAGTTCTAGCCATCTGTTAATACTTGTGGCCCTCCTCACGACCCGCTCCAACAGGTCCATGTCTTTCCTGTATTGGGGACCCCAGAGCTGGGTTCAGTGTTCCAGGCAGGCTCTCACAAGAGCAGAGTAGAGGGGCACAATCCCTTCCCTCACCCTGCTGCCCACACTGCTTTGGATGCAGCCCAGGATACAACTGACTTCCTGAGCTACACGCACACACTGCCAGCTCATATCTAGCTTTTCATCCACCAGCATCCCCAAATCCTGTAGTCCTGCAGGACTATTATCAATCCCTGTGTCCTCCAGACTGCCCCAATACTCGGGTTACCCTGACCCAGGTGCAGGACCTTGTACTTGGCCTTGTTGAACTTCATGAGATTCCCGTGAGGCATTCCTGCAGCAGAAGGCTAAGAGACTTGGGACTGCTCACCCTGGAAATGAGAAAGCTTTGGGGTAACAACGTTTCTCCCATCCTTGTTTTCAAGATCATTTAAGATGTATATTTATATATGCCTTGGCTAGATGTCATAGGTTTCCTCTGTCTCTGCTGAGGTATTAGGCTGATTCATCTCAGTTCAGGAGTGAGATCTTTGCAGATGTGTGAGGTCATGAACCTCCGGTGCTCTAGGCACCAACTTCTTCGGGTTATCTTAAATGAGCGAAGCAGCTAATAATTGATACAAAGGTTAT
>JANRGV010000051.1:67725933-67758545 GCA_024734035.1 Alethe castanea
AATGTAGCAATGACCAATTGAACATGCTGTATCTAAATGCATGGCATGAACAGTTCTATTTTCAGTAATTTATACAGAGTAAAGGAGTTGGAATAGACGACATCTACAAATCTGTTGCGTGCTAAATTATTCTTTGAGACTATTTTAATATTAAAAATATTTCTTGAAAAACCGGAGTAATCATGGCAGTAACTTTATTTTAATATATCTAGGTGATTTACAAATGCATGTATCTATCTTTGGAGAAACTCCTGCACTGCACCTGTATTGTACAATATAAAGTTCACAAAATTGGTTAGCTAATTTATTAATTTTCTAATCTGATTTGGACTAGATTGCTTTGTTGTTTCTTAATTTCTAAATTTTCTTTGAAAGACTTGAAGATACAACTATACTACAGTAGTTTCAGAAAAAAAACTGACATTTTTTGCAAGCAGTAACATAGTTTGGAGGAAAGTCTGAAGACTAGATGGAAGCATGCTACTCTTTTGATGTGGTTTTAAACCAGCTGAAAATTAAGCATTACACAGATGCTCACTCAACCGTCCCTTTCTGCTGGCTTCACCCCCCAGCTGAATGGGGAGGAGAATCAAAGTCAGACTTGTATGTTGGGATAAGAACAGTTTAATAGTTGAAAATATAGTAAAATACAATAATAAAAGTAAATTATAAAAAAGGAAAAACAAGCAATGCACGATGCAATTGCTCATTCCCCCTTCCTGAACCCAGATTGACCAATCTTCTGGGTAACTTACCTCAGTTCATACACTGGGCATGACATCCTATGGTGTGGAATACCCCTTTGGTTGGTTCAGATTGCCTGTCCCAGGCAATCTCCTGTGCTCTCTCCCAGTTTCTTCTACATACCTCCTACCAGCAGAGCATGAGACAAGGAAAAAAAATGGCCCTTTACTTAAGATAAACACAATTTAGCAAAAAACCAAAACACCATTGTGTTACCAACACACAAAACACAGCAGTGTAACAGCTACTGAGAAGAAATTAACTCTATCCCAGCTGAAAACAGGACACCTTCCCTGTGGGAATTACAGGCCATTCACTTAAGAGTTGAAGTCAATAATCCTTGTGGGCTATTTCCAGCTTAGAATGTTCTGTGATATCTGTGAATCATCTTGCTACCTAGTTCAGAAGAATGAGTCACCCAGTAAGGAGTGTGCATCAGGACAGTGAGGAAAAGCAGAGCATTCTTAGATCTGAGGATATGAGAGATACAAGTTTTTAAACCTTAAAACTTCATTTTAAATGCTTTACATTTTTAAAAATTATTTTTATCTCTTTTTTTAAAAGCTTTTTCTTCTAAGCCTTTGCACTATATCTGAAAAACAAATAGTGAGTTCTCATTGAAACTAGTAGGTGAAAATTTTGTGTGCTCACTCTGGAAATCCAGTTTCTGGTGAAGACCTCTCTTAGCCGGATTTAGGCCTCTCACTGAGGGCTGTGTATCCTGACAGCTCTGCCTTTTGATGTCTTAATGCTACTTTAGCAGTATTTGGAAGTAGCTTCTTGATAACCTGACCTGAGTAAAGGTGGTGTATTTCTTTAGCTTTTGCGAGTTTAGCTGACATGGAAGGACATCTAAATACATGTTAAAATACTTTTGCAGTGTCATTGCTTAGTTTGAAAAATGTTTGATGATCTTTTGGTAAAAAGTTTAGCTCTTGGCTACCAGTTCAGTAGGAAATGACTTTTGTTACTGAACAGAAATGGAGATCGTTAATGAGCTAATTAAGCTAGCTACTTCCATATTGACCCACCTTTCAAATATAACGTAAAGAAAGAATGATGGTGCAAGATGTGCTCAAAAATCCATAAATTTGGTAGGAGTTGTTGAAGTGATTGAGCTTCTCCATTTACAAAAAGGAAAGTGCCTGCTGTGATTGTGCTTATATAGAGCATCACTTCATTTGCATCAGAAAAGTGTTTGGTTCATTATTTTCCTCAGCACTCTTTACCTCTCCACTGGCTACAGAGTTGTAACAGAGAGGAACAGACTATTACATGGGAGCTCTGACTTCCGAACATGGGGGTCTCTTTTTTCATATTCCATATTAAAAAGTATTGGTGGAGCAATATAAAGTCATAATAAGTAAGTAGTATGACTAGTACTTGATCCTCCCAATCAGTTGTATGAGAGAGTTGGTTATGAGAGGGACCACTCTGATTTTTATTTATGCCTCAACAAATGTTATACATGAAGTGGAGAATAAGGGGCTGCACATGTGCTGGCAGCCCTGTCCCTGGGGAGGCTTCATCTGGCAGGCAGTCAGGGCAGAAAAAGCCTCTAGGATTAGACACCGAGTGACCCCTCCCTACTTGCTTGCGGGGCAAATGAGAAAAGTGCCTGGGAAATCAAACTGTGGGAGGAACCTTCGCACATAAAAGCAGCTAACTAGGACTCAATGTGGGCCATGTTGCTTTGGGTTGCTTGGAGGGCAGCTGGTCTGTAGGGTCTGCTTGTCCCCTCAGAACTTTCCCCTTTCCCCCCTTGCCATTTCCTCCCTATTGTTCTGCTTCCCTGCTTCATTGTTCCAGCAAACCAGTGTAATAGATAGGTAATGTGATGGATTTGCACTCACAATTAAGGGATGAATATTGTGTATATGTTAAGGGAAGTTTTATTGATGCATAGTTATGTTATTGTGATTTGTTGTTTAGACATCCTCTGTTGACCCCATAGACCCCTTCCCTTGGTGCTGTGGCCACCAAACAGCCTTGGTTGTGAAAGACTTAGGGAGGGAGGGCATGTACATGTATGTGCCCCTTGCATGAAGCTTGTTACTAGGAGGCACTGGCATGGCAACACCTGACTTCCAATCCAGTTGCAAGAAAATAGTCTCCACCAATGGACAGCAAAAAACGAGATAACTGGCGGACTTTGGGAGGGGCCAGGGTTACCTGATACAACTCCAGAGGTATAAAAGGTGGAGCAGCCATTTTGTGAGTGAGCATACGGCAGAAGGTCACACACTACCAGTGCCGTTTTCTCTTTCCTTATCCGGACCTTTGTTGTATTTTGTTAACGTTTAATAAACCTTTGAAATATTAAAAGTGAGCACTGTTTCTCACACCAGCTAGTCATTGTGATGACCTCATGCTCCGCTGCCTCCCCAGTGGAGCAGGCACCACTCCAGCCAGCCACCCTTGATGTGCTTCCCAGGCACAGCAGCTGCCGACACCAGCCTGCACACAGCCGAGCCACAGCCACTACTGCAGCCATCGTCTGCAGTACGAGCCCACCTGCACCCAGCCACGACTGCTGCTGCTGCTGTGTTTCCTGTGCTTCCCGCTGCACCAACTGGCCGTAGCACTAGCTGTGAGGTTACGAACCCCCAGCGCTCTAGGCACCAGCTTCATCGGGTTATCTTAAATGAGCGAAGCAGCTAATAGGTGATAAAAGGTTATTTATCGCACATCAGCACATCAGTCTCAAAAGGCACAGTAACAGACATCAAAGTCCATGCTAAGTTTTGGTATAAAGTCCCAAACAGAAGTAGAAGCTGCTCTTGTCAAAGATCCTGGGAAGCTGATGTTGCTACAGCAGCTCCTATCTTCTTCTTGGGTGTTGACTGATGATGGTGAGCAAAAGCAAAAAGAAAAGAAAAACACTAACTCTTTCCAATATATACTCTTATATAGGATCTTCTCAACAAGCTAAGACACAAACTCAGACCACCACTCCTTAACCTATTAGAATTCTAGTTTCTTAACACACTAGGTTACGTATAGACTACGCATATGACCTATCTTGTTCTATCTGAAAAATGTAAGCAATATTCTTACTATAGCTCTATTATGTCTAAGCACTGACTACAACTACGGTCCTGGAGCCTCCACTGAAAACATTAGTATGTTTTTCAACCTTCACTAGAACTTTAACTTCTACTTTGGTATCTAAACCTTTTACTTACTAAAAGCATTAGAGCTCATACTAAAACTTAATTACTGACTTACTTACCTATCCTAAAACTTAAACTTACACCTCTACCTTATGTGTGAGTGGCTTAATATACTTCAATCCATCCACAGGCTTTAATTCAATCCCTCCACTCTTAATTTCTCTCTGAAAAACTCAGAGACCCCCAACTCACTGACTCCACCGCAGATGAAGTTTACTTTCAGCTTGGAAACTTCAAGCACAGTACAGCAGGCTCATGACTCTATTATGAAATGCCCCTATTATATCATGATCATTTTAATTTTTTGTCAATTGGAGTTATTCCCCATTTATTTTACACATGAAAATTATCTTCCTTTAAACTATTTGTTTTCATTTGTTCCTCAAATTATTTGATTATCTTTCCCATCTCCTACTAACACCTCTACATTTAAATTTCTATTTGTAATAAATTGTGTATACATTCATGAACTGGCTCTTGATTATATTTCTGTTATAGGTAAATGACAGAGTGGGAATATGCTTCATAGAATAAACTACTCTGTTTCCAAAAGGACTATTAGAAAATGACAGTCATTTGAGCATAAGCCAGTGTGGTTGAAAGTAACTAGATAGAGGGGCCAGATTAAATGCAACAATTCTATGAAGTTAAAAGGTATCTAATATTTTAATTAACTAAGGAAAACAATTGTATTTTGTCAGACTTAAAATAACTGGTAACTCCAGAGGCAAGTATAACAAAGGAATTGAGGTAAGTCAGTGATTCTCATTAGACTTTAGTTAAATTACAGTTCCACAGCAATGTAAGTTTTCAGGAACAGGCCTTAAACAATTGTTTTGCTGACATTAACCTCATACATGTAAGTTAGGTATTGCAGAGACTTCACAGTGGCCTTCAGCATGGCCATACAGAGAAAATGATTACTCCTGCTCTGATGCCAACATAACAAAATTGTAGAGGTAAGCAAGACAGTGCTGATAGAAGATGTCAGTCTAACAGCAGCAGAACTTTTGGCTGTAGGGTTTTCTTTTGCATTGTGTGATGAATCCTTGAGCAATTTGAGGGAACAGGCATGATATAATCTAATAAAAGCAGTTGAATAGATAGAAAATGGAGCCCTTTCTGGTTAATTTTAGTAGGAAATATCTGAAGAGAACAATGAACCACAGATAGAAAAGAATAATTTTCTGCTATTTCAAAAATGTTGCTGGAAAGAGTGTGATACAGTGGAAATATTTTTTGTTAGAGGTTTTAAATACTAACAGAAAAAAAAGCCTATAATGCATTATTTTTATAGTTGATTTACTTAGTTATGAAATCTAAAAATATACAGCTAAAATCTGCAAAATGTCTTCTTAAAGTGATGACTATGACAACACAGTTCAAAAATAAACATGTCATAAAATTTGAATTACGATACATATTTTCACTGACATCCTTGAAAAATAGGAGCTCGTTCATAATGCAGCTATTTTATGAAAAGATTTGCATAGCAAAAAATATTTCAGCATTCTATCAACAAACTCTTTGTATTGGCTGACCTCTTAATATTAGCCAAGTGCTATTCCAAAAAGAAAAAAAGCCATCATATGATATGAATATTAATATACAGTAATTTTAACTATTTACTGTATGACAGAATGGAGATGGATTTGTAGCTGCTCAGCTTCATTGATGAAGACTTATTACAACCATCAGTAACTTGCATTGAGAATGAATCAAGTTAATATTAAAATCACTTTTAGTATAAAATAAAGGGAGTAAAATCAGATATAGGGAAGGAAACTTTCTATAAATTCTTAAATAGTAAGCATTAGGGAAAATTCTCAGTATTAATAATTTTTGAATACAGCTAGAGATACGTTGCCCATTTTACTGTTAAGCAGAGAAAGAGCTGTTGAAAACATATTAAATATTCAATAAATATATTAAACACATTTATTATATTATCTGCAATAGATATATTATATAATGTTATTTATTTTTGATAATTGATAGTTAAATCCATTTAGTCTTAAATATATTTATGAATATATGTATGTGTCTGTATGCATATGTAAATGCATATCTTTACATGTATGACATATGTATCTCTCAAATATATTAGCACACAGAAGCCAATTAGGAAATTTCTGGTGGGAATAAACTTGACAGAAAGGAAAAAAAATACTTGTGTAAGGACTTAAAGAGAACACTTGCATGTCTCAAACACTGTTAAGTCTCAGAAGGATTTTGCCATGAGATAAGCACAGAGGGGAGTGATGGGATGGTGCTGATTCCAGGCGTGGCAGAGGTGAGATCTGGTTAGTGTAACCTCGGTACTGCAGCCGCACAAACATTCCCACCGTGGCAAAATTTGTAAAGGAGCAACTGCTCACACACACACATCACTAGTCAAACAAAGATCACCCCAAGTTATAGGACAGATGTCATCTGACCCCCTCCTGACCCAAATATGGATACCTGGAACTTAGACTGTAAATTAAGGCGCCTTGACAAGAATTGAGATAAAATGAAAGTGATAGAATTGTCCAAACATTAACTCAGACTAAAGTTGTGATTTACAAACCTGGAGGAGAAGAATTTATCACTAATATGGGACAAAAAGGATGAGAATTTATGGGCCATAGAAAAGCCTGCTCAGCATCTGTGCTGAAATCAGCTCAGAGTGGGTAGAAGGTAATTCCAGCTGGGGGAAACCACAATCACTAACCACTGACTCAGAAAACCCACAGACTCGAAAGAAAAGAAAGAATGAACATGGAGACTGATTAGCACTAGAGTCGGGGGAATAATTTAAGCAATAGGGTAAGAGAACTGTGTAGACAATAAGCATAAATTCCTCTGATTGATTCCTCTGATACTAAAATGTATCAATAGTGAAAAGTTTTGAACAACCTTGGACCCCCCACCATTAAGCACAGGATAGAGAAGAACCAGTGGGTCACCACTAGATCCATGGATGGCAACTATTTTCTGCTTAATCCATCTGTCTCTCCACCTCACTACCTTTTTTATTTCTATCTCTCTACCTCACATTGTTTTGTTAAATAATATCCATATAACTTTGTCATATGGCTGTGTTTGCACCTTAATTCAGGCAGAGGTGTTTCTCGGTAGAAGGATCCTAACAACTTGATCACTGAATTTTCTTGCCCTGTTATGCCTAACACTACTGAAGGCATCCATTTTTGTCTGGAGGAACCAATGCATGTTGAAAGACCAGATGATAGTTTACTGTAGGTCTATTAGCATTTCTTACAAAGAGAAAGTTCTTGGAAAGAGTATTTAAGATTTTTTAGTTGAAACATAGTGTGCATTTTCTAAATTTATTGTGGACAGGACTACATAGTTTTTACATTAGAGGCAGCTAAAGAAATTATAAATACGACAGAAAAAAAAACCCAAAACATTAAAAACTTTAAGCAAGAACTGCTTGGGTAGGAGGGAGAAAACGGCCAATAATAATGTCAAATATTTCAGCAAATAGAAATTCAAAGTACATGGAAAGAAATAAGTACATACATGAGTACCGCAAAACAGCTGGAGAAAGAAAAGCTTGATGATCAGAAAATTGAAAATTTGCCCACAATTTTTTATTGCAGAAAAAAAGGCCAGCAACTTCCTAGGCTCTATTTGGAAGAACATTGTCAGGAAAATGTGAGAGTTAATTATTCTTCTTAACTCAGCACTGGAGAGGCCACCTCTGGAATGCTGTGTCCAGGTCTGAGCTCCTCAGTAGAAAGAAGACATGGATATAGTGGAATAAATCTTGCAAAGGATCATGAAGGTCATTAGGGACTTCAAGTGTCAGATATGTGAGGAGAGGCTGAAAGAGCAGGGACTGTTCAGCTTAAAGAAGAGAAGGCTTGGGGAAATCTTACCAATCTAAACACTTGATGGAGTATAGCTTGCTGGGGGCAGGAAGAAGAAAATAATTTCTCAGTGGTATTCAGTGAATGGATAAGACACAAATTTATATACAAGAAATCATGTGTAACCAAAAGGAAAAAAATTTTTGCTGTAAAATGGTCAAACCCTCAACCAAGTTTCCCAGACAGGTTGTGGATACTCCTTTGCTGGAGACATTGATAATTCAATATGGACACAGCCCTAAGTAGCCTACTGTAATTCATCCTACTCTTAATGTGAACACTGAACTGGCAGAATTCCAGAGGTTCTTCCTCACCTGAACAATTCTATGATAGTGTGCAGTACAATCACATTTTACCACAATAAGTACTAATTTGCATTGATTTCAGCAACTTCTCTAGCTATGCTTTCACACATTGTTCAGATGGGTGAGATGAGATTGATGAGATTGATATCAGTGTCTCTAGAGATTGATGATGTATAGAGACTTGTTTAGTTCTTATTTCCTTTATTTTATAGTTTGCTTTTGCATAGAAAGCAGTAAAATTAAAATGTATTTTGGTTGTATTATTTGAAAAACTGAGAATACTAGTACCCTTTCTTCCTTTAAAAAGGGCTCAGTACCTAATGCCAAGTCACAGTGTGATTTTTTACTTAGATGAAATTCATGCTGAGCATTCTCAGTTTGCCAAAACACTCAAGAACTTTCGCAACAAATGCAGTGTAAGCTGTAACTAAAAGGATTGTGACTGTGTTGTCAGTTTGATGAAATAGAGATAAAAACAGTGGTAATGCCCAGGGTTTCTAACTGCCCATTTGTCTTTCTTGCAGAACTTTTGCACAAACTGAAATAGAATCTTTCTCTGTCTTATGCATTAATTTAAGGCTATGTGACTTTGCTGTCACAGTGACACAAATGACATTAAATTACTGAAATGGTCCTCTTTGCCTCAAATGTACAATAAAGAAGTATATATATATGAATTTTTATTCTGTATTTCATATGAAATGGAAAATAAAAATTGTTTATTGAATATTTTTAGCCTAAGAAAACTGTCTAGCCTGCACTGTTGGAATAGTATGGTAACACATACCTACAGTATTTCTCTCAGAAAAAGCCCTAAAGCTTACCTGTTATAGGTTTGAGAAAATTCTTATTGTAAATCTTTTTCAAGATAAAGCTATTATTTATGCTTGAAATGAGAAACTCTGATTTACAGGTATTATAGGAATTTAATAAAATTGAAGATTTTAATGTGAAAATTCATTTATTTAAAGCTTGAATCTAGTCTAAATTAAATGCAAACATGCTGTCATCTTCCCCTTCCACCCCCCAGAAAATCTGAAAATCCAAAATAATTTAAAAGCTTAAAAATACACAATTTTCCTGAAATGTCATCTATTGTGTAGATACTGGAGATGTGCAGCACAGTTGACATTCTTACCAATTTCCTGGCTATAAAGACAGAATGTCAACTGGGTCTGGCATACTTCAGCCTCAAGGGTTTTCAAAAGGTCTTGGAACATGCTTATCGCTTCAAATATCTATAATGTCAATTTTTTATCCAAGCAAAACATTCAGATTAACTTTAAGGAATTGGCACTCCTAGAAATAATTAATCTTGTCATAAAATATACTTCAGCAATTGATCATTCATTTGAGTTCTGTTCCTGACTATGCGCCTCAGCTGTGAGCAATCAAATATAAGTAGCTCAAGAAGAGACTGGTGAAGATGGTTAAAATTACCTGGGAAAAATACATAGACATCTTGGCAAAAATTAAAAGTTCTGGGAGCACTGGATCACTAGCCATTGGGTGATCCCGATAGTTTTTTACAGTATCAGTGACAATGACAATTCAAAATTTGGGGGTAAGGGGGGAAGGAAGACTATTAAATCACTGCTGGAACTGAACTGCTTAGAATAGTTTTGCCCAAAAGGCAGAAACATGGTTATAACTAATGTTTTTGGGACAGTCTTTAAAGCTTCCACATTTACTATTTTATGTGAAATGTGCCCGAAAACAACTGTGACATTTTATCATCTGTTCTTCATATTTATTATTATTATTATTTGCTTTGCAGACATTTAAAACTAACATTGGTAGCAAACTATGCTGTGAAATATATATGGCAAATCCTGAGGTTAAATAGACATAAAAATAATCTATGTATATGAGCCTCAGAAAGCAAAGCAAGGCAAAGCACACACAAGCATGGTATGTTTAAGACCAGCCAAAAGAGATAATATAGAAAAAAAAGAAACATAGCAAGAGAAAAGGCATGCCAGAAGGACCAGTCATACAAAACTAAGGGGCATTGGCAATGTAACAAAACTTTAGAACATTATTAATGGAAAATAGGGTGATACAATTGAATTCTGGAAAAAGGAAGATATTTCATTGTGCTAGAAGGTAGCCCTGGCTTGTGAAATGTCAGTGTTTCGTTGAAAATTGATGTCCATGATTTGAGGAAAAGAAAAGATGTACATGTCTTAAGAATCACACAGTAGCAAAACCAAAACTATAATGTAACCATGAAGAAAGAACAGAAAGATGTACTCTGCCATTTAATATGCCAAAGGTCATCCTGGTAGATCTCTGGTTGCACCAAGAGAAGGAGTATTCTACAGGTCCTCTATCATATTCATCAACTCTCTGATGATGTCTAATTTATCCCAGCACATAGGTAACAGCTCTGGGCGGATTGAAAAATCCGGACCTTCAGCTCTTTGGGCAAAATCAGCAATACCAACATCTCCATCAGGAGATCTAGGGAGCATAAAGGATGTCAAAACAATATGTCACCAGATATGCGAGCTGCTGTGTTCTATACTAGTTTCAGTTACCATGCTGATTTAAGATTAATTCCCTGAAGAGCTCATTACCATACTCTAGTTTGGAGTATTTAAATTACCATCATGTAATTGAATAATAAGGAAAACAGACACATATTATAAAATTATAGTAAATAGACAACTTTCAGAATTCCTTAAAAAATACCTTATTAATAAGTCCATTAGGGCATGGACATTAAAGCAGTAAAAAACCAAAAAAACCTCCTCCTGTCAACCCCCTCACCCAAAACCTAAGTGACCTAATAGTATCACCCTTAGCACTTCAAAGACAAGCTTTAAAGCTATTCAGATTTCTTTCTTCTCACTTCATACACCAGGCACGATGCCTAAATTTATAATCAGTTTTGTCAGCTATTTATAGACAGCTAGGAATTATTCAAAGTGTCCTCATTTAATGTTTACCCATCATCTCTGTTAAATATGCTTCCTTTCACCCATATTAATAGGAGTATTTGACATCATCTCAGTATTTTCAGAAATGCAAAGCAATTTGCAATGAGAGCAAAAATACTGAAATCAAGACAGGAACTTAGATATCATTAGCTTTCTTTCAAAATCGCAATTAATATTTTTCCATCATTATTCATAGAACCATAGAACTGCTAAGGTTGGAAAAGACCTTGAAGATTATCAAGCCAAACCATTAACCCAGCGCTGCCAAATCCCCACCAAACAGAGTTGCTAAGCACCACAACTACAAATCTTTTAAGTATCCGCAGGAATGGGGACTCAGCCACTTCCCTGGGAAGATTGTTCTGAAATTTTGCAACCCTTTGGGGTTAGAAATTTTTCCTTATACCCAATCTAAATATCCCCTGGCACAACTTGAGGCCTCTTATTTAACCTCGTCATGTAACTTGCTATGTGGGAGAAGAGACCAACTCCCTTATCTCCACATTAGTCAGAGCTTGATGTTAATAATGCCAAGGTTATGTTTTCAATTCCTGTGTGGGCCATTCACTTAAGAGTTGGTCTTGATGATTCTTGTAGGTCCCTTCCAATTCAGAATATCCTGTGGTTCTGAATTCTGTGATTCTGTACCTCCTTCCCAATTGTTGTAGACTGGATTAAAGTTTCACCTGAGCCTCCTTTTCTCTGGTTAAACAACTCCACAGCTGGCCCTCATAAGACTTGTGCTCTAGACCCTTCAAGACCTTTGTTGCCCTTTTTTAGACACACTCCAGCACCTCAGTGTTTTCCTTGAAATGACACTCCTAAAGCTGAACACAGTTCCTTATGTCCCCATAACTTGAAAACTATGTTTTCATTATTTCTATGCTCAACATGTCCCTTAGCCATCAGATCACCCACCAATTCTTGTCTTTTCACAAACAGCAGGTCCAGTGGGGCACCTCCCCTGGTTGACTCATTCGGCAGCTGTGTCTGCAAGTTATCTTTTTTATGGAGTCAATTTTGATGCAGGTTATAGGACAACTTAACCTCAGCAGCACTGATGAAATTTTCTGCTTGTTGTTCAGTTTCACTTGCAAAGCTCTGTACCTGTGAAGTCATGGCACTGTTCAGTGAGGTGTCTGCTGTACCATGCAGGAATTTATCACCATTGCCCCCAGCTGCTTGAGCTAACACATTCAAACAGGTAGATAAAATATAGGGAATGATCCATACCATGTGTCCAGTCTGGCCTGAGCTAGAGCAACTGAACAATGGTATATCGAGTTGGAGTAAAATATGCCTTTCTTTCACAAGATCCTTATAACATTTTTCCTTCCACATGTTGTCACCCTTAAAAACCCTACCTGGATATATTATTAGCAAACATATTGAGATAAAGAATTGTTTGAAACAGCATAGAATTGTATTTATTAAAAAGCTTGAAATAAAATGAATAGATAATTAATCTGATATTTTTCCTTTTTTGTCCTTCCTGGGTGAGGTTGTGCTTTTTGCTTAGGTCTGAGTTCAGAGACTAGCAGGAAAGTCAATCTCCAGGAAGATTTCTTTTATCTTTTTGTTGTTGTCATTTTTTGTTTGTTTCCTAGATTTTTTCTCTCTGTCTTTTTTTTGCAGGATTCCACATTACCTTCATCACATCTAACTTTCTGGATTTCTTCAAACTGCTCATGATAATATGGCTATAGAAAAAGAGCAATCCCTTTTTCCTTCTCTATAGTTTGATTTAATTCAGAAAGTATTATCCAACAATAAGGTAAACAGGTGGTTGCATTTTTTGGCATTCTGCCATATGCTTTAAACAGAACACAAATAAAGAGGACATGCAGTAAACACCAAAGAAATTAAACAGTTACATCACATACCTCAGTTAAGAAATTCTTATCAGACCATGTGTAGGAATATGAATTAAATCTTTCATTAAAATAATCATAATAACATCCTCTCCTCAAAGTCTTTAACAACCTTCCTAGTAAAATATTTAAAAAAAAAAAAAAGAAACAACAACCCCCCAGCAAAATAAAACAAAACAAAACACACACAAAAAAAAGGAACAAAAACAAAAACAAAAAACCAGAAAAAAATGAGAAGCATGGCTGATTAAACCAAATATTTAAAGTACCTAAATATTCATACTTTTTTTGGAAGATTTTAATTTATGTGAAAACTAATTAGACCATTAATTAGTTTACTATGGTGCAAAATCCTCCATCATTACTATTAAAAAACACTTTAAGGCTAAAAAATGTGTAGATGGTAAGGTAAATACGATCTGTCTGTTCATAAACAGACTATTAAGCGCCCTAATTTTTCCTATTATATTTAAGAGGTTTGATACACTTGCTGGAATTAGATACAAGATCGGATGGATTGTAGTCTCTTGCATTAGACTATTGTATTCTTTGTAACAGCTACAGAAAGGTCTGAAATGTTTCCCGCCATTCAATTAGTGCAGCTGCAAAGAAAGATGTTCCATGAGAACTTTGATTAGGTCTCTGAGCCAATGCAGTTGTGAATCAGTTCAGTATTGAAGCAATTTATTTAAAAAATTAGTAAGAGGAAAGATTTTTCTTTTGTCTGTTTAGATTAAAGCCTGAGCATCTGTATGAATTTAGGCAATTTGATAAAATAATGATGTAGTGATGACCTTTTCAAAACCTTGCTCAGCTCTTTCTAAACCTGAAAGACTCCTATGCAGAAATTGTTTCTATATGTTTTCCAGAAATTCATGGCAAATTGTGACACAAGCTGAACCCAGGTTTACTCTCAGACCAGCACTTCCTACAGATAAATTATGTAATGGTCAGAATTGGATATGATACACATTTTCAGAGTCTATATAGGAAACAACTTTCAGGTTGCCTCTTCTGCACTTGAGGAAACCAGATGAAAAATCCATGTTTCATCGTGTAAGGAATTAATCAATAGCTTAATATGTATTACAGGTGAAGATGAAATTTTGGTCTAATTCCCTAATCCCTTTACTTTAGCAGGAACTTGTATGCAGAGCTAGCAGAGTTAGCATAGGCAGAAAACAAAATGATCAAGGGATCATCTTGACAACATGTGGATCACCATTTCACATTTCAGAAACAAATGGAAAGGATTTCTCCCTTCTCTCCACAAATCTATTTATTATGAGGTAAGCTGCTTATTAGGGAAAGATTCCCCATGTGCTGTACAAAAAAGAAAAAAAAAAGGAAAAAAGTCTTTAATTTTGAATGTTTTGAACTCATGGAATCTAACTGGATGTCTGTGTGTTTGGGAGTAAATGTGCAAAAGTGAGTTCTTGAACTTTCAAAGGGAAGCCTGATACTCGCTAGCTGTCTTTGGTATGAACTTGCTGCAAATTTAGAAAACGTAGATTAAACAGAAGTGAATCCTCCATTCAATAGAGACAGGAGACAAATCCAGCAAAATTACAAAACTGAGAACATTGGTTTATGCACACTAACCATTTTGATTGTGAAAACCAGGGATTTGATCTTCCAGAAAGAAAGTGCTACATAAAATAAGGAATTCTGAAACAAAGAGGAGGTTGAAGAAAGAAGTTCAGAAAGAACAAGGGGGAAGATCCTAGCTGTAGGAAACCTCCCAAAACTGGAGAAGGTCCTGGAGATAGGAGAGAAGCATGAAGGCAAATGCTTGACCTTAACTAGTGATGCCCAGGACTGGTAACTACCAGCAGCTGAATAGCAGGAAGCAACAGAACTTTATGCCTGACCTTCCCAGAGTAGCAAAGATGTTCCTGCAGGGAAGGGAAGCCAACATCTAGTGAACTAGTTTATGATCTCTAAAGTCTTTTTCAACCTGAATAATTCTATGAGTCTATAAACTTAATATTGTGGGAAAGTTAGGGAGACAACCAAGCAGAATGAAAGTTCTAGTCTTTTTTAAATTTTTTTATTTTCTAAAATAAATTTGCTCAACTAAATAAAGGTTTATTAGCTCAGGGACTCATCCCATACCTTCTGCCATCTGTACTGGTCTCCAAATCATATCTTTTTATTTTATATTCTCTTTCTTCTTATAAATATTTTGACAAACATATCCCATTATACAAATACTAAACTGGAAAGGTATAAGACCTCTATTAGTGTATCCAAAGTCTTCATAACTATGGCTTTCTCTGAATTTTAGAATAATTTTGTCTATCCTTTTAAAATTGATCTGGCAACAGTTGTGGCTTTTGGGAGGGATTAGTAAAAAAATGAAAGACTTTTCTTTCTATCCCACTCCATACCAAGTGGCTGAGAATTTACTCACTTCTAATTGCTACTTAAGGAGGAGACTTTTGTGAAATTCCTTAATAGGAACCACTCCTGACTTTAAATTACCTGTTCCCATCAGTTCCCCAGAATACCCCAACAAGAATGACAGTAATTCACATGGACTCAATGTACAAGTAATCCCATAATGCACCAGCCTACTGTGGTTTTCTGCAGACAATGAAATGCCTTGTGTCTGACTTGCTGCTTACAATTTAGGGACTACAAATTATTTTTATTCCTTTCAGGACAGTGGATGATATAGGAAAATTACTTGCCTAAAGAGAAGTTAGTACCCATATTGTAGCAATTGAGTTAAATAAATACTATCAGGAACTTTCTCCCTCATCCACCATCACTCCTCTTCATAGAGCAATCTGGGAAGCATAATTCTGAGCATAATTCTCTAGAGAGTTAATTTTTATCATTTCTTTGCTATTTCTGATGTCTTGCAATCAAATAGTCAAATATTTATTTGAGAACAGAAAAAGTAATACACACATCGAATGCAGAACTTCACCTCTCCTCTGACATAACTACATGGTGAAAAAGATTTAATCTCCTTTTCTCAACTTTAATGGTCATTAAAATGACACAAAATATTCCTAGTATTCCTCTCCTTCCCCATCCTCCCGACTCCCAGTATTTTCTAGGGGTCAAAACTGGTGTCTGCTGTCACTTTTGTTGTTATTATTAAGGATTTATTTTGACCAATAGAGAAAAGGCATCAGTTGTAGTACTGCAGTTATCTCACAACTCCAGCAATGTAATTTCACAGTTTTTTGAAAGTACTGTCTTTTCTTGACACTTCTCAGAAGATTACTGAGGAGAAATGCTCATTTACTGAAGTGTCTGAAAATCACTGTCACTCCAAATCAACACAGCCATTTAATGAAAATGGGCTTTTCAGTAATGTAATAGATGCTGCCAAAGCAATGATCAAAGAGAGAAGAAAGGGAATGAACTAAGGAACATGAGCTGTTAGAAGCTTCAGCTGTGTTTTACTAAGCTGTCTGCCAAAAGATGATATCTGCCCTGTTGAATAATTTTCTTTGCCAGCTTCAGCTACTTGAAAATGTCTTCAGTTTTTTTTCAAGGGACACATATTGCCTAATAAGGTGAAAGGTTTAATTCTCTTAATGTTGAAAGGAGTCATTAATATAGAAGCATTTTTAAAGGTGCTTTCACTGCAACTAGTGTTCAGATGATGTTCAAAGTACATATTTTCATTTTTGTCTCTTAATTTTTTCCATTTGAAACCAGTGCTTCATCTTCCAAATTCATTAATTAATATGAAATTTACCTTTAGGTTTCTATAATAAATAGCTGGTTACATGTCTAACCTTTTCTTCTACAGTCTTTTATGACAAGGCCCAGTATTTCAAATTTTTTTTTTCATCCTGATTGAGAATGAAAATCTGAAATATGTATTTATTTGATGAAGTGATTTTACATGGAACTTCATGTCTTAGACTCCTACTGATACTAGATCATGGGGGAATATTTAAAGCCATAACAAAACTATCAAGATTTAGAATAACGGTAACAATAGGAATCTGGTGATTCAACTAAAAAAAGCCCTCTTTTGGGGTTAATCCAAGTGTTTTTCTCATTTTGAAATTAAATACTTTATTAATTTGTCCAATACTCTAATTATTTTTTTACATTAAAATTAAAATGCTACTTTCTTTTTCCTTTTTCATCATTTTTCTTTTTCCATAATTTCTACCAGCTGATTCTTTCCTCTCACTTGAGTACAATCCAGATTCAGGAACACTTCTGACTGACCAACACTGCATATTTCAAAGAATAGTTCACCCACTAAATCTTCATTGGTCTTAAATATGTAATGTTAGTGTATTTCTAAAAGAAGCCTCACATTCTAGGGCTGATGAAATTTCTGTTAAAAATGACAAGGCAGGCCTAACATAGAAACAAAGTACTCCAATCTGTTAATTAAAAAATAATTTTATCTTGCTTTTGAAAAATCTAGTTCAGACCACTTAGTATTTCAATACTCTCAGCAAACTGTTTTCATTCAAATTTGTGAATTAAATCTTATCACAATAGCAGAGTGTATTAATTTTCCCTTTGAAAAATAGCAGTTTTCTGAGGGGAAAATGTTTTGAAAAAGGGCCTGCTTTTCCCTGTCTTTTTCACCTGCAATACACAAGTAATTCCATTAACTCTGTTACACTATTGTGAAATCCAAGTGAAATAATAGCATTGATTCATTTTGTTTAGAATATAAGCAATATATTCAGATGTTTATAATGTTTTTCCCTGAAAAAGACACTTGCCATTTATTTTTACGAGTGCCACAGATAAATCAGTGATCAAAACCAATAATCTACTTACATTTGTTAGAAAACTCTCAGTGGAGAGAGGATGAGAAAATATTCACAGTATTTTCCATCACATTCTGTCATTCTAACTTCCTAGAAAATCTGGCTCACACATACATAATTGATGCCCATCTTTGTAGGTGATAACATTTCTTCTAACATCTTCAAGGTTGTGTGCATAATTAAACTGAAGACTCTGCTTAGCCAACTTCATGGCAATCTTATCAGGAACAAGAGGCATCTATGAAGTGTAAGAGGAGGAATAAGAAAGAATTCTCAAGTTCTTAAAATAAGTTTTTTCCTCTCTGTTGCAAAAAAAAAAAAAAAAAAAACAAACCGTAAATGCTTCAGGCAGTATTCAGGCAGTAATTCAGGCAGTATTATTATTCCTACTCAGAATTTCAGAATTTTTCTAGGTTTCCTAGATGGAATTATTGCCCCTGTCACAAATACATTTGCAATCATGTTAACATCTTATAAAATCTCAGTACTAGGTTATGAAGAAAACAATGTCTTTTTTATAAATGCAGTTCATTCTAAAGATGCTGAATCACAAATCTTCTTCCCTCCATTTATACTCCTGTGCCTTTTTCATTATTTTCTGACCATTATTTGTAAAGATGTTGTTCTTTCTTCATTTAAATTCCGACTTCCTCATCTAACTCACTTTGCTACATCTACAGGTTTTGAATCTTTAAAAAATGTTAAAAGTAATAAAACATAAGACTTCTCATATATTAGCTTTTCATCTGTTTTATGTCGTGTAGTTTTCAGGGTGTTTGGATGAAACTCATCCTCTTTCAGTATTATCACAGCAGGAGTTTGTGAATATGTGGTTTTGATTTTTGTCTGATTCTCTTTAATGTGTCTCTAGTTGCCCCTCATATCTCCTGCTCTGTGATATAGTGTATATTGATAATCCTTAATAGTCAACATATCCCTTTTGCTCTCATAATACCCAGAGACAAAACATTGAGAAGGAACTTAATTTCTTTCAGAAAAGTGACATTGTTTTAAATCTGATACTGTAAAAATAAACAGATGTTATCAGTCCTTGAAACTTGTAGCTGGCCACTTAGTAGCACACAATTTACATCAGAAGATTCCACTTTCCAAGTGGTTAAAATTAGGCCTATTTGAAACAGGAAATAAGTCAGGAAATATCCTTTGTTTCTAGACTTCCCCAAATCACTAATGGAAAAAGATTGTCAGTTCTGAAAAAGTAATTTTGAAAGGAATGGTGGTGGCAAAGTCTTATATGAGTGGTGTAGCCAAAGGTGTATCATTGAATGGCCCCATACTTGCAAGGCGACAGCTGCTAAAAAGTCTTTAATTCAGACTGCAAGAGTGAGGGCATAGGATGCATCAAATTTTCTCTTCCCTTTGCTCCCCCTGAATTGCCTCTGACACTAGTTTTATGCTGGACTGATCTTGCAATATCTTGCCGGATAAAATTTTTTAGTCTCCAAACAGAAAAAAAAAAAAAAGAAAAATGTGATAAAACTGTTTGTTATCTATTTGTTTCTACATCACTAATCACCCAGGACATTAGTCAAATACACACAGTCCAACTGTTCATTTTGCTGCTTGGAATGGTAGTTGAAGTTCAATGCCATATCTGGTATATTGACTTGTCAACTCTAGATTACAATCCTTTTCACTTGTGAATTGCAGATTAGCTGACTAAAGCTGATGCAGCATGAAGACAAAAACTAATCATTTAATAAATAGACAAATTAAAAAAAAAATCTTGTGAATATTCTGATTCATTCTTTCTGCTTGGCTTCGCACTTGAGGTTTCATATTTCATTCTTGACCTTTTTTGGTAAATATTTCTTGCTCTGGAATTTACGTCTACTCTTTGTAGATTCTCAATTTAAAATAAACTTCAGTGGTCTTGACTCCATAATTAGTTGTTGTCTCTCATGTGCTGCAATGGGGCTTTTTCTTCATGACAGAAGTTTTTTGTTTCTGTGTTTCTGTATTACAGTTAGGTCTATGAAGGGAAGGCTGGGGTGCACTACTGCAAAAGCAGGACTATCTGTGCTCTGGGTACATGCATCTTCTTGAAATCAGTGCATATGAATAAAATGAAAGAGAATGAAAATCCTCAGGGAATTAGAATAGCCAGAATGACAAGCACTGAGATACCTAAACTCAGGAAACAAAAAACCACCAGAGGCTAATGGCATAGAATCTACTCAAATGAACAAAGTGAAAATTTTATATAAAGAGAGAGTGCCACGAGGAGAGAATTTGAATTGCACTACCATAGACACGGAAGGGTCAAAATTTGCCATTACTAGTAACAGGATCAGAATTTCTCTCAAATAGTTTCACCTAGATTTTAATGGTTTTAATTAAGATGAAATGTTCAGATTGACATTTTTGTAAGTTTACAGACTACAGGTTTTTTTACTTTGAAATCTGTACATAGGATTTAAAATTTAAAATTTTTCTTAAGAGAACAATTTTAAAATTCAATTTTAATAAAATAAAAACCTTATTTTAAAAGGATGAAAATAAACATCCAGAATTTTCCAGGTTGGCAAATCTGTGAGAGGATTGGTATTTATTTCTTGCCTTTTTTGTTTTTTAAATGTTCTAACAACAATCCTTGCTACTTTAAGGCTTTCTTCAGCAGTGAATAGTAGCTATAAAAATTACTGCTTCCTTATTAGATTAGAAAGACCAATGCATTTATGAGTTCATTTAAACATTCAGTAGGGTTTCTAGAGAATTTTCAATCAAAACTATTACGCAAATTTCCATCCATTATTTGCTTGATTTTTGCTTACTTCTCCATTTTGTAACAATTAGTTCCTCTGCCAAATATGTCAACACTGAAATCTGGAGATTTTTTTTTTTTAAGCTCTCCACAAACAAAAGCAGAAGGAAGGTAATGGTTTTCTAACATTCCCAGGTGCTAGGAGGGAGTGTTCAGTGGGAAGAGTTGTTTGTTCATTTATGTGGGTGGATTTAGGAAGAATGAGAAACAGAGTCTCTATGTGTTCCTTCTATACTGCATTTTAAAATGAATAGCACCTACAAAGACTAAGGAGGAGACCTAATGAAATTCATCAAAGCAGAACAATAAATATGTATGTATGTGCAAATACATTTATAAAAATTCGTATACATAGACACACTTGTGATCACACAGATTCATAGATTAACTAAACCTGCTCGCCAATCAATTTTAAAGTACTGAGTTTAGTTAAACGGAAAAGTGCCTGTGACCTGATGCATGTCTCATAACTGGATAACTCAGGAAACTCTGACAACTTTATGTGACCTGTAATGAAGTTGGTATCAGGACAAGATATCGATTTACTCTATAAACTCAATTTCTCTGTGCATTCTGTATCTGTTTTTTGAAAAAGTAAGTTTGTCTTAGAATAAAATTCATAGTGTTAGCATAAGCATTATGAAGTTTCAGAGAAATTCAGATATGAGTTCTGCAGTGGCAAAAGCCATAAATGTCACAAGCAATATAGAATAAATGTTTTAAAAAATTTTAATCATTACTCTTTCTATTACTATTTCTTATTTCATTTTTATATTTTTAAGAGAGAAGAAGAATGTATCCTGAAAAAATAATATGCTCTGGAATTCTCATCAATCTTGGTGTCTTTAAAATTCTAGAAATTAATTTTCTGGTTTTTTGGGTTTTTTTGGTTTTTTTTGGTTTTTTGGGGGTTTGGTTTTTTTTTTTTTTTTGTTTGTTTGGGTTTTTTTTGGGTTTTTTTTTTGTTTGTTTTTCTGTTTGTTTTCTTTTAAGAACAAGAAAATCTTTTTAGTTCAGCTCTAATTACTGACTTTTAAGTACTACATTTTTTTCTCTCTCTTCTGATTAGCAACCTTCATTTCACTTAAATTGTGAACTCCAACCCAAAAGCACTAACTTTCCTCATATCATGTATAGTGATTTGCAAAAGACAGGAAAGTCCACTAGGCAACTCAGAAAAAGAGAATAATTTTAGGTTTATTTTTTTTTTATATTACACCTGACTCTTTGCAAGCCCTGTGGAGACAGTTTTATAAAGTCATCTTGTACAGGATAAAATTAGCTCTTGTGAATCCTTCTTTCATGTTTGCTCTCTTGGCTTCACCTGTGGTTTTTGTCTTCTCTCAGTTCCTTTTTCCTGGGAGTTCTCTTTTACAGTAGGTCAGGTTAAATTCCACCTAATCTTTAAAAGCCGTCAGAAATTTTCAGTATCCTCCTATGCTACTCAAAACTTTAAATCAAGGAAAGACAAAAAAAACCTACTTCAAACAGCTTTCCTCTTTCTGTCTACTTGCAGAGATGTGGGAGAACTGAAGTTGCTTTCTGCTCCTCTAATATCTTATAACCAGAAGAAGGAACATAATGAATGTCTTTTTGTTTTTTTTCCCTTAAAAATAATCAATCTTTCTTTGAGAACATAGAAGGTCAGTGTCTATCAGGCTTATTTTTACTAACGTGGTGAGAAATATCAGATTTCTAGCTTAGACATAATTATATTCTTAGCAGGTAACTTAGTTTGAACCTCTCTCCTTTGTTTCTGGGTCTCCTAAATCATTAACCTTTACTAATTGTCCTCTGGAGTTCTGTCCAGAGTCGTTGACATTGCTTGTTTTTTCCCATATATTTTCACTTGTGGCACAAATGAATGATTTGGTTGGCTTAAAGAATCCATATCAAAGGTATTAGTAAAAGCAGTTTTAATATGATGTAGAGTGTATCCATCACAACTTGCCTGATTTCAAAAATGTCATAGAAAAATATTCTAGCTTTGTGTAGGGGGAGGAAAGGGGAATTAAAAACACTATTGTGTTTTTGAGTATTTTTCTAAGTTTATGTTCTATTGGACCTGATCATTGACCTGAAGGCCAGCCTGTGCAGACTGGTGGGGTCAGATTGCTCAAGCTTAACCCCTACTTGAGCAGTCAGGTTACACCTACAGCACTTGGCCTTGAGTGTCTTTGAGTCCTCCATGGCTCCAAAACATGTTTGCTTTTCTATTTCACAGCATCTAAAATAATGTGTCTGAGTCACCATAGGGGAGATTATAAGAGAAGTGCTCCTCTGACTTCAAAAGAGCAGTATGGCAACACTTGGGGGAGTTTAGGGGTTCAGAGCCTTCTGTAACTGTGAACAACAGCTCAGAGGTTGGTTAGGGTCAAGTCCCAGCTATGACTCATCAAAATTTCACAATGGGAGCTGCCCTCTTGTAGGCCATTCACAGAACCAAGAACTTATTTCAGAGGGAAAATGCTGACTGACTTCAAAGCAGTAAACTTGCATTTATGCAGCATAAATGGTGAGGCTACTGAGACGCAGAGATGAACTAGGGAGCTATTAATTAGCAGTGTGAAATACCTCCTGAGAAAGAGGAAAAACACTTGCAGTACACAGTAAGAAAGATAAAAGATACCAAGATAGCAAGACATCTTTACTTCTGATTGGTTTCAACAACAAAGGAAAATTTTAAATAAATTACACAAAACTAAATGTTAAATTATATTCTTTCAAATTCTTAATTTAATTTCATGTAACTTATCTCACACTAGACTGAAAAAAATTAAAAGTTTTTTTTATTTTTTTAAAGACATTTGTGTAAGACAAATATGCTTAACTCCGATCCCAGAGGTATGTCATGTGAATTTCATTCTGGGATACTAGGAAGCTATGCTGTTCAGCCTGTCCATTTTTAGTGCTTGTTACTCATTTAAGTTCATATTTTATAAATTATGTTGACTCTTCTATATCTTGAAATTAGAAGTTTTAAATAAATAATTCATTTCTTAATAATAAAAAGCAATGTAATATAAATCTTTGATTTTGATCCAGAATGATTATGTATATTAACTGTAGTTAATTTTATTAATTTGTTTTAGGTCATAAGTCTTGTCAGAAACTAATATTTCCTTTTTATTGCAAAAGAATAAATACATGTTCAGTAAACATACAGAAGAAGAATATGGAGTGGCTATCCCAAGTCTAAACAACATTCTTAGGACAATGTTTCCTATTCAAAATTAATAAATCTTCTGAGACACAGAGTATTTCAACCACTAAGTTTCACTGCACTTCTCTGAAGAAAATGTTTATTTAACTTTTACCTATTTATTCCATTTTCTCATGATATATGTATTATCATATTTTTGGCTTGGCCTGTGACTTTAAGACTTAATGGAAGTATAAAGTCATTAAAGTAACACAGAAAAATGGAATTTCTGTTTCTTGATCATTCATAATCAAAAACCAGCAAGACAGTATAAACACATATCAACATATTTAAATCACGGTACATGTAGCAATATGTATATAAGCCTTCACAACAGTAATTGGATTTCAGCAAAGCATTTGATTCTCACAGGATCCTTCTGGACAATATATGCAGCATTCAGCTGGACAAACACATCATGTGATGGGTGAGAAACTGGCTCACAGGTTGGGCACAGAGGGTTACTGTGAATGGGGTGACATGAGACAGGTGACCTGTCACTAGTGAGGTTCCATAAGGCTCCATCCTCAATCCTCTGCTCTTCAACATCTTCATAAATAACTTGGACACAGAACTGGAAGGGGGTTTTAAGCAAGTTTGCAGATGATACAAAACTGAAAGGAACTGTTGACTCCCTCAAAGGCAGGGAGGCCCTGCAGAGACACATTGACAAATTAGAGGACTGGGAAATCAACAACTGTATGAAGTTCAGCAAGGACAAGTGCTGAATTCTGCACCTGAGCTGGGGCAGCGCTGGTTGTGTGTATAGACCAAGAAATGTGGGGCTGGAAAGCATTGCCACAACAAGGGTCCTCAGGGTCCTGGTCCATGGCAAGTTGAACCTGAGCCAGCAGTGCCCTGGCATCCAGGAGGGCCAACCTTGTCCTGGGGTGCATCAGGCACAGCATCACAGCCAGGCAAGGGAGGGGATTGTCCTGCTCTGCTCTGAGCTGGGGCAGCCTCACCTCCAGTGCTGGGGGCTGCTTTGGGCACCACAACATAAGAAAGCTTTCAAGTGATTCGAGAGTGTCCATAGGAGGGCAACAAAGATGGGGAAGGGTTTGGAGGGGAAGCTTTGTGAAAAGCAGCTGAGGTCACTTGGCTTCTTCAGTCTGGAAAAGAGGAGACTTGAGAGGAGACTTCATCGCAGCTACAACTTCCTCATGAAGGGGAGGGACAGATACTTCTCTGTGCTGAGCAGTGACAAGGCTCAAGGGAATTGCCTGAAATTGCATCAGGAGAGGTTTAGGTTGAATTTTAGAAAAAGGTTCTTTACCCGGAGGGTTGTTGGACACTGGAACAGACTCCCTAGTGAAGTGGTCACAACATTAAGCTGACAGAGGTCAAGAAGCGTTTGGACAAGGCCCTTGGGCACATGATGTGAGTCTTGGGGATGGTCCTGTGCAGGGTCAGGAGTTATCCTTGATGATCCTCATGGGTTCCTTCCAATTCAGAATAGTCGGTTAATCTGTAATAATCTTACAGACTCAATGTTTAATGTATACAGTACTGCCACCTTTTGGTTGTAATTCTCACTGCTGCATATAGACAATCACATTACGAACATTTTGTCTTAAAAAATTCATCCTATTCAAAACTTAAACATGCTAGATAAAATATATTTTAGGAATTTGCACTAAGTTCCATGACAGTCTTTCAAGATTTTTAGAGTAAGACATATCAAGTTTATCTAAATCTGCTTACGCTATTTACCATTAAATTTCTAAGTTAGCCAAAGCCTATATGTGAGGCCAGGGTCTACAAATTTGATGATTTGACTTTCCAAAAGGTTACTTGCTCAATATATGTTTTAAAACTCATGACATCAGCAGATGCATTTTCTTTCACTCTGTTTGAAAAACTAGACCTTGGGGGACAGCACATCTTGTAAACTACCTACACCTTACCTGCTGCTTCTAAAGATCCATCAGAACCCTAGAGTAATGACACATTTTTCAGACTCCCACCTTCTGGCAAGGTTTAGAGCTAATGAGAAATGCTCACATTTAAATATCCAGAAGATAACTTGAGACCCATTATTTTCAAAGATGTGTTAAGGTAAAAAAATTCACCCAAAATAAATTTGGATGAAGGAAGTAAAAGAGTAAGTGAAAACTATGAAGGTTTAATGTGTGAATTTGTATCATTCACTGTTGACGTAATTTTAAAATAAGGCCAACATTACTGTCACGTTAAGTCTTAGAAGTTATTGAAATTATGTAGTCCATGCACATCTACATGTAGATGTCTACATAGACACTTCATATCTAAGGTCCTGTTGCAACCAGTGCAAGCTTTGAATTTGGTTCAGTTGCCCAAACATATATATATATGCACAATATATACAAATATATAAATATATACCAATACACATACATATATACATATATTCATATATTCATATATACATATATAATATATGACACAAGGTGTTGGAAATAATCATGCTTTATGTATGGTCATATGAAATTCAAACTATGTATATATGTGAAGGCATCTCATCTCAAATGCCACTGAGAATTTATATTCAGTCTTGTCCTTGTATTGCAGGTAATTTAAATGGCCAAGTGCAGGTGTCTACTTCTGTACCTGACCTCACCCCATTCTTCTTGTTGAATTTCTGTTCTTACCACTGACTTCAATACATATATGTAGATCCAAATGCTAGTCAAAAGGGTTTTTTTAGGAACTTTGCCTTCAGAATCTCAGCAGTGTAATGAAGGTACAAGAAGTAGTTGTTGCTATCTCAATTACAAGAGCGTAAGAGTATACGAAGGGAGGCATCACTCTTGACAGACTTCGACAAACAATGCCAACACAAATGGTCCTTAATAACAGAAGGAAGGCTCACTGCAAGAAAAAATCCTTTCAATTCCTAACCCTTTTCTTTGGTGTTACAGTCATACAATGTTCCCCTGGGTCCAGAGGAAAAAAGCTCCTGGGGTCAAGCAAAATAAAATTGCATGGACTTAACGGCAGAGTTACACCAGTACCCCACAATCATAGCCAGGAGAAGTGTGGTGCCCTGGGCCCCCTCAGGCCAGGAGACAACTTTGGGCTCCCTGTGTGATTTTAAAGAAAGAGAAAAATTCTGTATAGCCATTGGTTACATTGAAAAAGAGACCAAAATGGAAAAAGCAAAGTGTTACTAACACTCAAACCTCCTATTTCTTAGACTAGAAGTCCATTATAACCATCATGAGATATAGCATATAAAAAAACTATAAATCAAAAAAGGAATGTAGCATAGGGAAATAACGACTCAGAATAATTGTCTCTCCAGAGTAATCTGCAGAAAAAGTGCTCTAAATTAAAATTAGTTCATCAGAAAATAAAATGTTATTTGAATTGAAGGACCTATGTCAGGTGAGAATCTTGCAACATCAGAGACAGAACATATATTTCAACTAAACACACTAATTCATTTGGTCACTTCATCCAAGTACAGTGTTTTTATTAAATGATTCTTTTAGTACTGTATTTTAACATAATTTCTTTAGTACTGTTATACTTCAGACTATTTTTTCCCTTCTATTCAATTTATTCCATGTCTCTCTGTGTTGAAATCCTTGATGATCTTACAGGAAAGATAGATCAGCAGTTTTGATACAGTTATTCTCCTCAAGACATTTTGCTGGTTTCAAAAAGCTGTACAATATGACCTTTATCACCTGAAAAAGTTAAAGTTATAATGAGGTTTCCTAAGCTATTTGCAGGAAGTGTTATGTACTTGACGGGATATATACAACTGAATTTTTCTGACACCATGCTATTTGGGATTCTGAGATGACATTTTAAGGTAAATCTTTCCTCATGACCTTCTTAGTTACTAAAAGTTTAATTCCATTTTTATTTCTATACAGAATTTACAGTGCATCAAGTGATACTTGGTAATTAAAAATCCATTTGACTCCAACTGTCTTTGGGATTGAGTACCACAACCTAAAATGTCTCTTTAATTTTTTTATTTCCCTGAACTGGCCTTTTCAATAGATTGAATTGGACTGCTCCACTTAAGAGTTCTGGTTGAGACAGGGAAAATCAGGTCTTGTGTCAGAGTTATGGCCTTAATAGCATTTAAAACAGCCTGTTTTGCCATCCTAGGGAGTAAAATCCCTTAACACATTTTGGGCCCCCCAGGGGGACTGTCACATTATGATGTGTTGTGCTGTCTCCCTGCCAACTGAGGAAACAGATCTTGAAGTCATGACAGATTCTTCTGACTGGCACTTGCAGAAAGTGTCCTTTGACATGGGGAAGATATTTTAGTATTTTTTAGGACTGTATAATCATTCCCACAGTGTTGCCTGTGTAATAAAAGTGCCTTCCAAAGATCCCCATTATACTTTTCTCACAGAAACATCAATCAGCTATAAGCAAATAAGCACAGAAAAATAATAAAGCACAGAGAAATGAATCCCCAAGAAAAGCTTCCTGTTTTAATTGGTCAACTTACTATAAAATTCTCTGTGATCTATTTCAGATCTGTGAAATCCCACTAACAGATACTCAACTCTTGCAGAGCAAAATTGGTGGATTATTCTGCAAATTAATAAATAAGATGAAAAAGGTGTGCATTTTTAATTTTCAGATTTAATTTTAATGCACATTTTAAAAAATTCCTGAACAAGAGGCCAATGGAAAGAGAAACTAATATCTATATTATTTAGACATTACAATAGTGAGTATGCTTAACATGGTGTTGATATTGTTTTAATTTTTTTTGTTCAATCAACAAATCCTTGTGAAATTCTTAGGAAAACCCATCACAACAGAAACAAGAATCAGTTTTTCAGAAAAGCAAGAAATTTGCTTCAGGAAGTCTGTCTATTTCATTTAGAAACTTATGCTTTGGAGAGACAGAGAGGTAGGCTTGGTCACTAAGGATAAAAACAACCCCTCACAAACTGAAAACTGCATAACTGAGCAGATTTTATGCCTGACCCACTGCTGGTTACCTATCCACAGGTTACAAAATTCAGAAAAGAGCATGTTCTTCAGTCACAAGTAAGCATGGAAAAATCTGATATTTTAATAAGAAAAGAGAAAAAAATAAGATTTAAGAAATATTTTCTTCCAAATTATTTAAATTTGATTAGCTGTCATTAATTTCTGTTGAAGATTCAATACTTTGATCAATAGAAAGAGATGCAATCTCCAAAACCATGAATATATAATATTGTCTACTGAAAATATTGAGTGGCAAACTAACGTCACTAGTAGATATGTTACCAAAGATGAATGATTCTACTAGGCAGTCATATTCATCATCCTTAAATATTGTGGGGTTTTTAATTTTTTCATGCAAAATTCATGTCAGCATGTCTGACCATTTCTAATTTTATAAAAGGTATTGTTTTAGGGACATCTGTATTTGTATTTCAATCTTCAAATTTATGAAGAAGATGAAGTTCTATCTATCCATCTATCTATATATCTATATCATCTATATCATCTATATTATCTATATCTATATCTATATCTATATCTATATCTATATCTATATCTATATCTTTATCATATGTATCTATATCTAACTACCTTCATCTATCTATCTATATACGTCTATCTATCTATCTATCTAAAATAAATTAAATTAAAAATATAATTATTAATCTTTCATTTTGTGAGTTTTGGAACCAAATCAGTTTGAAAATATTCAACAATCTGAGATTTTTTTGACTGACTAATTTCTTCGAAGTACCAGTCTTTCACTAAAATCCTCTGTAAAAGTCTGCAGAACTGCCATGTTTTATTTGTATAAGACCTTGAATACATAAATAAGACTTTTGCAGTCAAGAGCAAAGTAATATGACAGAATATGACAGAAAATTATCACAATAGCTTCCTGAACAATTGGCTCTTTTGCTTGCAAACTTACCTGATCGCTTGTGGGAAAATATAGAAATTAACAACATTGTATGGTGTTATTTATGCACAAATTATTTTAGTATTAAATCCTTTGTTATGAAAATCTATCAGCTTTTCTTTTTTGTGTATGTATGTATGTGAGAAAGTACTCATAAATAATTTTATAAAGAGAAGGAATAAGGTACTGAAAGGCTTGATGGACAGTGCTCTACAAAAGTCTTATTGCCATGAGTAGGTCTCTCTTACAGCTGGCTCTTCCACTTCTAATTACTACCTTAAGGAAAAATCATCTTCTCTACCTGCTATTCTTGTAGGCTGCTGGCTGTTGCACTCTGCTCAGTGTCCCCCTTTTCTATTTATAGGCTTGGATATTTTTCTTTCTCTTTCATGCTCTCCCTGTTTATCACACCCATCCTCTGCACAGGAGTAGACTCCCATGTATGTGTTTAGAAGGGTGTATATACATTATTTTATGGGTTGGAGCTTAGATCTGTACAGATCTGGGGATCAAACAGAGAAGTGAACCTGAGCTGCAGTCAGGTATCTGTAGGGGAATAACAAAATGACTGACTTTCTGCAGAAAGAAGGATCCTTCTCCTCTCATATGTTTTGATTCATTGCCTTTACTGCGTATTAGGTGCTCCTATAGGAAATAATAATACCAAAAAACCCCAAAAACAAAAACAAAAACAAGCAAACTAAAAAATCCCGCCTACAAAACAAAAATTTTCCCATCCAGGTCTAATCTTTACAACTTTTACTAAGTGTGGGGGAATGTAAGTTGCATTGCCCACTTCAGACCTGTGTAAAAGCGTGGTTGTATCATTGGAATATGTGGCCCAGTTCCTCTTCTCCTCACATCCAGACATGCATTCCCATTCCTCTGGTGACTTTGCCCCATGAACTAGCTCAATGTGTGAGCAGATGTGCAATACAGGGAGAAAGGCAGGACAGGAAAACTCCTGTGAATAAGAACTACCCATAAGATGCATTTACTTGTACTGTCAATCCTGAGTTATGTTTTAGGAATGGGTAACGTTGTGATGTCATTTTCAGATGGCTTACCTTATGCAAATTAAGGAAAGTCATTATCCCACTCTACAGTCACTGTGATTCCTTACCCTTAAACAAAGATGAGTATCCCACATAGCTCTGGCTTCGATGATTATTTAAACTTTTACTATTTAGATATCTATGGAATTCTGATCTAATAGAGAAGGGAAGATTTGATTTTGTTTTTCCCCCATAAATTTTGTAGTTTTCCCACAAGTATATTGGAGTTTTATATCATATTTAATATATATTTTAGTTCAGTATTTGCATCAATAATTTAGCTCTATTTCCTTCAAGTTTTAAAGCACTACTTTTATCTGTTAGCTTTGAAGATATTGGACATAATTATAGGGATAACAGAGAATCTTTGGTTTTTCAGAATACATAACAAATTCATTTAAGACACAAAGCTCCATAATTAAAGGAAATCTACAGCGTTGCTCTTCATTTTGGTATGAAATAACCAAAGATATTAGATTTCTGCAATTTAATAAATTTATGAGGACTAAGCAAAAGCCAAGGATACCTCTTCTGCTTCTCTTGAGATTTTCTTCAAATTTGATAATATTTACAGCACACTTGAATTTTTGTACTAACAGTAGTCCATTCTTGATTGAACCACAGAAGACTACACAGAGTAATACCAACTGGTGTCCTTATATCCATTGTCTGTCTGTCTCATTATTAGGATTAATCAAAAGAAATAAATTGTCCAGATGAAAGTAGTAAATATAGAAAAACTACAGGGGATATTTCTGGGGATTTTACATATGTATTATAATGTTAGTGCAGTGGTAATTTAGATATTTCTGTTATATAGAAATTAAATATTTCTGTTATAAGAATGAAATATTCTTGGCAATTTTTTTGACAATGAAATATAAAATTCTGCTTCCAAAAAGGAAATTGAAAGAAGATCCTTTTAATATAGTCATATTTCAGGAAAACTTGAAGGAAATGGGAAGCATAAAACTCTACTCTTATTCCTACCCTATTGAATTCACTAATAACCCTGCCCTGCCCCCCTCCAAATCACATTTGCCTTCATTAAAATTTTAGCATTATACTGTTTGCATACATTTACATATGTAGAGCTCATTGTTTGTTGCTGGGTTTAAAAAACCAAAACAAAACAACAAAACAAACCAATTTATTCTGTGAGAAGTAAGAAATAAAAGCCATTAAAATTTACTAGCAGATTATTTATATGTAACTTTTGCTTGCATAGTTTTCCAATGGATGTCTTTTCTGATTAGTCTCCTAGGTCCTAAAAATTAGGTAGAAGAATAAAGATAAATACCATATAGTATGTATATATTTTTAGAAGACACTGAAAATCGAAATAATTCAAAAGGTAACAACATTTTGCTATGGATATCTGTGAACATTTTGAGATCTATCTCAGAGTGGAAAAAAACCCCAGACTAAATCAAACCCAAACTGAAAACCCAGTGTCACATAAAAGTAGTTTTAAGAAAATGCTGATTTTTTGAAAGAATTTCCAGCTATTTTATGAAAAAAACCCAAACTGTGTTAAGTAAGAATAGGCGAATGGTCATATACTCATTATTTTCTAACTTATTGTATTATTAGAGCAAAGAGATTTCTAGTTTCTCTCAGGAACATTTAACTTAGGAACAACAACCAGAAGAATGGAGGAAAAATAAAGATGTAGATAAGGCTTACTTGCAACTCTGTAATTGTTCCTACAGAGTGTTTTAGTAGTGGCTAAGTTCAATGAGGATTTAAAAATGTTTTTCAAGGACCATTTATAAGGTACTTTTTCTCACTCCTCAAACCTTAATGTAGACCAAATATCTTTTTGTTAAATTGATAAATTCTACCATTAAGTAAGCTTTTTCTTACAAAGCATTTCTCTTTGCATATCCTAACATTTCTTGGCTTTTCATGTTCTAAGAATGATTATTACTGAGTTTGCTTTTTTAACACTAGAGGTGGGGGACTGACCCATGGAGCAACTGTAAAATCACAATTGAAACCTTTATTTCTGCACCCTAAGTATTGGCT
>JANRGV010000051.1:67758645-67768715 GCA_024734035.1 Alethe castanea
TAACACCATCATTCTAGTAACATCATCATTTCTATTTTTAATTAATGGATATTTTGTTCAACTATAAAGAAACACACTGAAAGAAAAATGAAACAGAATAATTTTCATTTTTAAGCTATTAGGTAAAAATTCAAAATGTACAGTGAAAGTTGTGCCAAATCCCTCACTTTGCATTACTTACGCACAAAAATAACAGTAAAAATGTACACACTTTGATAATTGTAAATACCAGACTCTGTGGAAAGCCATAGAGCTCTGCACAAGTCAGAAATAAAAAAAAAACTTCTGAAACCCAAAAACTGACAAGTTTTTCTTATTCATCTTTACTTATTCCATCCCTTAAAAGAAAGCATGTGTCATAAATTTACCTAGAAAAGATTCCTGCCCTTGTGGAAATGAATGGCAATACATTATTTCTTTGGGTGCCTACTGACCATTTTTCCTTATTGTATTTCTCTAAGAGGATCTCCAGAGATTGTCGCCAGTCCCTCCCTAAGGAAACAAACTAGAAAAAATCATCTCCAAATGCTAGTGGGGTTTATATAAGGATTTCTTTGATTGGCAGGAAATTTGCAACCTTTCCTATTCTTCATCTTTTGTCTCCAAAAGAACAACTGAGAAAAAATAGCTAAGAACAAGCAGATAATGCAGTCAGAAACCAAGATTTCAAAATGGAAGAGGCTCGACACATTTCTCCTAGATGACTAGATATTTTTGTCAGTTGTGTGTGCCCCTTTCACCTTTATTTAGATGCATTCCCTCCTTATGACAGAAAGCTTTGGAAACCTAATAATATAATAAAGTAAAAGATATTTTCCAAGAGCATATGATAAGCTAGAAAATAACGTCAGTCTTTCTGGGCACTATGGTTTTATTGTCAACAACTTGGAAGAAAAGAAATAAATTCACTAGAAGGAACAGTTATGCATTATCAAAATCTTTCCTGTGCTCCAGATATTGCCAGAAAACTGAGATGAGTTTTGAATTCACAAATGAAACACGACACAATCTTGTTTTGCATGGACTTGCTTTCTGTAATGAAAGTTTTACACAGCTTGGCTTCATGAAGTAAAATGTTGATTGAAAATATTTGTGACAGTTGTGGATAGCTAACAAAGTTGCTATTACAGTACTTCAATAAAATGTTGCCACTTTAAATGCTAGGTACTAAACTGGTTGGAGTGTACAGCAGTATTTTAGATACTATACTGTGTGCGAGCTCACATTCCATTAAATGAGTCACTTTTTCTGACTGACATCCCATTTGCTCAGTGGAAGCAGTGGTTATTTACTGGATGAAAAAATGAAGCCAAACATGACTTTATATCCTTATATTTTGTGATGGCAAAAAATCTGGCTTGCTTGTCAGAATTTGCAGAGTATGAAAAAGCCATTTAAAATTTGTTAAGCATTCTGAACAAAGTATTGATTAAGGAGAGAAACTATAGTCTGAGTGAACACAAATATTGTTACAATAAGTTTTGTGATATTTATGTGTGTCAATGGGTATTAAAAATCTAGATTATGAGTGATAATATATTTTATAACACAGCCACGTCAGGGCTTTTTCTTTATTTGCTACAGTTATTACTCTCTCAGGGTATATAAAGTTATGCTTACAATGGATAAAATAAAATATAAAATAAAAATTGATATTTCAATACAATAAATTCACATTTACAGAAGTTTTCTTTTCATGTACTTTGCACTCTTTATTTCTTAGTTGTCTTCCATTAAATCAACAGTTTTGCAGATTTTCTTGCCTTTATATAGAGATCTGACTCTAGCTAAAGGGTTTATCAAATAGTGCTGTATATTTTCTAAGCTCTTCTACACTAGTTGTGCATTAAGAAAGTATCCATGATTTAATCACATGCATTGTATAGAAGCTGAAAAGTTAAATAAGAGTATGATCTATTCCAGGAACCTTGTATCTTCAACAGACAGGAATTCTATAGGAAAGAAAAGTTCCTTCTGTCTCTCTGTCTTCTTCCATTTCCTTTTTGTCCTTTCGGTTGAAAGAACTACAGAAGTTCTTGAAGGGAACTAAAGAATAAAGGATACAGCTGTGTACTGGACAAGATTAAAAATCTGCCTGGGGTGCAGCTAAAAGCAGTTTAATATCCTTGTAGGTTAAATGTGCATAACTAATCTGACAGTGTTACAGGCTGTGCCACAAAGTGTGTATGCTAGAGGTAGACTAGGGGATAATGGCTTGGAATCTGTGCCTTGCTGTCATGCAGCATAGATCAATAGTAGAAAATTCTCATAAGAATCATGTTCACACAAAACATTATAAACTGTGTAAGGTAAAAAAGGTGAATCAAAAAATGGAGAATCCAAGAAGATTTTTTCTTTTTCCTTCCCATGGTTTAAGCTTCTCTGAGAATAAACAAATAAACAGGAAAATATAAAGTGCAATTAAGGTCTACTTAATTTGAAATCAGAAGCTATGCTGTGTTTCATACAACTGCAATATGAAAATTGAAGTTCTGATTTATAATTTTTTTCACAGATCTGATAAGTCAAAGTCAGGATTCAGAGACACTTGGACTCTGAAGTGTATAGTCAAGGAATCATATCAAAGCTCTTTTTCAAGTTAATGAAAGACATTTCCAGCTACTGATTAATTTCATTTTAAAGCAGATAAATAATGTTAATTACCCCCAGGGTATAACTCCACAGATTATTGACAACTACTAAAATGTGAGTTATGCCTAGATACTTTCTTATGCTGAAGTTAAACAAATGTAAATCCCACTCTTAGTACTTTTCCTTCCCCATTCTTCTGTAAAATATGTGGGCTTTTAAGGGTTTTTTTCAAATTTAACATTTAATTTTCCATCTTTTTATAGGAAATTACATTAATTTTAAATTCTAATACTGGAAACACACAAATATTTTTATATTGCAAAGAGCTGAGTATCCTGCAAGCCACTACATCTATCTTTTTTTATATTTCTTTATGACTGACTTGCACTAGGGAAAATATAAGCTGAAAGTTTCCCATAATAAGCATAGTAGATGAAAACCAAAAAAAAAATAAACAAATGTTAAAAAGAACAAGAATAATCAAGTGGCAGGCCACAAAACCAGAATATATATAATGTCTGTATTATATTAAGCATTGTTTCAACTATTTCAATAGTTTTAGTAAAGCTCACTAAATAAACTTGGACATGAAAGTCTTTAAGTTAGCTACCAAAGGCAACTGGAGTTCAATGCATACTATGCAGTCCAATTGTTTAAACAAAACATAGTTTTTTGAAACCAGTGTTCAATGCGGGGAAAAATATATAAAAAGAAGCATACATAACAGAAGTATTGTCACTGGAAGACTGGTCTACAGAGTTGTGATGACTGAAGCATGTGGGTAAAAGCATCCAATTGTGAATTGAATGCTTTGTTATACTGCATTTCAGCATCAAATTACTCTTTCCAGTGTCTGTATGAGTCAAACAGAACAAAATTTGTGACATTTCAAAGAAAGATGAGATTTTAAGGAGATGAGACTGAACAATACTGAGACTGACAGGTAGAAAGCCATGTTTCTACAAAGTGGGCATTTTGTTTCAAGCTTCATTATTGCTATTGGAGCTATAAATTAAAGATGATATATAAATTACTGTTCTCCAAAGCACTGCATTAATTTTTGAGAATTTACTGACTTCACCATGTTCTTATGAAAACTTTTGGTGTGGCTAAAAGACCAGAGTATTAGCAGAATATGTTGATGAACCAGAGTCATGCTGGTAGTTAGTTCTGTGGATTAACTTTAATAGGCATTTTACAAAGAAGGAGTTTCACTTGTCTTTCCATGCCTTTAAATTTATGACCTAATTACTGAAATAATGCATTTGTATTAACAAAGTTTTTTATTTTGCTTAACAATATTTTGTGGTTTCCTATTTAGTTTTCAATGTCTTATGCATATGTATCTGTGTGTTCATTACTTCTTTGTTATTTACAATGTAGAGTCCCTGACTTGTCAGATGAATAGGTAGAGCAAGTCTATCTGATTTTGATAATTCACGGAGGCAGATTTTGTCTGTCCAACATCTTTGGAACAACTTGTTTACTTTATATTCCTTATACTAAGAATTTAAGTACCCTCTGTTTCTAGATGTGCTGTTTCAGCTAGGCTGTATCTATGCCAGCCAATCAGACACTCCCTGAAAATGTTCTCATGGAATGGATCTCTCTCCTCTGAAATATTAAGCTATTTAAATGATCTGCAGGCATGGCTCGGGACCGTTCCAGCCAATATTTAACCAAACAGTTCCTGGATTTGATTTGGAGCTGGCATGCATTAGGTACCATGTGAACATATTGTTTTCAAGAAGTACCTTGGTTTGGGGAATAATAGTGCTTAATAATGTGGGAGTTTTTCATGCAAGCCGCATAAAAGTCCCCATCATATTTATTTTACTAGCCTAAATGTCCTTTTAAAATACCTAAATAGGTGCATGAAGGTGTTAGTACATAATTGGGTCATTGCCTGGCGTCCAGATCTCTACCCTCTGTTCAAGATCTTTTGAGACATCAGCATGTTCATTTTTACATGCACACATATTCTGTACCTTACAAAGACTTTAAAAATAGCATCATTATTGAATCACATGGTTCAACAAGTCTGCACAGAATAGAGATCTACAGAAGTAAATAGATAAGATTGATTATAGCAATTTCTATTTTTTTAGCTGAAGTGGTTTGTAAATTTAGGTATTATGAAGTGACATGACAAAGAATTTTCCCTGACTATATTTCCTTAAGTATGGAAGTCCTACTTTTAAGACCAAACTCACAGCACAAAAGTACCCTGACTGACACTAGCTGACTGCTAGTCTTTACTGTGATCTGAGCGCTAATACTTGTTTAATACAGCTGACCCATATATGTCAACTTGAATGTTATCTCACGTCTTTGGATTTAAAAGTTGTTAAAAATTAGTCCTATTTTATTCAATAGTATTATATTGTGGAAAACATATTTAGAGAAATTAATATTGTTAGTTTCGTAGCTAAACAGAGGCTTTTACATGAATGAGACATCTAGAAATATTCATTAGGAGTCAAAATTAAAAAAACAGCTTACACTACTCTAAGAAATTCAGTATAACAAAATCTGACTCCAAAAACAAATTTTCTATTAATTTAAAAATGCACCTTTCACTTGTGCTTAATACTTTTAATAGTTTAAATACTAATAATGATTTTTCACTATTTACAGTTCTATAAAAAGGGAAATGGTTGATTTTTTTATTGCTGTAAAATTTTTTATTACAAATGTATTGGCATTAAAGAGTATTTAGGCGTCTTATGGCAAAATACAGTGAATATATGGAGGAAGTATTTTGTGCAGATCTGCAGGAATCAAATGAACATAAAATATAAATTAAACTCATATTGGAAAAAATAAAAATACTCTGTGACATAAAAATTGGGAGAAATACTATCTAGTCTCACCTTCAGATAGGTATTCCCTAAATGCTAATCGTTTCTTCTGGTAGGGTCAAAAGGGAGCACTTCTCACAATTCTTTGAAGGAGCTAGTTTGTGTGGATAATTTTTCACAGTGTAGAATGAATTGATAGAAAAGGACTGAGTATTAATATTTGACATAGTATACAAAGTGCTATATATCAAATTCCTCTGTTACTTTGAAGTAAATTCTCAAAAAACGTTTACTTCATCCACCTCTACTAAAACAGATCTCAATTTATTAGATGCTTTCCTGTCATAATTTTTCCTATATTTTAAACTACAAGGATTTCATCTCAAAGCAATTAAAACAGAAGGAAGAAGGCTGGATCTGCAGTTACTTAAACATTGGAAAACCTCTAAATGTACTATCTTGAATGCACTGGTGAGCCAAAAAAAGACATTGCAGGTCATGCACACTTCATGCCTTTATAGCAGAAAATAAGAATAGAAATTGCAGGCACAGACTTTTTGAAACAAGTCATACCCTGAACCTTGGAAAATAGAACAAAATTTAAGTTTGATGTGGAGAAGTTTAAAAAGTAACATTTCTAGCAATATGCTAATGACTCATAATGCTCTTCTGTTTTTTTTTTCTGTAGTATGGTTTCTGTAAAATTAGGAACAGTGCTTTGGATTTTCCTTTTTTTATTTCTCATGTTCTTTTATATCACAATATTATGATACTTTTGTTGAGTTGACAAATACAATAGTAAGCAATTAAGATAAGAACATTTTCTAGCTGGTGAATGAAACTAAATGCTTGTGAAAATGTGATAACTATTGAGAAGAAATATTTGAGGGTCTTTAAAATGCTTCCTTGGTACTACTGGAAAATAAAATTGGCAATTTATGCTCACATATTTAGAAAGCGATATACTAAGTCTGAACTGTTTTCTGGTAAAGAACCCGAATTTGACCAAAAATTACAATCTCTAACTCTATGGATGCCAGAGACCTCCAAAAGTAAAATAGGTGAGATTCCCCTGTAATTGTGCTCATTGACCTGCCTCAGAGTATCACCCCATTTCTGATACACAGAGAAGGATCCAGAGCTATTCAAAGTTGTTTGAATGTCACTGCTCTGTGCTTAATGAAAACTTCCTGCCCTTGTGCTTTTGCAGCTAATATAGGAAGTCATCCGTACTACAGGCAGTACAGAAAAGCTCCTGCTGCCTTTCCAGAGAGTTTAACAAACACAGTATTTATGAAATGCTGAAATGTAATCAGCATATCATCAAGACATGTTTGGAACAGCTGAAGAAACCTTCAGGGAATGTTACTGGTTATAGCACCTTTAAAATGGCAACTTCTAAATTAAACTTGTCCTACAGGAGATGTCTTCAGCACAGCATTCTGGCATTCTCACTTTGCTTCCTGACTGCTTGGTCATTGACATTCTAGGGATTTTGAAAGAGCATTCTGGGTTTTTGTTATTTGGCTTTTTCTAAACTCTGCACATACAACTATACTGTTTTTGTCAAAATAGGTCACAGTCACATGAATGGTAAGGAGATTTTTTTTTTTCAAGAATTAACTACTTCAGGGAAAAAATGCCTATAATAGAGTTTAACATTAATAAATATATAATTATCTCTAAACATATCTCCAAAGAAAATGACACATTTGAGAAGCAAAATACTATATTACCCCTACCACAGTATTATCTCTAAAGAGATACAAAGTCCTATACAAGCAGGCACATTGCTGGTCTTGGAAAATGCTGATTTGTTTAATCAGGCAGGATAAGAATACAGCATTAAGTCACAGAACCTAAAATCAATAACAAAAAAAATCATTCCAGGCTCATTTTAGTAGAAATGTGATTTGCACCAGAATGTTAAATTAAAGTTAGAAGTGTGCTGATGCAAACAAATTTTCCTTTTTCTAATTTAGTTCAGCAAAACTAGGACTCATAGAAATTGTTCATGTACCATTTTTTCAGTATAATTAAATGAAATCTATTGGTCAGCACAGTTAGAACAATTAAAAAGAAAACATCCTGGCTCTAACTTCAATTTATAGGCCTTTGTCAACCAGCTTGCCCTCTTTATGGTGATTTTTTTTCCTCTGTGGTGATGAACAGCTATAACTGGAAGCATTGTCTGTCACCTGCTTGAAATTTTCTGTCTCTAGAAGCATATTTTGCTGACATAGCTCAAATATTTGTAGCTGCATCTCTTTATGTATGTTGCATAAAAGTTCACCAATTTTTCCAATTCATTCTTTTCACCCACATGGAAGAATAATTAGCTCCTTTATAGTGGCTTAGGCTATTAAGAAGTATCCTGCAGTAAGTGAGTTCTTTCAGTATATTGACCTTTTATGAACCTGTCATTTGGATCCAGGGAAGCAATAACCTTTACTCTCCATGAAACAATGTCTTGCTCTTGGTGTTTTTCAAACTGTGTTTAAGACACTTCTAAAGTTGGATAGAAAGGACTTATACTTTGAGATTCTCTTATAAATACATTACTTCTCTTAGTGATGAACATTTCAAAGCATGTGAGAAAAAAACCTCCTTTGTCTCTTTTCTGGAAGAAAGAATCCTCATTTCTCATTTAAATATGTGCCTTTTCTCAGAATATTTGTCTTCGTTCCTGCAATCAAAACCTAAATAAAATTAGGGGTTTGGTATTCATTAGTGAACAGTTCTCCCATCTTATTATAAAACTCACTTTGAATGCTGCTCTTTCAAATAGATTTCTTTCTATTTCTCACTAAGGTATAGAGGACGATTTGGGCTAAGCAATGAATGAGAAATACATCATCTTACTAATAAACTTGTAGTTAATTGAAGAATGTTATATTTGCTATATAGTACAGCAACTGTACATTAGACATGTTTTGTTGCCAGGCATTTTGACAAATCACTTGTAAGGTTGCTTTATTGAAATAGTGATGGAAAATTCATAAATTATTAACATAAGGGTGAAGAAGGTCCTTGAAAAATCTCTCAGAATTAAATATTCAAATATTGTAAACAAGTGTAGACTTGGAAAATCATGTGTTAAATGATACAGCAAGGTAGGCTAGGATATCAATAAGAATAGTCTACTTGAGATTTCCTGAGACAGAACTAGTATACCTTGCTATCCCCTTTCACTGCAGGGGAACACAAGTCTATATAGACATAAGTTGCTCTGATTTTGGAAATAGAGGATCATTGACTTAATTTCTGCATGGGTTTTTTTTCTTTGCTGAGTAGAAATATAGAATTTTATGAAAGTTTTAGGGGTAATTTTTGGTGAATTGAATTGAAGGAAATACTGTACATTGAAGTGAATTTATCTAAACTTATTCTAAACTGTGATATAAAAAATCATATGTTACATTAGCAAAAATAGCTGTTAATGTGATTAGAGCTTTAATCTGAAGACAGCTTGAGCTTGGTCTGAGAGGTCAGCTTTTGGCATTCGACTGATGATGATAAAATTTACTCTCATATGTTCTAGTTAATATTTCTTTTCAATATTCTACTTCCCAAATATCAGGAGGTATCATTGACAAGAGAATTGCAGCAGACAAATCCTTAGGCCCAGGACTACACATACAAATGTGTGAATTCAAATATTGAAAGCATTTGCTTTTTAAGGAAAAGTTCAACTGTTATATGGTAATACATCTTCTCTTTTTTATTGATCTTGACTTCTATTAAGTAGAAACATTCTCACTCTTTTTAGTCTATGTAGAACTGAACAATTAAAAAATCTGTTTTCTGGAATATTTTCCTCACCATTATATTAATTTCTAAATCATTAATGGAAATATTTAACTACATGAAAGTAGCATAAAATCTCAAAATCCCTTATGATTAATCTTTTGTTATGATGGAATATAATAATGATAATCTATTTTTCCTTTAGGTATTCTATATACTTTTAGAGAGATGATTAAATGTTTATCTTTATCTATAATTATTAATTTTTTGTAGTGCTTTCTTGTGTGACACCTTGTCACATGGTTTTTGAAAATCTACTGACATGATATGGACTGTTGTACCTCTACTTAGATTTTCTTGTTTAAAGTTCCTAGGAATTCTCACAGACTGATACAATTCCCCTCTGTAGAAACTATAGTGCTTAGTTCCCTTTGAAAGCTCAAAAGTACTGAAGAATATTTAAAGGAAATAGAAAGTTGACAAAGGATCTTTTTAATGAGACTAAAATAATTTTCTTTTTTTCCATTAATGGGCTACTTAGAGGTAATTAAGGAACTGAGATCTATAAATTGGAAAACTCCCAAGCTAGATTAGCATATCAAAATAATATGCTACACAAAAGTCAGAAAGTAACATCAGGAATTTCTCAGTGTCTCATAAGATGTCATTTTTCATCACAGGTAGACTTCCCCATCCTCTTAATAACTGTCTTTAAATCCTTAATTTTTAAAGGCCATTTTAGTATGGATGCAAAAGTGCTAGCACTCAACTTTCTAGGAAATACAAGATGAAAAAAAAGTATACCTAATTGGCAATAATACATTTTTAAAAATAGAATATATATTTGTATTTCATACAGAAAGATTTAGAGAAAGATAATATTGCTTTCCATCGAACTCTGAATAAAAGTTTTTTCCCCAAAAATTTTTG
>JANRGV010000051.1:67768749-67805967 GCA_024734035.1 Alethe castanea
ATCTTAATAGCTTTTACAACCTAGCTCAGCCATAAAATTTTCCAAAATGTTATCTGGAAATAGAACAGAGGAGAGAAGCAACTTATGAAGTAATTGCAGGTAAATGAAACATGAAAAACACATATGAAAGAAAAAAAAAACATACTAGTGAAGGCTAAAATTTGTCAGAATAAACAATAAAAAATCCTACTCTTTCATAGAGTATCAAAGTAATGAATTTTATTTATCAAGGCAAGTCAGAATTAATTTGTTTAACCTTTCCTCTATAAATCTGTATACTATGGTTGTTCTAGTACTTCATGTGTCACATAGTTTTCCTACAGAATTCATTGAGCTTAAGGGCAAATAATGACAACGCTTCTCATTATGGATTGGTTATTTGTTTTTCAAAATAAGCCCCAAAGATGCAAGCAGAACTTAACACATACATGTGGTTTATATATGATGTCTGGGTACAGGGTCCATGCCCTGAAAGACAACAGAGGCTTGTGTATTCTGCAGGATAATTTCTTTGAGTCACAGTATCAACCCAGATATTCACCTTAATGTTTAGTCAATGTAAAACAAAATGGCTTCACTCAGCTTAACTATCAGAAATATTCTGTTTTGAGATGAAACAAGCAAAAGACTAAATTGAAAATTCCTAACTGTGAGCCTTCTAGATGGAAGCATAATATGAGAAAATAATTCTTTTCTGTCAGTAGCATTTTTTGTTTTATTATTCAATCCATTTAGATACGCTCCATAAACCTTCTTTAAGGTGTCTCTTACTAGTCTATGTGACTACTTCCTTCCTTAGGTTATAAATATTTCCTGGAGTATTAAGTTCATGTTGAGATGTGGAACACACATAAATATCTTCCATGATGATACCATCAAAAACATAAATTATTTTTTCTGCGTAGCAAAAAAATGCAAACAAAACAAAAACAGAATTAAAATATTTAGAACTAAATTTTAGATAGGAATGCATTGATGTTTTAAGTTTTGAAGATATTATTGGTGAGACCATTAATAAAATTCTGTGATCAATATTCCTAAAAAGAAAATAAAATTAATTTAAAAGTTGGAAAAATGTCAAAAAACAAATAAAATTTATCTTAAGGTTTAAGAACCATCTGGGAAAGATATACTTATCTAGTTCCACTGTCTTTGTGGTAGTCTTCTTAGACTTTGCAGATTTAATTTAAAAGATGAAGACGTCTAAACTCCATTTAAGAGAGAAAAAGAAAATATAATATCCCAAAAACTGAAACATGAAAAATAAACAGCCAGAATAAAATATTTTACCAGTAACAGTAAGTAATCATAAATTAAATTCAAATAGGATATTAAAATTTTTTATCGTTAAAAGAAAATACTATAAAGGATGTACTGATAGTAAGAATGTCTGTGTCTCCAAAATGTTAGTTGTGTTTCCACCTAGAAAGAAGAAACTTATCTGAAAAAAAGAATAGGCAGTTATGAAGTGGTTGAAGCACAAGCAAAAACTTCCAGTGCTTGAGAGAGAACACATTCTGATGCTTCTGAGTGAAACTAATTATTTCCTAATTAATGTATATCACAGGAAATTAGGACATGCAATCAAAATCTTGAGGCTTATATCCAACAGTAAATGAAATTCAGAACTAGAAAAGCAATTTGTTTATTGCTGGTTTCCATGTATGTTAAAAAAGAAATTAGTTCATAAAGATTCAACAGATTGTGATCCTTGCAAAGTGATGGCTCTTAAAATAACATTCCATTGCTCTATATGGTATACTGCCAACAGAACGAAATCCCTATCAGCTGTAGTATTACAAACTTTTATTAGAAAATGTATAAAACCTTTACTGAGAATTTAAATTTTGAAAGATTGTATGACCTTGGAATTCATACTTCTGCTCTTAGTTTTAAATAGATAATGGAATTCCCCTCTGGATATATTTTTAAAGGCCAGTTCAGGGCAGACAGGGAACTTGTAAAACAAATTCTGTCAATACTACTCCACTCACTGAATTTGAATCAATTTATCACTTCCTATAAGTGAATGAGAGCAGATTTTCTCTTTTAGTTCATGTATCAACACATTTATTACAGTTTTATATGTGAAATTTTTGTCACCACTATTAATTATTGAACTAGAAAGAACAGAGTTTCACTGTTATAGAAAAACTCTATTTTTATTTTTAAATATCTGTCATTTCATATCTGTATTATAGAGGAATATGATAGTGTCACTGTGAAACAAGCAAATTCTTTGGATGTACTAATAGACATCAGAAAGGACTCTAGCATTAAGAGTTTTCCATGAGAAATGAAAGACAAAGGTTCAAACCTTATTTCTGAATAGTCAGTGTAAACCCAGAAACTTTTATATTCAAATTGTTATATTTCGATCTATATTTTTCATTGGTTTTATATGCAAAATTGTCAGAAAGACAAACAAAGTATTAATTTCTTTAGAGATAACAGAGGAAAACTTTAAATCTCAGAATATTACATAGAAGATCTTTCCTCTAACTCGAAACTTTTCTGAATAATGTCACATATAATTTCATTAAACTTATCAACTTGTCTTATTATTTAAATACACACTGCTTTATATGACCAAATATTGGACTTTCCATCATGCTAATTGCCAGAGAAGTCCTGACAGGTATAAATTTGCAGCTAGAAATAATATAAAAAGAAATCATGATCAAACAAGAAAAAAATTTTTAACAATTTTGTGATGAAAACATTTTCATTCTTGTATAGTTTTTCAGATATTACCAGAAAGAAAATAAAGGCAAAGCATACTATACATAATTCATCTAGGAATGAGGGGAATATCAGTCTGCCCCATTAGCAGTAATTTATTTTCTGCATTAATAAAAAAATATTCTAGCAATAAATTAAGTGTAATGAACTGTAAACATTCAATTTCTTAAGAAATCCTATGTTCTCTATCTTGTGATGCTCAATTTATAGCAAAGATATTTATATTTTAATGCCCTAACTAAATAAACCTCTCCTGTATTTTAGAATAAAAAGCTTTGAGCAGAGTGTGCAGTGTTTCACTAGGAAAAGTTTTGTCTAGTTAATTCATTAATGAAAGGCACAAAGTTCTAAAAACCTGCTATTGTCATGCTTTAACCTTGGCTAGTAGCCTTGCACCAGGCAGCTGCTCTCTCACTCCCCCACTAGTGGATCAGGAAGATACTCAAAAGGGTACAAGCTAGAAAACTGTGGGCCGAGATAAAGGCAGTTTAATAGGGAAAGAAGACAAGCAAAGCAAGAAAAAGAATAAATTCACTGCTCCCATGAGGTGTTCAGCCATCTCCAGGAAAGCTGGGCCCTAAGACATATAATGGTGACTTGGGAAGACAGACACCATCACTCCAGAAAATCCGTCTCTTCCTTCTCCTACCCCCACTTTATGTACTGAGCATGATGCCATATGGAATGTCCCTTTGGTCAGTTGGGGTCACCTGTCCTGGCTGTGTCTCCTCCCAACCTCCCATGCACCCCCAGCCCCCTCACCAGTGTGGCAGTACAAAAAGCAGAAAAGGCCTTGGCTCTGTGTAAGTCCTGATGAACAATGACAAAAACATCTCTGTAATACCAAGCCTGTGTTCAGCACAAAATCCAAAACACAGCCCCTTACCAGCCACCATAAAGAAAATTAATTCTCCCCCACTCAAAGGCACCACAACTGTTTAGAAGTTGTGGGATTTTGGTGTTAAAATATTGTGTAGAGGAAAAGAGGGCTCCACACTGCCAGCTTTTTCTTGTCTGATTTACCTTTCAAAGTCAGTATTCCAGATATTTGTATTAAATGTATAAAACAGCCTTTCAATACTTATGTATTTGTTAGCATTTTGGAAGGAAGGAGGAAGACTTACAGAAAAAGAAATCTTTTAAATGTCAGCAGTAATGAGAAGTTAAAATATTATGCCAAATGTGACAGCACTCAAAAATTACGTGCCTCCTTGTCTGCTTTTCTTGCATCAGTATGTAAGTGGTACTTTTTTCTTTCAGTGCATTAAACATTTTAATTAACTTTAAGAGCTGTTTAGCTGTGTTACTTGGAAATAAAAATAAATTTGATTTCCGTATTTCTTCAGAATTTTTTGGATAAAAAATCATGAGAAATTTGGAGTTCAAATGAATGCTGTGTGACTTCCTAGGTTTTGGAAACACTTTAACTTAATAGGTTCAGAGTTGACACTGTGCAAGTAGAACACCAATTAAATGTTCTGTTCCACAAATGGTATTATGACTTTCCTGACCCTCAGTAGAACCTTCTCATACTCTTCCATTCTTTCTTACCTGAGAAAAAGCAAAAGTAGTATCTGCAAATGTGTGAAGGCAATAATCCTGCTGTACTCTTCCAGTGAGCATTCTGTTCTTCTGGAGAAAAAAAGAAAATATGTTATGAATGTCATCTCTTTATTCCTTTTGAGATAAAGCAAAAATTACTCCTAATCTTGAAATCTGATTTACAGTTTCCATGAAATGTCACATGCTTATTTTTCTGCTGTCAACTACCTTAAGTTTCCAAAGAATTTTATATTACCAAAAAAATATACACAGGCTTATATATGCTTATATGTTCTTTTTTCAAGGTGTGCAAGAGGCACAAGAAGCATGCAGATATTTTATAACAGCCAAACTAATCTTCAAATATATTTATTTTTCAACTGAATTCTGCTCACCAAAAGGCTCTATATAACACCTTCTATGTAGCTGTTCACATTCCTTTGGTCAACTTCAGATATAGCCCAAATTTAATTCCTCATCAATCATGATCCCAAGTGTCACATTATTTTAATCACACAGCCATAATGATTAGATTTTATATTTTCCCACTTCAAAATCACTGTACCAGCCTAAAATTGCCATAGAAATTGCGCTTTTACATACATAAAACTATAATATTGGAATTATTTTAACCAACTTAGCTGCCAAAGATATAGATACCTCTATATCTTCAGCATATGTTGAAGCAATCTTCTGAAGAAGATGCATAAGTTCTATATTTGCAGACACTGAGCACTGCATTTAAACTGGCCTAATTTCTTCTTGGAGATTCTAGAATACATATAGTCATAAAATGTAAGGTCAGCAGTTATTATACAGCTGAAAGTATGGTACAAATTTTTAGAAAAAAATGCTTGCAAGATTTCTTTTTAAACTTTTTCTACCCAAGTATGAGAGTTAGCCTAAAAAAAATACTGACTCTCCATTTTACCTTACTCTGAGAATGCAAATGTGGTATTGTGATAGCTTTCCCACTGAGCAAGAATTGTCCCAGGGATAGTCTTATCCTTTTAAAATCCTCTTAATAACTTCTGGTTCCCAAGATAAGGCAGTCAAGTCAGAATCTATTAATATTTAAAATTTCTATTGACAAAGTAAAAGATTATTTCCGCAACAATCATCTTTGAAGCTATTAAGTAATCTTTGATTGAATTAATTTGCTTATACAGAAATAAGGCTTTCAGTATGAATTAACTGAATGTTGCTCTCAGGGTGCAACATTAATAAATTTTGTACTTTCTGTACTTTTCATTATGTGATTAATGTAAAAATGCAGGTAGGCTCTCATTCAGATTTTAATTTACATTATTGCTAATAAAAACATAATTAGAGTAATTTAAAATTTAAAAAAAAGAGATTCGTTACACAATCCAAAACTGAATTCTTTAACTTAAAATACTTTTATGAGAAAAAGAATTCAATTATGGCTTGTTTTTGCTTTTAATGTGAAAAATATTAAAGTCTTCTCTGGTTTTCAGTAAAAAATATGGGGTTTGGAGATTATGGGACGTGAACAACTTAAAACCACTGTTTTTAGTAATCCTGGAATTCTCCAGAAAAAACCCATAACAATATTGACCCAATGAGAGTAGTTACATGCCACATTACTTTTTATTTAAAAAAAAAAAAAAACAACATTATGATGTTTTTAATTGGATTGGTTATGCAGCATGGTCAAGTGCCTTATAGTAGGAGAGGACATGGATAAAAGCAGTAATTTATGTATGGTTCATTGGATGAAAGATAAACCTGCCAAGGCTACAGGATCAAGGTGAATGTTGAAAATGTAGTGAATATGAGGCAGAAAATGCTGAAATACTTCTAAATTTACCAATGAAGAGCATGAGATATTAAAAGGGCAGAGAGACTTCTCATGAAGCAGAAAATTGAAATGAGAAAGGGAGTCATGGCAGAGTTAAATAAAAAAAACCTGCAAAAATGTACTGAACAAGAAAGGAAATCCATAATTTTATGGTAGCCTAGAACTTCATTTTCGCTCAGATAAACCAGGAAAATGTACATGAGCCCTGTGGTCTGAGAATAGATATAGAAATTACCTCATGTAATTTTCCTCTTGATGTACAGATTAAGGAATGTCTTCTTCCAGTTTATTTGCCAAGTTTTTCGTTGTTTGTTTTGATTGCTTAATCTGCAAAGGAACTTTATTTGGAAAGCTGTAGAAGTACCATATGAGTATGAATTTGAAAAGAATGGGAATGACAGATAGGAAAAAAAAAATTCTTTTATAATATTATACCTTGCGTAGCTTTAAATTTTCTTGGTTTCATCTCTATATAAATTTCAGAATTCTTTTAGTGAGGTAGACTGTAGGTACTTAGGACATGATGAGCTGGCATTTTCCCTAAGGCTTAAAGAAAGAAGAAACAAGCAATTTCTGTATTTTTTGTTTATTTTTATATTTCAGACCATGAGGTTTCTTGTAGCATGTTAGGATTTATTAGACAGTTGCACAGAACAAGGATACATTTTGAGAGCTCTGAAGTCATGCAATGTTTATTTGCTTTATTTATAATATATATGAGGCAAGTTAAAGTTCCTGCTTTCTTGCTTCCTATCATTGAGTCTTTGGTCTGCATATCCCAAAACACTTTTAATTATGAAAGTGAATGTTTTCCCTTCTCTTTCAACTAAGAGAGAAAGAATGTCAGATCTGAGATCTTTGATGGCCAAGTATAGACAGTGCTTTTTGCTTATTTTTAAGCCAGACATTTATTTTTTCTTCTTCCTCTGAACTTTTTCAAATTGATTTTTTTCTCACTGATGACTTGAGAAATCCAATATTTACCCAGTTCCAATAAAAATCAGAAGCATATGTATGAGAAAAGGATATTTATTCTATGTATAGTCTTGTATGTTAAGAACTTTCACTGGAAAGAAACAAAATCAAATAAAAACAACCAAAAAAGTCCCCAAAACAACAACAAAACCAAACCACACCACAAAGCCCTTTTCTAAACAAGAACAACTTATAAAAATAACAGGTAGGTATTTTACCAATGATAATATGTAAAGCCAAACAAACTAATCCTGATCTTTATTTGTGTACATTAATAGGGATGCCATTGAGACATCTGTTTCTGTGATAATAACACAGAGAAACTGTATAAAGCATAAGGGACCACTTCTACCTAAAATATCATACCATTTTTATGCATAGATGCCACTTACAACCATTTACATCTGGGAAGTTGCAGAGCAATATCTAACATTTATGAGATGTGCTTTATTTCTACATACAGTAGAATGCTGCCATTTGAAAGTGGATCAGCTTTAAAATGGCTTTAAAGCCATATGCAGAGTTCTAGGACCTGTGATACACAAATTATTATCCCTGAAGCCAACAGCAATTCAAGTGGAAATGTGTAAAATTCCAGTCCTTAATCTTGATCTTAAACTAGAACAACACTTGTTTCAATAACTATGGCTGAAAGTGGAATCAGCTACAAGACCATGACAGAAGTCAGCCAGGAAATGACATTGAGGGGAAATACATTCCAGATTTGTCATCTGATTTCATTGTTAGAAGAGGTAAGGAAAGATTTCTTTTCAGAAACAAAAAGCATAAATCACTGTAGAGTTAAATCTGGCAATACACATCAACAGATTTAGCATGTGATTTGTAAAATTAAGTACTGTTAAAGTTTAGAAATCTGATTTTGCATATTTAGGAAAGCCACTGTCTTCATCTATTTATCTCAGAATAAGTATTGGCACAGTAGAGCAGAAACACGCACATCTTCTTTTATTTATTGGTTTCATTCATTAACAAAATAAGAACAGTGGAAGGAAAGGATTGCAGTGTCTTTCCCTTCATTATTATTGTTATTATTATTGCTGTTATTCAAGTCCCTTGCAATATATTTCTTGTTATGTGAAACCAGATTGTAAATCACAAAAAACCCACAAAAACAGAAACCCAACAACTCCCCACCCCCTAAAACTATGCACATATAAAATACATAGTGAATATATATTTTTAGTTCAAATAATGTTCCTATAATGTTCATATAAATACAAGAATATAAGTTCATACAATGTTAATATAAAGTTCATATATGGTTTTACATATATATAAATATATATATTTCCTTGAAACATTTGATTCAATTATGTCAAAAAGACTGGAAAAGTACTATTTTTAAAACAAAATTATAAAAATTCTATATTATTTGTCAGATAATGATTTTTCATGACTAAAATTGGTAGAGTATTTCTTATTCTAGTAAAATGTTTATTTTAATTTCATTTATTCAGATGTCATTAAATTCTATTTTTCAATATTTATGTGAACTCAGAAACATAAAATGATGAATCATAAAGCACAGAAAATATAGACTGACATATTCTAAAACACTTATGTTCTTGAAACAGTAACTTTCATGTGTAAAATAAATGTAAAACATCTTTGTATCAGTAGTTGTTATAAAATTACATATATATAGATGTGTATCTATGCTAAGTGCAAAAATTTAAAATTCTTCAAAATTGCTTTCCATTTCTTATATTTTTTCCTTCATTAATTTTTTTCCTCTTCTCCACAAGCTTAATTTGTTATTTAAAAAAAATTGTATTCAAGTTGTTTGTATTTTCCCTTACCTTTCTTTAATATGAGATATATGAAGTAACTAACTGGAAAAGTTTTTGACGAGCAGTTCTGAAGAAAATTTTAGGCTGGGTCACTGCAAATGCAATCTAAAAATTTTCTTCTAGAGAGCCCTATTACATAGTTTGGAGGATAAAAATGTTCGAGTAAATGTGATTTCAAGGTTAGTATTGGTTTAGAAAGATTGGTTTTGTGGCAGTTTGGGAAGTTGTATAATTTTAGGTCTCTGATGTTTGCATTCTGAATTCATTGCCTGTACACACTTGTCAGAATTGTTTGAAGGCCTTGAGGACCAAGAAGTCTCCTAACATATTCAATCATCTTGGTATTTTGTTTACCTTAGCATGCAATACCACCTCATCAGACATTTTACTGATTTGCTAATTTCCATAATTTAAGGAGTCCCACTAAAAAAAACCCACAAAGCTCTACAGTGTACACCAAATAAGATGCCGCAAAATAAAAGCACTACACGATGATTTTATTTACTTCCGAAAATCCTACTTATGGGTTTATTTGAGTCTTTATTTTCTTTTTTTTTTGTTTGGGCATCAAAATATAACTAAAAACTACAAGACAAAATCAGATAAAAGCAAAAAAAGACTACTTGGAAGTCCTTAGCAGGTTTTCCTTGCTGTCAAAGCAGTTATGTCAAGCCGAAACCATCAGCTCCTTAAAAGGACATTCTAAACAGGTTAATCTTGACAGTTATCTCAATAAATAATATATGATAACTTAAATTCATAAAATACATTCATTTAAAAATATGATGATGATAACTTTTGCAAACATAAGTAAAGTCATAGAAAATTAACATCAAAATCTCTATTGGAATGCCACTAATTTTTTCAGTGACTGCAGCAATGTTGCAGTTAATACTTGTCAATCACAATACATTAAAATGAACATTTCATATGAAATGTACTAATGTCTCCAAACATTTGACAGTAATAATAACAACAGCAACAACATTTTTATTAACATTATATTATTTCCAAATTTTGCTGCAAACAGACTTAGAGAAAGTAATTGAAGAATGGCTAATATAAAAGAACCTGAAAGTCAATGTCCTAATTTTCTTCATTTTTCATAATTTTCAGATTTATGATTTTTTACTTGACAAATATTTCATAAATATGAATTGAAATTATATTCTTTAATTCCCCAAATGAGCAGCAGTTGCAAGGAGAGGAGAGGAAGGAGTTAAATATCTATATTTATATTTATAAAAATATTTCAATTATGGTCACTATTTTAAAGATAGGTAGTGATTAATAAGCATGGAAAATCTCTTCCTAAATTTAGCTCATTAAGCATTAGGCACCTAATCCAAGGTAGGTGTCCATAAAGTCTATGACCATTTCATAAATTTTAGATGCTTAATAATCCCATATTCTACATATGCATCTTAGGATTTTTTTGGAAATTTCTCTGCAAAGTTAAATGAAATTAATTCTGTCCCTACTCTCTTAGGATACATAAATATTGATGCAGCACAAATTGAAATAAGAGCTGTTAAAGGAAGCATGCATTCAGTCTGCATAGCTTGAATTCTTGGTCAAATGGACTGAACTTTGTTTAGTCACGCTGTGTGGGATCCATGTGACCACATGTAAACGTGTGCAATAGCTAACTAAGGAAGTTTGGTTCACTTTCCCCTGAAGCATATACCACTACTCTTTATTCTACCATGAAAGCTTGGTTTAAACTGAGAAATCTAATTTTCAGACATTAAAATCTTCATGAAATGATTCTTATCAAAGATGTCAAAGAACATAACAAATATATATTGCAAAAATCTTTGGAAGATTGCCCAGTATTTCCCTGAATTTTACCATTTAATTAGACTTAACGAATAGCTATGTTAGTAAAACATTCATGTCTCACATGTCAACATCATTCTTTGAAATCTGGTATCACATAGTTTAGATTGATTAGCTTGAAATGATTGTTCATATATATTCAACTAGCACATTAATATGAGCACCAGTTAGAAGCATAGAAAATAGTTGCCTCAGGGAATTCAGAAGACACAGGTATTGATTGCAAAGGTCAAATTCTGTGATCACAGTTGGTACAAAAGGTTCTGTTATTGTTCTTGGTCATGGCTGTGGCATATTCTTAAGCTGAAGAACATCTCAATTTGCTCTCACTAAAATGTTACAATCATGGAAATGCCCATCCCCTCTTTGATCATTGAGGAAAGATGTAACAGACTCTTCACTCTTGTCAAGCAATCCCTAGAATGGTAAAATGAATGGCTAAAAGGGAGGCTTTAGATTGAGCATATGAAAAAATTCCTTCCATTCTCCAATTCATTTTTTTATTTTATTATGAATAGTATTAGAAAAATTATTTTGATCTAAGTCTTTTCTTTATTATTAAGAGAGACACTTTTATGATCTTGAACTTATATTTCAACAATTATTTGAGTGCCTTTACAAAAACAAGAACACTAAACCAAAATAAATGGAAATTCTGTTTTAGTATCTAAATCCATCTCTGTGTTAGGAACATTCTCATGACTGAAAGATTAAAATCAGGAATACGATATATCGTATTTGCAGTTAAAACTGAATTGGGACAAGGGGAGTGAGACTTCATTTTTTCAAGGAAGGTTTCATTGTTTGGACTCCATTACCAAAATGTATAGCAGTAAGTCCCCAAAACACATTAGAGAGGAGGCTAACCAGTGCATGAAGCAGTAGTTTTCTGATTTTCATCTGGAAAATAAAACTTACAGTGTTCAAATCTGTGATATGCTATGATGCTCAAACTTCAAATACAAAGTATCTACAGAATTTAGAAGTTGCAGTGAAAAAATTGTTTTCCTCTGAAAGACCTTTATCCAAAATGGGAGAGCACTCTGGTAAATCTCACGAAGTTTTTTGGTGAAAGGAAAAGCTTTACAAAAATGAACCTTATAAATTTGAAAACTATGAAAGTTTAGATGAAAAAGATATGAGTAGAAATATATGACAACAATTGGTAAATATTTAGGACATTTCCAACCTAATCAATATCTTCAATTGCTAACTTCAGTGTAAAAATAAATAGTGAAAACATACAAGCAAAAAATCTATACTCCCTGTGAAGCAAATGGAAGGAGACTATAAAATATAAATGACACCTCTTTCCCCCAACATAGAGGCCTTCAGCATATACCGACAGAAAAACAAGAAGGTTTTATAAATAAATAATAAAGCAGAAGCTAGATGAGAATGTGACTATGGAAAGAAATAAGAAAATGCAGTAAGAATTTTCCAGAACAGAACTGAATTATTTAGCATAATTATAATTCCACAACTGCATACTAAAATAATTGAAAATAATCATGCTATTCATAAAAGCATACATATTATTTTATAGATCTAATTTTTTAAAAATTGACTACTACAGTGTGGTGAGTTGAACTTGACTGGCTGACAGACCCCAGCCCAGCTGCTTTTCTAGACCCCTTCTTCAAGGGAGGTGGTGGTGGAATATGATGCAAAAGCCTGTGGGTCAAAGTAATTCATAGTCCAAATTTACTATCGCTGGGACAAAACTTGAGGAAAATTAACTTAATTTATTGCCAGTTAAAATTAGAGTTAGATGGTGTTAAACAAAGTAAAAAATAGAAACAACCTCCTTTCTTCGCCATCTCAACTTCATTCCTTGCTTCCTGACTCTTCTGTCTCCCCAGCCCTTACCTCCAGCAGAGAATGGGTGGCTGTGGTCAGTCCATAACAGGACCTTTTCTGCATCTCGCTGCTCCTCACACTGTGGCTCCTTTCCAAAGCAGGCTGGCACCAGTCCCTGCCTCTTTCTCCCAAAGGTTGCCCCTGCAGCCCCCAACACACAGGGCTTGACACATGAACCCAATGCATAGTCAAAGGTGGCAGTGCCATAACAGCAAAAAATGAATGGCTGCGAAAAAGCAGGGGGCAGCCTCCATGCTGCTGTCTGGAACCTGGAGAAAGGAATAGTAGGTCTAGTCATTAATTGTCAGTTAAGTATGTATTTAGTGGTTAAAAATAAGAAATTATTTAATAAACTAATATCTGACTACACAGCTGGCGGTTTGCATGTACATATGATTAGTCTACCATGCATTTACCAAAGTTTCCTGGGAGCAAAGCAATTTACTGCTACTCTTGCATTGCTATTACAATTGCATTACTATTGCAATTGTGTTACATGTATTGCATACATCCTGAGAGTTAAAAGAAAATGGAAGCTGGCAGGTTGAAATGCTGACTTGATAGAAAAGGAACTTAAGGGTGTTAATTTCCTCTCAGCACTCCGTTTCCATCACTCATGGTGTCTCCTTCACTTGTAAATAGGACAGTCTTTAAGATCCACAGAAAAACACAAACTGGACATATCAGGCTATTTACATATCTTTCAGCAGACAACAAAAACCCAAGCTCTCATATCCATATTTACTGGTTTATCTTATACATATTTTTACCTATAGATACTTTTCATAGTGTTTTTTAGACATATGTAATTACATATGCTAAAACACAACTTCAGAATGACTTTTACATCTTCATATTGTCTATGAAATATCTATAAATACTAGTAAAGTAATTGAATTTGGCACAACTGTCTTAAAAACGCATTTGAAAACATTTTAATTTCAGAATCCTTTTTTTTTGAAGGATTTTTTTTCAGTGCTTGACAAGAATTGGAGGAATAAAGATACTGTTCCTCTTAAAGCTTCAAACATAATGCATTGATCTTTGTCACCTTTCCTACAGCTGAATATTTCCCTACACATAGAAGAGTCTTACAGGAGCTGATGCAATTATTTTCAGCTAAGTATATCCTATGTTATGCCATGAAAAACAAGGTCTACCACTCTATGAGTAGGTTGACACTGTTTCTGTCACACAAATCTGAGACAGCTCTGTGACTGCTGCACTGCTGTGTCAAGTAATGTGTAGATTTTGTTTGAAATGCAGAATTTATAAGCCAAAATAAACAGCAAAGAAGCAATGAAGAGAACTGCCAGAGTGAATATTGAACTGCCAAGCAGCAGTCTTCCCTCCTCTTTATTTATTCACTTAATTTGTGTTTTACTAATTTTGACTATAAAGATTGGCAGCAATAGGAAGAACTGAAATTCAAGTGGCATGTATAGAAGAAGGAAACAAATAATTGGGGGACTAAAAGAAGATCACAGAATTTCCTGAAATTTCCATAATCTGGTATATTGAATAACCAGGAAAGGAATACTATCTTTTTCAGAGAGTGTGTGATAATAGTATACTAAATAAGATAATACACTAACACAATATGAAGGAATATTTCTGCTTATTCTATAACAGAGAAGTAGTCAGGATAATAATATTCAAGTAGATGAAAGGCTGTTGTGATTGTGACAGGGATAAATTGTTTTCCAAGTCTCTTGTAAATAACTGGTAAAAGGGACTTTTTCTCTATATTGAGAGATTCAGAAAAATACCAACAAAAAAAAGCACAATCAAACAACAAAAATCACAAAAATCACACACACAAAACCATCCTAAAATCTACCAAACAGGAAGAAGCTTAGCAAACTTCCTAAGTCTACCTGATAGCTATTTCCTAACCAATAGTTTACATGGGAATTACCTATCTGCAAGTTCTGTACCATCAAACCTATTTGAAAGATAAATTAATACTGATAGATTAATAAGTACATATTAATAAATTAAACATTAGTCTCCCTTCAACAAAAGTTTCAAAGTTTTGTAACAGATGGGCTCTCTGCTTTAAATAAACACTTACAGAGCAACTAAAGTTCTCAGCAAGAATGCTTTTTGAGAAGCATCAAACACATTGACTAAAATACCACAGAGGAGAGCACCAGCCTTGTTTAATGATTCCATGGCTATGACAGCCTATCATCTCCTTTCTGACAGGTTATATTAACCTGAGTAATCATGTAATGGCAGGGAATGGGTTTGAAAAACTTTCCTGAAACATTTTTCTGTGTGTATGTGTGTGTGTGTGTGTGTGTGTGTATTCATTTATGTATGTTTCAGCATGCCTACACAAGCTGGACAGAAAAGAGAACACATCCTGGAGTATTACAGATTATATGTTTTACATAACTCAGGTGCAGTTTCTTTAAATGTAAATCCTCTTTCTACCTTCATATCTCTTCTTTAAATACTTCTTAAGGCTAGGGATTGTGGGCGCCATGTCATTGAAATAATTAACATTTTTTGGGGGTTGTAAACACATATCTGAACCACAAAATATTTAATATAGAAGGACTCTCATTAGTGTCAGGTATTCCACACAGTTTTTTTTTTTATTTCAACACATGACTAAATTCACAATTTCTAAATATTTTATTCATATAATAACACATTTTCTACTGTAGATTCATACAATCTTCAATTTCTTGATAAAATGTGGGTGACTTTTTCATATTCTCTGTGCAGTCAGTCAGTGAAACCAACAGATGCAACCAAATGTGCAACCAAGAATAGTTTTGTTTTTTCAATTCTCATTGTGAGCTGCACAGGACAAGTTTAAACATTAAAATATGAAAATATAGTCTGAGATGCACAGGACAAGTTTAAGCACTAAGATATGAAAATACAATTTGTTCCTTATCAATTATTAGTAATTAACCAATATGATTGATGAAACTTAGGAAGACTTCTCATTTGTAGTAGAAATAGCAAAGATTTTTTCCTTCTTCTATATACTCAAAGATACATTTCACCTCACATTTCAGATCAGAGTATAAAAAAGTGAGTTATTGGGATAACATATTTATTCTAGTATTCCATTAAGATCTACAGTTGCTGTAGCCGATGACTGATCTCATAAAAGTTATGTGTTACCATTACCATTAATTGACCAAACTAAGGTCAGGTTCAATTGCTGTTGAGTTTAAGTATTCACAATCATTCCCGTCCTTGAAATGTTGATGCAATTTGTTTACTCATGAGTGAGATAAAAGGGCTTTTATAACAGGAAATTAAGTGTTCTAGGATACTTTTTCAGATTTTCCAGTAAGTGTGGACTAATTTTTACATACTCTTGAAATTAAATCCTGGATGTGTTTCAGCTTCACTAGCTACATAAAGCTTTTATTCTTCTGTTTGTTTTTTGTTTTATATTCTTGTTGTCATGACCACCTAAACTTTCACATGGGGAAAAAAGCAGTTTTTCTTTCCTATAATTTCCATCATCTTACATAGCATTAGAAATGTTTTTACCCCTTGTTTTTTTGTTCTCTGACATCTTAAGCATAAATTCCAAGTCATTTATTTCTTAAAGTAATTAATCTGTCAAGTTAAGCATAGGTAGCTTTAGCTTAAAAACCTCCTCGTTCTGTCTGAAACCTGTTTTTGAAAAATCAGTGTGAGTTGTGGTATTTGATGAAGCACTTAAACAAGATTTCTTTTAAAGGAACAGTCTGGAGATTTTTATTTTTTTTTGTAATATACAATCCCAATAACCCCCACATAATTACCTGAGTGAAAAAAAAATAAAAACCAACCAGGAGAAAAACAAGAAGAAAATTCTATAGTTTTGTCCTTGTGTTTATTCATGGACCGTTTTCACACTGATGCAATAGTCATTAAATATCTCTTCATTCTTGTAATAGCTTCAAGGTCTTCCCTAATATTGTCTAATTGAGGCCTTCTACCTGACTTTTAACAATGTCTAATGACACAAATTCCATGCTTTCTCTAAAAACTTGCTCTTTTACTTGGTCACTTCTATGGTGAGACAGATTTTCTATAAAGTCAGAATTTCCCAGGATTTTGAGATTCGTGTTCATTGCCTCCCCTCCTTCTACTGCCCACCTAGGCGAAAAGTTTACCTGTCATCACTATGATGTTCCATTAAGCAGCTGCAAAAAGGAAAAAAGGAAGAATTTCCCCTTTATCTTCTGAAGGTAGAAAACCCCTTAGATTCTCAAGCCTTAAGGAAACTTCCCAATCTGACCATTCCCAAAGCTCTGGCAGACACACTTCCAAACCTATATGTTTCATAGGTCAATTTGAGATGCTTTGCAAAGATAGTTCAGGATTGGCTTAAAAGGAGAGAGAAACACATAGGATGCCTATATTTGATAACCAAGTAAAAATTCAACTTAAAAAAACTAAATTCCTGTAATGAAAGGTTATTTTGTAGTATATCTCCTCTGCATTCATGATGTTTTGTGAATCTCAGATGTAACACAAAATAAATATAAGTAAAAAATCCAGAATTGATTTTTAAGACAAAAATGCTTACTTTTACTATCAAGTAATACGGTATGTGATTTATTTTAGTTAAATATTTTCTTTTTTCCTTTGGCCATGATCATAAGCATACAATAATTTCCTGAATATTAATTTTCACATCAGAGACAGTGACACTAACACAAGAATCCTTTCTCCTTTAATTTTTCTAGAAGTTTTAGAAGATACGGGTTGTCCTTCTGTGTATATGTCAGTTACAAAAGTACAGCATAAATGGCCAAAGACTATGTTTTGGTTGTTTGGGGAAAAAAATATGGTTGAAAATATTGTACTATTTCTGCCATCATATAACAAACAGGTAACACAAATTACTACAAGTACTGTACAACACGGGGCTAATTGTGCTGCAATAGAGTGTTATAATTCATTTCCAGATTCTTAGATGCATCAAAGAAACATAAATAAATACAAAATTAATCCTTTTACTGAAGGGTTTTGTTTGTTTTGGTTTTTTTCCAATTTCTGCTAATGCATTCATTCTGTGGATGCTGCTCCACAAAATCTAAAGTGACCTTTTTTCAGTCCTAGTATGAATTAGTATATTAACAGCAGTAATTCTGCAGTCCCAAGGCTGATGATGCTGTAATATTCCAGCCTAATCATACTGAACTTCAAACATATTCAAAGTAATTCTATTGAAGTTACTGTCTCAGAAGTGTTTTTGAAATATTTGTGAATTACACATGAGGACACAACCATTAGACTAGTGCCTGTCAAGCTCATTGGAAATGAAATAAAGGCAGATACTTCCTTAAGGTAGCAGCTCATGTGAACCTTGCCCTAGCCTTTGATTATATTTAGACCTTACATGAGTATAAACTAGAAAAAAAATAGAAAAGCTAAGTAAAATGTAACTTCTTAAAGTCATCCTTGGCTGCTCATGACAGCTATTAAACTGGAGAAGCAATGAATAGTTAAAATACATGTCTCCATCCATTCACACAACCCACATGCCTCCATGAACAACTGCCATCATGCCAAAGGGCCAAGACAACTCTGAAGCTGTTACACATCTCTTCGTATTTGGAGAAATCAACAAGCTGGAGTGAATGATCTGATATTCCAAGACCCTGGCACTGGCACTTTTACTGTCACGAACATTATCTACAGATCATGTATATATGGGTGAGGTAGAGAAATCATTATCAATCTACTATACTGACTCACACCTTAGTTTTATGTCACAAAATAGCCTAGATCTCTTCTTGGGGTTACCTCACTCTATATTGTCTTGTGTCAACAGAAAACACCATAATACCTTCATAATCTTAGTCATTATGGATGACATTAGTCATGATAGATAAATTTCTGAATCAGGAGTCCTCTGGAAACTATATAATCCAACCCTCCTAACCTGAGATGGGTCAGTTTTCAATCCCCCTCACTGTCTACTTATCAAATCTGCACTCCATGACATAACTTTAGTATTACTTTATGACAAACCTTAATAAAATAAAAATGACAGTGGAGGCATGACTGACAGCAGTGTTGGTCCCTTTCTATCTTTATAAACTATTCATGCCTTCTCTCCATGAGTTTTCCACAGGCAGCTCCACACAGCACTGACTCCTTTTTCCACAGGCAGCTGCACATTCCTTCCCTCCTTCTCTCTACAAGTTTCCTTCTCCTTTCTGCATGACCAGCTAACTCCTTCCTGTCTCTTACACAGCCACCTAACCCTATATACCTCTCACATGACAATTGACCTTGACTAGCCCTTGCACAACCCTTCCTCCTCTCAGCACAGACCACAGACTCCATCTCGAACTGATTGACAGCCACCAAACCTATTGTTTTATAAAACCCATTCTCATTGGACAGGCAAGGCTGCTTCCACTCTTTGGTAATTACTATACAGCTGTAATTCATTAGGGGAGATTGCCTTCAGCACTATCCTTACAAACCATCCTCCCACATAAAAATAACATTTTATTCTCTCCCCTTACACACAGAACCAATCAGCTCATCATAGAAGACTATGCCATAGGGTAAGCATGATTTCTAACCCGTAAATTCTTGCTGTTAGCTCCCATTCTCTTCTTGTCCTTAATATCTTTAGAATCAAGGTAAATTCAGCCAGGGAAGATCTTTAGTTCTTCATTTTTTCTCATCTTGGAGATAATAATGACATTTGCCTTCTTTCAGTCTTCAGGAACCTCTTCTAATGAACATGACATTTCAAAGGTAATCAGGGGTCTTCTGAGTCCTATCTTGGAAGACCATTCCTGGAGGGTGATAAACCTAGCTGACCCTGAATTTTTTCAATACTTGCTTCTTCAGCAGTATTGTAAGATGATACACATATGTCTATGCAGCCTGATAGGATTCATTCCAGGGTACTAAAAGAGCTGCTTGATGCTATTGCAGAACCTCTCTCCACTATTTTACAATGGTTTTGGGAATCTGGAGAAATCCCAGCCAGATGGTAGATACCAAATGTAGTCTCAGTTTTCAAGGAAGGATTGTATGATTCTGTGAAGTCCAAGGTGAAGGATTACCTTGACCTTTCCTATATTTTCTGCCATGTGTTTACTTGCTTTTGAAACATCAACCCACCTCTGGACCGAAAACTTCCCTATCCTTATCTTTTTCTGATCATAGTATCGTGTAATTATAAAATCATTTAGGTTTGAAAAGACTCTTAAGATAATCAATTCCAAATGCAAACCTACCTCTGCCAAATACACCACTGAACCCTGTTCCTAATGTCGCTACTTTAATGATTTCATAACTCTCACTTATGTCCTTCTTCAGACAACCAAATTAAAGAGTAACACAGACTGTAAAAAAAAGCTCTAGGCATCATCTTTCACTATTTCCTCAGCATTTGAAAGCCAGACCAATTTAGATCAAGTTGCTCAAACCTGTTCCTGGTCAAGTTTTGACTGTCTCCAAAATGAAAATTCCAGCTTGATGCAAAGTTCAGCATGATGCAAACAATTTACCTAGAATTTATCTTACTATTTTGCACAGCAACTCTTTTTTCAACCCAAGGCACAGTTTTTTAAGGTCCTGTAAGACCTTAGGGACATCAATATTATATTTAAGTAACTTAATACCTTTTCCAAACTCACAGATGTAACCCTTTACAGATGTAACTTTTTTCCAGGCTAAAAATGAAGATAATGAAAAAAATTGATCATACCAGGCTACCCTGAGAGATCTTTTTGTTGATCTTTCTCTGTAATGAAAAGTCAACATAAAGTCATAAATTTTTTTCAATTCCTTTATCAATTCTTCTAGTAAGTCTGACTGTCATCACCCCTTATGCTCAGGGATGACACCCACAGCTTGCACTGAGGGGTTTGATGTTGGTGGCCCAAGGGCCCCAGACACATAGCAAGACTCTGTACCTGGAGCAATAGAGCTGTTTTGTGTAAATGTGCTTCCTTTCTTCATGCAAAAAGAGTTTGGCTACATCAAGTCCGAATACTTTTCCATGCCTGTTGGTTTTCCCTCTGTTTTTACTGAAGATAATCCTGCATTATATTTCTATTCAGGTTGGCTCTCTTCTAGTTAATGTGAAACACATCTGTCCCGTATGGTTTCTTTAGGTTTTGCATCTGCAGCTGACAGTATTACACAAGCTGTTGACCAGAGACTTGCACTCCCTGCTGGTCAGAACCCTAGCAACCTGAATTTCACCCCTAAATTTCCCACCTTTGCTTCCCTACTCTATTGTTGCCAGAATGGGTTAGGGCTAATAGTTCTGCCTTTCAACATCAAATATATTTTTTGGTCATTTTTACTGCCACTAAATCAGCAGACAGCCTGGATAAATACCAAAATTACTGCTACAGACATCTTCTTCTGCCACTCCTGAAGATGCTCTGTTCCTTTGCTCTGCAATATCTCTTGCATAAGTTAATAAAAACTGGTCTTGAAGGCTGCTTATACTTCAGATTCAGACATACCTGAAAGTATGAAGAGTGCAGGGTGAAGTGAATTTTATACTCTCAGAGATTCCTAATGCAAACTAGTAATTTATTACACTCTCTCTCATGACTGCATGGTACAAATTCAAAAATCACCAAATTTGCCAGCTTCCAGAAGTCAACCTCAGATCTTCTGGCTCTTCTCATGCAAAATTGTCATGAAAACTTCACCGTACCTTTTGTTACTCACTATTTTCTTTAAATTGCTGAGGAAAAATATTTTTAAAAATGCAGCAGCTCTAAACTTAAAAGAGATTCAGGTGCAATTTGGATTTTTAGCTATCTAATTAAGTCCTATTTTTTCATATTGTCAGCTCTGACCTAAAAGATATTTGAGGGAGATATTAATTCGAGCTGACATAAATAAATTAGATTTTCCAGAGCAGGAACAAGACTGTAGTTAGATGACAGCTGTAAAGGCTTTTTAGCAGTCATGAGTGTAAAGACCATTTCTGTAGTAAGAACTCTGAATTCAGGGTAGTGCTCTGTTTTCTCTTTTTTCACAGTTTAGCCAGTTTCTCTCTTGATTAGACATCTTGTCTACAGCTCCTTTCAGACACAATACTCACAATATTTCCACTTACATCTTCCCACTCAAGCTCTTCTGTCACTGAATTTTTAGGCCATGTTATCTTTTGGTGTCTGCTCAGTAGTGTTAAACACAGTGTTATTCTACCAAAGGTTCAAGTCATCAGCCACGTAGAAGAGAATTAGAATATATAAATTCTGATGATTTTATTAGAAGAACAGATGCAACACATGCACTACTGGGGACATTAAATTCCCTGTTAAATCTCAGAGGATAATAACAACAACAAATCTGACAACAGAAAATTGACTACTAGAAGAGATGAAGCTGAGAGAAGGAAAACTAAGGAATTTGGTCACGCAGAGGTGGGAAGACACAGCCAGAAGTTTGAATAATAACAGCTGGACTTATTTCAAGGAACTGGAATGCAAAAATAAATCAGTTTGTGAGTTGTATAACAATTCCTTTAAAAAGGTAACTCTTGCAAGTTTGTTTAATATGCACATTCACTGAAAAAAACTTTGTGAAATTACATTTAAACAATATTTTCAAAACCTAGATTTGATCAGCCTTGTTTTCTGAGATCCAAATACCAAATCTCAGTGTTCTATGTCAGACACATTTTTATTGTAAAATCACTAATGTGAAGCTATCTGAACGTAAATATTTCAAGAAGATGCTCTTCATTCTGATAATCTGAAGTCAAACTAGTGTTAACTAGTCCAATTTCATCATTCTGTGTTTAAATACATCTAAATGTCAGCCGTGGAACATTCAGTACCTCTTAAGTGTTCTCATCTTATGATTATTTCCTTTTAATGTAGTTTCCTTATAGCATTGCTTCTAAATCTAACTTAAGATCTTATGCTAATTTTTGCTAATTTATGCTAACTAATGCAGCCTTAGACCTGTGCAAAATTATCAAACATATATGAGGATCTCATCTGAAGCAGTGTTTCAACATTCTCTTGATCTGTACCAGGACACTACATATCTGATAAATTATTACATGTTTTCCTGTGAAAATCATCCTGAAATGCAATGTGGTTCCAAAAAGCATAGCTTCAAGCTCATAATAGATTTATATTTATGTTTTATTTTGAACTATGGTCCTTAAAATAAGTGTCACCTGGATAGTTCTGAGGGAGCAGGGTAGTGTAAATGTATGTCTGAAAAACATACTGACTCAGAATCTGCATTTAAGACCATGATGTGTAGGATCATGACTACCTGATCATATATAGACAACTCCTCTATGAAAATATATCATAGTCAAAGACTTACTTTTCTTTTCCCTTTATATTTTTCCTTTTTGAAGTGATTTCTGTGTGTTTGTACTCAGTGCAAGTCATTTCCATCGCCACCTAGAGTAATGATAAACATCTTCAACTTAGTCCTCAAATGGCTTTTGTTAAGACTGCAGTGCAAATATCAGTTGACATTTTGAAGGTCATGACCAATCCCATTTAAAAGTAAGATTAAATAAAAGTTCAATTTGTAATCAAAAAAACAAAAGTGAAGAGTTCACAAAATATTATTTATAACTGTATTGTAGACACAATTAATTCTAGTATCTGAATCCCAGGACAAAGCTCATCTTGAGAGACACTTATCTTATTCAATGTAAGATATATTTAAATTTTAAATATTTTTATTGTAGTATTTGCAAACCAAGAATAAAAGTTCATGAGAGAAAATAGTGTTATTTTCAGGTGTTGGTTATCTTTTTCAACTATTTTCTATCAGAAAATATACAGCACCTACTTATTCCTTTTTTAAGTCCTTTCATAGTGGATTCTTTGCAAGGTGTTTATGCCTTCATATGCTGTTCATTCTTGTAAACTATCTGTAATTTCAAATTGTAATTCTGAAAAATGATGCATATGAAGTAGCCATGGTAGAGGCAAATTTTAATAAGTATGGAGAAAAAAGTCCACATTTGAATCACCTATTTATTAGGCACATATCTATGTATTGGATACCCAAATTTATCAAGTATAACCTAGATTTTTTTTTTTTTGATGCTTTAAAAAAAATAGTAACATGTGATTCTAAATAAAAAGGAATTAAACCAAATTTGATCTGATGGTGTTCAAAACCTTGGTACTACAGCATGTATTGAAAACAAAAAATTATACCAGATATTTGTATCATTCACAAAATCCAATGGAAGGAAAGCTGTTCTCTCTGTTGTAGTTTCTTAAAACTACAGTCTTTTGCCTGCTATTCCTCATTATTAATTACATTTTTTACTGTGAGAACAAAAGACAATATTAGAACAAGACTACAGTACCAATGGGAATATCACAAAGAAACTCGAAAGGACAAGCTGTGTTTTTGAAAGTCTGTTTTGCTTCAAAATACCTTGTATTCTCATCCAGGAGATGCTGAGAAGCAAAGAGTTATGTAATTCTAAATTCAATTAACCCATCTGATCAGCACCAAATATAGTTGCTGTATAGCAGAAGGACTTTATTGTCTTTTACTGTTACAAGTATTACTGTATTTCTACGTATTTTTGCCATCCAGTGCTGCAAGTACACTGAAAGAACAGTATAACAGTATACGTTTGCTTGTTTGCTGTTATTCTGCATTTCCCCCATCTTTACTTTTCCTTGTATTAAGTTATTAATTGCAATCTTGAGCAAGTTAGAGATTTGATAAATGTTCCCATTCTCATTTTCTATTCATCTAGTTTACCTCTGTCTTACTACCTTTGGTATCTTCTGCTCATGGAATCTTGATGCTCCTCAGTCGTTTCTGGTTGTCTGATTCTACTTGTGCTGTCACTAATCTCTTTCTGCAAATGTGCTTCATCTTCATGAAAATGTTAAAGGATGCAACTGCTCCAGTGCTAAAATTTTACCTTGTAGCAATTCCTGCTCCAAATATTAAGTAGTTGAACAGCTTTTTAGATCTTTTTACCATTATATGCATTTATATGTTACATAAATATAGGAAACTATAGCAAAGAATTAGAGAGATATATTTTTGGTGTTTCAATTATTAATACATTTTATTTCGGGGGATGAAATGCTTAATGCAAAGTACTAAATAAAACAATTTATTAAAATAAGCATTTAAGACTGTAATATGTAGTTTCAAATTTAATTTCCAAAAAAATTACTCTCCATTGTTGGGATAATTGTCATGATCATGTATTAAGTATTGTAGTATCAACTTCAAATGAAAATAGTCCAAGAAAGAGAAATGTCCTATTCTAAATAACAGAGACTCTGAAAAAATGATATATAGAGTTTCATTTATGGCCAGATTAAAAAAATTCAAGCCCAGAAGCTAACAAAAACAACAAAACCCCAAAGAACAAATAGCTGCTATCCTACACTTTGTTGCACAGTATGGAGTTTGTAATACAAAAGGCAGCATTAATTTCAGAATAGAGGCAAACAGGTAAGAATGCACTTCGTATTTTTTTTTTCGGTTTAAGTTTGCACAAGGCATATTTTTAGACAGGGTTTCTAATAATATCAGCATTTTTTGAAGCTTGGTAGATTTTTGAAAACAAACACTGCTTCAGCTAGAGTCAAGAAAGAAGTGAAGAGAAAAACCCACAATAAATATTATCTGATCATTTGCAGATGAAATGGAAAAAAAGAATATCAAACCAAATTATTTTAAAATATAAAGTCAGCGCTATGTGAAATTTGGTTGATTCTGAATCTGTATTTAGGTTGAAGGCCCACGTAAAACTATTTTTTTAGATTTCTCAATTCACTTTTGAGCCTGGTTCTTTAGTATCTAGGGCATTGATTGTGCTGGAAGGGACGCAAAGATATTTTGCAACACATGATGAATTACAAACACTTTACTGAAGCAGTGGGAGGTATTGTAACTCAAGTAGTATTGAGGGTCTTGTAAAGCCATCTGGCCAGTTAAAATTAAAAGGCAGGAAATGATGAATAGTTGATCCCTCACCCACAAATGCACTGTTTATCTCTAACCCAGTTTAACAATAACTTAAACTAGATTTAGAATGTTATGAAAGTTATCAGACGTGAAAAGAAATGTGAAGCAAGAGATGGCTGCAATCTGTACTGGACAACCAGACATCTATGATTAAAAAAAGTAACCAGTTTTGCACAAGGAATGACTGCTGTGGAAGAAGAATTCAGAGAAAAAAATAACAAACTCTGCAATCCTGGCCTAACATAATCTAAGAAGAGTACCAGGACTTAGGAAGACACATTGGACCTCAGCATTCTTTATGGGGATGATGAATATATGCACAGCTGTTTCTTAAACATAAAGTGATATCTTTTAATAGATGTGGACCTAAATTGATACACTGTATTTTATAAAATTACCCCAGAAGTGACAAGTTGTACTACAATATTTGTTTGTGTTGTGGTAAGTCAGAACACATATTTGTTGCTACTGTAGGATTCCTTTGACCAATTTCTGAAGAAAGTAACTAGAGAGTGCACCCAAAATATTTTCCCAGTCTATTGATTCTGTAAGTGTCAGTATGAGCAGGAGAGAATGTATGCTCCAGCAGAAGTGATAAAAGGAAGGTCTTTGGAGATATTAAGGAATGAGAGGGCCTCATACTTTTTGCAGAGTGTTAACCCTCTTGTAGGTGGCATGCTGACAAATAATTAGAGTATACTGTATACAATTTGTCATGAAATGCAAAAAAATACTCCTATCTTTATCCTCTTTGTTTTCAAGGTTATTTCTGAGCAAAGAGTAAATATGCATGAATAGAGGCAAATGAAGTAAAATTTCAAAATTGTAAAGGTTAAATTTATGCGGTGTTCAAAAGCTGTTTCTTGTATGGAGCAACTACAATTGAAAGTAATGTATACAATCAAGATGAGTGAAAAGTTTTAACTGTGAGATATAGTTATGAGAGATCAAAAACCACAACTATGTACCATATATAAGGGTGGAATGTCAGAGGCTAATGACTCAAAAAACTGGTTGTTTGCAAAAACAGCAGGTACTTTGCTGAGGCCAAGTTTGCACCCCCAAACTGAAGGGAAGGAGGAGAGGTTTGGCTGTGTAGTGGTGAAAATTTCTGATCCACATGAAACAAAGGGGATGAGAACCCACTACCAGAGGATGAGCATGACAGACTCTCTTTATATATATATATAATTGAGCCCTGGAATTATTGTGTACCTGATAACCTGAGACTAATGTCTTAAACAAGCTGTTTTCTGTTCAGACAAGGAAAAAGATCAATAAGATGTAGATCCTGCAGAGGTGGTGTGATGCTTCTGTCATGCCATTTCCCCTTTGATAGGCACCACTGGCTCAACTGAAGTGAGAGAAGCAGGACCAAACAGCAGTCATGTCATTAAAAAAGACCATAAACAACCAGAGACCCCTGAGGCACCCCCAGGCTCATTTCTGGGGCCTTCCACCATAGAACTTTGCACAACCCACAGTGTTGTAAAAGGCAGTGTAAAAGTTTACCTGTTCAGGGGGGGTACCTGGGCATTCCCACCCAAACCTGAATGTAGTTCAAACCATTGAAATTTGTGTTTTGTGGGCTTTTCCCACCCCCAATGGATAAAGACTGCACCCATCACTTCAACTAATGGACATCAAAATTGTCACATTCGAGTCTCATTACTGCATCCATGAGTGGTGATATCCTTCCTCTCTGCTGTCTACTTTTATAATTTCTTTCTTTCTTTTTCTTATATATCTTCTTAAACAATACTTTGATGCTTTTAAGTTGCTATATTTCTATAGATAATAACTATAATTGTTACATATCTGCTTTCCATTTCAATCAAATTTTCTGAAATAATCCTGCCATATATACATATATAAAAACATAGGTCTGTCAGTGTTGTTTCGCTCTACTTTTCCCCAAATGATCTGTTAAAGAGAACTTCAGTCACCCTTGCCTTCAGGTCAAGGTTGTAACACCATGGAGATTGTTAAGAAACAATTCCAACACATAACTCACACAGAAATTATAAGTATGTTGGCCCAGACTGGATAGTATCTCACAAAATGATTGTGGAATTAAATGTCTGTGGCAACTTCATTCCTCAGGCTCTTCAGAATGTAACTGTACAAGATCTAGAGGAACCTCATCTAGTTCTGAAGTTAGACATATATCACGTAGGAAGTTAAGCTGGAAAAACCCATGGGCTTCCCTGCAAACAATTTTTTCCCCATTTTTCTGCAGGTCTTCAGAACACACTCATTCCAAAACAATTAGTATGGGGACCCATGTATAAAAAATAAACACTAGGAACGAAGGCATTGCCTGATTTTGTTTGCTTTCTTTGCAAATGAATTTCTTGTGTGGGATGGGGACTGTAGTTTTCCCAGAAACAGAAAAAGATTATGAGATCATATGCATATGGAATTTGTGATACCAAGAGTCATCAGAGAAGAAAAAGTTTAAAAAAAAGGAATGGAACAAAATAAGTAACATAACAATAGCTAACAATCAGTAGACATGTGAATTCTTGTAGTTTTATTTTAGGGCTAAGTATATGCACTGGGAACATGCTATTAGTATCCATCTTGTACAAACATCTTGAGTTCTTATTGCTGTTGTGTACTAAGTTAAGATTTCTACTGTGAAGAGTTCATTTACAATCTTTTCTACTCACACTAAGTACCTTTAAAAATGAATCATCTGAGACAAATGATCAAGAGCTCATTGAAAGATTGCTGCACATTTATAGCTGACTATGACTTTGTTAAAAGTCACATTCCATGCATTACTTAAAATCTGGTCAGTACAGCAGCATGGCAAGGAAAATAGTGTTTATATCCTACTGCAAGTTGGAGATTTTTGGTTGTTGGAGTTTGGGGGTTTTTGGGGAGGTTTTACAAGGCGGCTTCCTGGTAATAATGATCTTCCGAGCATCTCTGTGGCTACAGTTCTGCACAGGCTGCCTGATAAATTTTTCTGTGTTAGAAACCCCTGACTTTGCATACTGGACAAACCTAGAACTTTTATAGCAACACATACAGCTTGCAGAGTTTTACTAGATACATAACTCTTTCTATATATCACAGGCAATAAGTAGCAACTGTCTGTCTCAGCAGTCTATATCTCATTACTTTCATGATGGGCTGGCCTGAACAGCTCTCCTTTAACAATATCTATAATGCAGATTCTGTCTTCTGTCTAAACCTCATTTCTAGAATGCAGGTGTTTTTTTGCCACTTCTGAATCCACCCTCATCAATTTTCTATCTGCACAGCATGGCTAGGACTGAATGCAAACTACCATGCAAACTACCATGTTTCCTCAAAAGCAAGCACTCAGGCTCCAACAGGCATCTAATCTACTCCATGGTCAAAATCCCTGGGCTGTTTTGCAACATGTCTGTAGATAATAATTTCAAGGGCATCGGAAAACTGTTAAAGACCTTAAAGGAATTATTTCTGACTCTTGCAGGAGTTCTTTAATACAATAATAGAAGCCTGTGACTGTACTCGTGTCTCTCCATGAATTTCTCTTCAAAAGCGCAATAGCTCTGGTAGTGTTAATGACAGAACATGCAAAGCATGCAGTTCTTTACTCTACTTACTAGTCCACTTTTCTTCTGCATGACTATGATTCAGTGATTCTGTAACTGCCCTTAGATAGAAATAGAAGGGGAGATTTTGGGACAACACAAAAATCATGACAGGCATCTGAGGGTATGAAAATATTCTTACTTCTAATTAAAATCACTGAAATGTACACTCATGGACTAGTCACAGTAATTGTTTTGTCCTGATCGCACATTATGAATTCACCATATGGGCTGTTCTGCTGAAAGCTTCAATTTCCATACCCTCCAACTCTCAGAGCTAAGAAAATAACACATAACATTGAACAAGACTCCAACAGTGCATTTATATTGGTTCTCAGCTTGGTTTTGTTTCCTGTGGCATTATCATCAAAAAGGGCAGTGCATGCTTCTTCTATCATGAACGAAATATAGAGACTTAGATGTTTAGAAAACTTTCCCAGATACCAGATGTATAAATTCACATTTGTTTTATTTCCATGTTCAAGTTGGATTTTAAAACAGGAAATATATTGGATAATAGAATTTATATACACTTTAGCCGAAGGGCACTCATGTTCACTGAGAGGTTGCTGCTTTTTTCTTCCCTTTGGGTTCTCAGAAGGAGCTCTTGACTCCATGCAGCTGGCTTGCTAAAAGCTGAATAAACCCACACTGCAGAACATATAATCGTGTCAGTAGCTTTTATTTAAACAAACAAAAAGAAATTATACTAATAATCGTTTCCCAAGGATGATTTCATGTGTGTCTTGTTATTCTGTTCAATGCATATGAGTAGATTTTGTTGTTACATAAGGACTGAAGTAACTCACATTATTCTAGTTTTAAATCAGTAAGAGTGTGGTGGGTTTACCCTGGCTGGGTGCCACTTGCCCATCAAACCTTCATAATCATTCCCCTCTGCAGCTGAACAGGGGAGAAAAAATGTAATGAAAGGCACGACAGTTGAGATAAGGACAGGGAGAGATCATTCACTCATTACTGTCATGGGTAAAACAGACTCAACTTTTGAAAATTAGTTTAATTAATAATCAAATCAGAGTAAAGTAATGAGAAGTAAAACAGATTCTAAAAATATCTTCCCCCACCTCTCCTTCCTTCACAGGCTCTACTGGCCACCCACCCTCCTGAGAGGCACAGGAGATGGGGAATGGGCTTTACAGTAAAATCATGCTTCTTTTGCTGCTCCCTTCTCTAGGGGAGGAGTCCCTGTTCCAGTGTGGGCTCCAGGCCTCCATGAACCTCTCCAGTATGAATCCTTTCCACAGGCTGCAGTCCTTCATTAACTGCTCCAGCGTTGGTCCCCCATGGAGTCACAAGTCCTACCAGGACACCTGCTCCTATGTGGGCTTCTCTTTTCACAGGTCACTGTGTCTTGACAAGAACCTGCTGAAATGTGAGCTTCCCTCAGGATCACAGCCTTCTTTCAGTAATCCACCATGGTTCTCCATGAGCTGCATGGGGAGAGATGCCTCATCATTATCTCCTTCACGGGCTGCAGGGGAATCTCAGCACCTGGAGCCCCTCTTTCCCTCCCTTTCTCCCTGGCCATGCTGTCTGTATGCTCTCACAAATTCTCACTCTTCTCTTCTCTGACCTCTGTCATTTCTGTGCCATAATCTTTTATTTTCCCTTTCTTAAATATGTTATCAAATAGGCATTACTACCATCCTTGGTGGGCTTGGCCTTGGAAAGTTTTGGGTCTGTCTTAAAGCAGCTGGCATTGGCTGTCAGACACAGGAAAAGCTTCTTTTACAGAAACCACTCTGGCAAACCTCCACAACCTTCTCCACTAACAAAACCTGGTCCTGAAAACCCAATACACAGTAAAATCAGAATCCATCTTTTTTCTTGTTCAAAAAAGCCTATTTTTTGTTAAATAGAAATTAATATTAGACATAGAATTGCAAATATGAAACCAGATCCTCGGTCAGCATAAATCAGCGTAGCTCCATAGGGTTCAATTGATTTATGCAAATTAATCTCATCTGACAGTTGTCCAATCTTCTTTTATAATTATGATTGAAATCTCACACCTTTGGCAAGATATTGTGCAAACAATGGGGAGCAGTAAGAAGTGTATTTACTAATTTTAGGAAACTATATACAGGCTTTCAGAGACATTCACAGATGTTTGAAAAATTATAGATCTGTAATTATAGCAGAATTTAAAATGAATGTGAAAATAATTATTTAATTAGCTTGCACATTCAATTATAGTTAATAAAGTATTCATATAGAAGATAAAACAAAGTTATCTCTTCCTCCTTGCTTTATAATATTTTACTGTACAGGCATTGAAATGAAGATTGTATTTTAAACAGATAGAGTCACACTGGGATATATACAAAACACAATGAAATATGTTTACATAAAGTTTTATATGAATGAGTTGACAGGAAAAATATTCTTAGATGCTGGAAAGCAGATGCTGGTTTTCCTAGAATTTATTTATAGAAACATACTGTGATTACTATTTACTTCTCCAGTAATGATAAAAATTAATTTAACACGAGGATTGTAATTTACCTTTGAATATTTTCATAATCCTTTTTTGATGGATCATGATAATAAAAAAGATGAAGACATTTTCAAGGCAATGGAAGAATCTAGTTTAAATCTGGAAGAAGTTGAATGGTCTAATAATGTCCAACATGCTGGTGACCCTACTCATAGAGTTAGAGAGTTCCTAATGCAAAAAAAAAAGAACAATTAAAAAAATAAATCTCTATTTTGAAAAAATTTCTGTTCCTTGACCTAGTAAGCTAAACTAATAAAAGTGTAAAGGCCAAAGTGGAGATTAATGCTACTCTAAAATTTTCTTCTAAAGATCAGAAGCTGTTTCCAGCCTCTGTAAATCTTGACTGTGAGACCAATATGGAGAGAAGTGATAGGTGTGAGACCCTTAACATATTGCTAATAGCACTTGGAGCAGTGCAAAGCATTGCTGTCAGCAGTTGACTTGCGCAGAAACTTTCTTCAGGTAGCTGCCTATGACTAAACAGAGGACAAGACCACTGATCTTAAACATGGACCAAAATCAAAACTGTCTTCACTGAAAGTTTCTGCCAGTAGTTAACACAAAAAAAACATCCTTCTTTGCCTATTCCTTTTCATTTTCCTTCAGCCAGAAATTTAGGCACTTCCTATTACAGAAGATAATAAATAACTATGGAAATCATTAATTTGTCTGACAATTCTTAAAACAGATTATATTCTTTATGTTCACAACACCTTTTTGCACAAGAATTTCCACAATTTAATGGGCCATTCAGAAGTCTGTGTGAGGTAGGTGTCCTTCAAAGGTGGGAAGTACTATACAGATAACTAGATATTTTATTTAAAACATTATTTCGTTCAATAAGTCATCACAAATCATGTAGTAATTATTTTCTTCTCTATCAATAAATTCCCCAGAGCATGAATCTCATGGGAAAAGGATGAGATAGTCTGTATTCTTTTGCTGTTTGTTCTCAGTCTGCAGAAGATCAATAAAAATCAGGAGATAAAACACCCACCAGAAACTGCTAATAAGGCTGCTCCTATGATTTGCTACAAAGAAATTCAACATAAATCTTTCAAAACCTGAAAAGAATCAGATGAGAACAAAGGAAATACAATATTGGCATGCAGACAGCAAACACCTACACAGATGCAGAAATTCCTGCTCAGAAGTGACCATGCAATTTAACAAGACTTGAAGTTCACTTCATCCCCCTAGTCTCCAGATTATTCTGAAATACTGTTTTTTGCCATAAATTAACACCTATTTAAGTTTTATACTACCTATATGCACATATTCATGACAGTTGTATCAAGGGCTCATGGTTACTTCCTGTGAGGGACAATTCGAGTTCATGTTTTGTCTCACAGAGCCAAACACATTTCTCTGAGACAAATCTTACCTGCCCACTGAGAAAGACACCATTAGTCTCTGTGAAAATCAAAGTATGTTATGAGCATCAGTTCTAAGTAGCATCCTACTATACCTGAATATTCTACTTCCAAAACCACTGATTAATATAAAAAGCTGAGCTTCAATAAGAAACAAACAAAAAAGAAACACAGAAAAATTCTGTTAAAGGCTGAAGTATTTTCAGTAACTTTTTTTTTTTTTAAATTTCAATTATTTTAATGAATTCTTTGAGCCAAAACACATTATTATTTCCAATACACCCATTCTGTATTTTCCTGGTGAGGAAAATATAGCACCTAGTAGAAGTCTGATTCATATAACTCTGTGGATACAGAGTTACATCCTGAACCTTCATTTAAATTAAATTTAATTTAATTAATTTAAATTAAAATATAATTGTATACCATTGCTTTTTCACTCTTTGTAATTAGGTTTAATCAAAACTTTAATCCAGCAATTTGTTCATTTATCAGTGATGATAAGAAAGTGAGACATATTGCTACCTCTTTTCCTTTTTTTCAATGCCAAATTCAGAGTTTAGTTTCTGTATCAATAGGTTTTTACACTCCTTTACTTTCTTAAATAGACTTTTAACCATATTTAATTTTTTTAATTATTAGAAGCATAACATATGCCATTTATGTTTATTTTAAATGATCCAACTCATTGTACTTGTTGCTTGAGACTATGATCACAAAAAAAAACTGACAGGTCCTTAAGTCTTCATCTTTATAAACTTATCTTCAGATAATCACATAAATGTTTGGCACTTGTGGACAATTTTGTCACTTCTTTCAAAAGCATAAGTTTCAGTCAATGCACAAGTTGAAGATAATAACAGAGAGAAATCATATTAAAAGTGAAAACACTGCACTCCACTGCAGGTCATTAAATGCAAACATGTAACTTCACCTCTCTAAAAGAAAATGTAAACAGCTCTTAGAGATCGGATTTGCAAATAGGAGGTGCAAAAAATACTGTTTTTTTTATTTTTATTTTTTTTCCTCTTCATCTTTCATATGTATTGTTCTTTTTCACTTCCTGTTTGTTACCTGGAAAAAACATCTCTCTCATTCTTTCCTCCACTCCCTGCTCTCCATACCCAGGGGGAGTTTTGTCTCCATTTTCTCCATGCTCTCTCATTTGGCAGTATAGACAGCAGTTAAGTCCCCTGTAAAATTTCTTCTTCAAACTGAAGAAACCCAGTTGTCTCAGCCTCTTCCCATATTTCATGGGGCCCTGTGACAAATGGCATAGGCTGGGAGTGTCTGAAATTCGATCATAAGGGTTGAGACAGGAGTGAGATTGTAATTTAAGGGCAAGAGACACACCAGTCTCTGTGAGAGATGCAGAGAATCTTTAAGAATAACTGATTGAAAGTGCCTGAAATAGTGACAACCTCTTCAGGTGCTTCAAAAATCTGAATGGGCTGATCAGATATAGATATTCTCTGCCCAGCCCTTTAGTTGACAAGATTTGGAGTAACTCAGGGAGAGACCTGAACACACGCATCACACACAGCACAGACAGGACTTCTGCACTGGCCAACATGACCTTTCTCTGACACTGCATTTTTTCCCTATAGGAAAAGGAGGTCATATATCACTTGTTAGCATTAAACATCTGTAAGGGAATGTGCACTGATGTTCAAGTCCCTTTACTCCCTGCACAGTCAATTTAGTATGAAACCACAAGAAAGGATGTGGATATCAGAAGTGGTATACCATTATATTAATCAGGTTAACGTGGGGATGGATGAGCATTAGGATTTGGAAGCTGAGGCCATGGCAGAAGCTGTCTCTGGGCTGTCTCTGTGCATGGGATATCTGTCATGATAAAGAGTTGCACACAGGTGCCTAATTCCCAAGTTTGGCCAGTGAGCTGCAGAGTTGTTAACAGCCTGAGGGCAGGCCGGAGAGATGGAGCTGCTACTCATTGGTGAGCCAGAGAATAAAGGGTAGATGTATAGAGACTTGCTCAGGACCTACATCATTGCAAACTATGTGCCACCATAAAAGAAGTCTCTGCAGAGAAAATTATTTGCCATCTGTTTCTAATATTAGATTTATTTTACATTTTGTGATAATTTATTAATTTGTTTGGTACTTTAAAATCATAAATGCTGATAAATGAATACAAAGTCTTCCTATCAGGACTGTTTTGAATAGGTAAATTGCATGAAAAATTCTGGAGTTGTTTCATCAGAACTTCTATTTTCTCCAAATAAAATATATTTTCAGAATTTCTAAGTTTGCTTTAAAATATTTTTCTTTTCTTTTTTGTATCAAGTATTGGTGAAACAAGCCTTCACTAAAATTTTGTGTCCAGTTTAAGGACTGTTTGTTCACTGTTACTGCAACAAACTTATTTACATATTTCTGTTAAAGCTCAAGAGAATATAGCATTAGAATTTTATTTAGATAAGAACCTTATGTGAGGTGAGAGGATGTCCCTGTAACTCTAAGGTCAGCTGATTTCTGGCCTTAAAAGTCACAATGTAGCCTCTTGTTTAAGAGGACCTTGTACCCATTGCCACCCTTATGATGTGTATGGAAAGTGGCAGACATCACTTTTTTGACTATTCAAGTATTCAAGATTTCTTTATAGCTGTACTTATGATAAAATCATGGGATAGGATGAAAAAATTACACATTGTTTCTAACTATATGGTTATGAGACTCATTCTATCCTAGATACACACACCCTCCCAAAAAAACCCAATCCCCCACAAAACCCCCAAACCACCGACAAACACTTTATCTGTGATATCCTTAGTTCATCCTCAACATGAAAGAACAACCAGATTGAAACTCACCTTCAAATTTCCAAAGGTAACTTTAGAATTGATCCAACCCTTTTGTTGGGATTTTCAGGACACTGTGGTTTCCCATCATTCCAGAAAGTTTCTCTGAGAAAAAAGAGCTGCTACTCACATCTGTGTTGTCAGGTTTCAGCCTACTTTATGCTGTTCTAATGTTGAACCAGAGATAGGGAATATTTAATTAATACACACGGTTACCAATGTCACAACCCAGAATGACCTATCTTTCCAGATTTGCTACAAAAGGGAAAGAGCGGAAGCAAGAAGATATCCTGATGCAAAAATCAGTACCTTGAAATTGTATTTATGACATTTCCCCAGGGAAGTGCAGGAAAATTAGTGTTTAATAGGATAAGGAGTCAAAATTTTCTGTACTTTTACTTTGTTGTAGATATAGGTGTGGTTTCAGTTTATTATTTTGTGGAGCTGGTGTGCTACACGAGACAAAAAACCTATTGTGCACCTCTTTTCTGCACCCTTTATGCATGTTAATATATCTGTCTTTTATTCTTAATCTATTAGAGTAATTCATAACTCTCAAAACCATGAGAAAATATTTGAAAATATTTGCAAATCTATGATACATGACAAATTGAATTTGGTTTTCTTATCTATTATATGGATTTCTACTTTATTAACACACATGGATTTCTTAAGAACAACACTTAAAATTAAGTGAAAGTAGATTTTTTACTCTTCTTCAATAGACTGACACTTTGTCAATTCTGACATAGTGCTTTACCTAAACTGATAAATGCTTGATTTTATTTCCATGTCCTTATGAAAAATAAAGATAGAAAAACTAAATTGAGATCAAAGAACTTTCTCATATTTACTGTAAAACTTAATAATTCCAGTTTGACAGTTTTTATCCACAGATAATATTTTTGTATTTTAAAAATATTGCAGATTTTAAGAATATTAAGCTATTATTCATTTATATCCTTGTAGAGGAATTGTACTCCAGAGAACAATTTGGACAAACACATTATCAATTGCAAAGTTTTTCTGAAATTCCTTTTTAATTAAAGCATCAAATAGTATCATATATATTTTAAAAATTGCTGGTTAGGACTATTCTACAAAGTCTTCCAAGGAAATAAATTAGTTTTGATACCTCTTTATTTTATGTTCATTTGAGAACAATAAAGTTAACCCTTCTTATGAAAAATTAAATGTTCACATGGCAGACTGTATTATTTTCTCCAGAGATCCTAGTGGCACAAGTTCACATGGACTTCATGACAGAGACAAAGATATACATCACCTTGTCTTTTCTTCCAGAGACCAGTTAAGAAATTTGATATAACATAGTTTACTAACACATTTTGGGGAATATATATAGGACTTCTTGA
>JANRGV010000051.1:67806606-67840565 GCA_024734035.1 Alethe castanea
ATATATAGGACTTCTTGAATATATATAAAAAATATGTGAGTTGTAGCAATTAGAAATGATAGCTGCTGAAAGCGTTGATGACAGAGAGATGTTTTAGCTGTTGCTAAGCAGTGCTTAGACAGAGTCAGGGCATTTTCCACTCCTCACACCAGTGAGGAGACTGGGAATGCACAGGAATCAAGGAGGGAACACAGTTGACCCTAGCTGACAAAAAGGGCATTCCACATAATATGGAATCATGTTCAGTAATAAAATCTGGGGGAAGAGGAAGGTCACAATGGCATGACCATGGGATAGAACCTTATTTTTGGAGAAGCTTGGACACCTGCCTGTGGTTGGGAAATAGTGAATGAATTTTTTATTTTCATTTGCTTCAAAGTTCAGATTTTGCTTTACTTATTAAACTGTCTATGTCTTAATCCATACATTTTGCCACTTTTGGTCTTCCAAAGCTTTCCCTTATTGTACTGGAAGACAGTGAAAGAGTACCTGCTTTGTTTTTAACTGCCTAACAGAGTTAAACCACAATAGTCTATTACAAGTTGGTTTTTGACTAGTTTTTGTTCAGCCATTTTTTAAGAAATTGTTTTAATTAGGTGTTTTTTAAAATATTTGCTGTCTTCTAATTGTTTTTATTGCACATTCAAATCCTTATTAAGAAATTTTTTTAGGAACATGGACAGACAGTTGTATTAAAAGTGTGTTGTTTGAGCATGTTTCCTATAAAAAATTTAATACCTTTATTTTATCATGGATCTAAACCCATTTTAGCAATATTTTATTTTTTGTTTTCAAGTTCTTAAATTTCCTTGGTTTCTGGCAGTGAAACCTCTGTGCTTCAGGATGGGAAGACTGCTATCTCTGCAGAGGGTTAGAGAGTGACTAAGACTTTTAATTTCCGTAAGTGGAGAAAGTTCTGAATGGTCAAATTTACTTGAACAGTCAAGAGATGACTCCACATACAGGTTTGAAGAGTTTATTGTTTACAAAGACCTCTTCAAACCAACTGTGGAAGCAGGATTAATCTGTGCTAGGCAAAATGTTGGTGTCAGTCAATAAACGTGTTAAAGCATGGCATAATTCAGCTACCATCCAATTTCTGCTTTTAAATATTTTTAAGTTTGTCTCCAAAGCTTATAACTCCACATTCTAAGATTAAACAGGTATGGTTATTAAAAACAGTAAATTTTTGCTGTGATTGCATGAACATAAACCCTAATGATTCCTCATCTTCATAATTCAGCAACAGTTAAACCCACACATGCTTGAAATGCATATAAATAAATATCAGTGCATCTTCTTAAACAATTTTATTTCTCCTAATTACTTTTCTGCTTTTGATCCACTTTTGCCACCTAGCTCTGATTTTGTTTGAGTCATCTGAGGATATTCATTATATGAGAATGTATTTTCAATTTTTTTTTCTTTTAACATAGGATGTATTCATCAAGTAGTGGATTATACATGTGAAAGTATACTGATTATATAGTAATTGATAAGTTCAATTATTTTTCCTTTTGTTGTCATGCATTTCAAAGCTACTTTCTGAAAAAAAACATAAAGACTATTTTCTAATAATAGAATAATCTAAAAAAAAAAAAAAGGAAAGAAAGCATAAACCATTTCTGATTTTAGACCTATATCTGTTTCAGCTTCACTTGATCAAAAATATGTTCATTGTATTCATTGTATTTAACATATTTGTAAAATATATGTGACACAGCTTGGTTTCATTAATAACTATGAAAACTGTGAAATTAACACGAAAGCTCTTTAGGAATTCTGTTTAATTTATTAGTAGATAGTCTTTCCTTGAACAGATGTAACATTTTACTGACATCATTACATTTCTGAGATGCTTTTTTTTTTTTTTTCTGTGATACTGACATATCACATGTGCTAAGCGTGCAAAGTTTTCAAACATGGTAATTCCTGAAGTGCCCAGGGAAGCTTGATACGATGTCAAGACCGTCACCAATAGTAAAGAACAGCGTGTCAGTGTATACCATGAAACCAGAAATCATAGGTTAGAAACACCCTAAACATGTAAACTATGCTTTGTGGTTTAGAAGCTTGATTATTCTTTTTCTTTCTGAAGCAATAGATGAATGCTATGAGGAATAATTTAACATCCAAATGGTATGGCATGCCTATGTGTGGGCAATTAAATTGAGACAAACTGTCTTAGGTTATTTCAATCAGACAAAATTAGGAAGAATTAGATTGCCCTAGTTTACAAGGAAGATTGTAGACCAAAGTTTGGCCAAAATTCAGTCAAAGAGAGTGAGGTTCACCCATGTCAGTAGTATAATTTGAGTATGTTCTGACACCAAGAATAACATTGTTTTCGGTAAAACGAAAGAGCCTCTTTGTTTTCTGTCTACTGGCTTGTATCTGGTTAGCTGAAATAGAGAGTAGGGATTCTCCTTGTACTTCTTTAAATAAGCATAGCTTATGTCAAATGAGGATTCTGTGGGAATCCCTTCTTACAAGTCAACCTACCAAACTCATATATTTGGATGTGGATGACTGCCTTTCTTTGCTATTTTAAACACTCCCAGAACCTGACCTATTAAGTGAATTAAATAGTCCAGGAACTGAGATATTGATACTTCTCAGCTCTGGGCTCATACCTAATAGAAGTAGTAAAGCTGAAGAAGTAAAGTTGAAAGAAACCAAGCTGGAACACAGACATACAAAAATTACTTGATTAAATATGATGGTAACTCACAAAAACAAAAAAAAAGCAGGAAGAAACAGGTGAAAATTATATTCTAAACATAGCAAGGCTAATTTTAGATGTGAATAGTAGTATGTTTCTGTTCTTGCTTCCAGGAATGTTCATGCAGTACTGAAAAGTCATATGGAGAAAGAAATTGTCCTATCTGTTTTATAAATACTTAGAGGGCAAAAGTATGAGATAAATTTCCTTGTATTTAAATCACTCTAATGATATCTTCTGCTCTGCAATAGTCACTAAATATCTTCTTCATGAAGATCAGTATGAGAATTACTAGAATTATAAAGAAAACACTTTGCTTCAGGTAGGCAGAAATTCTTCATCTATAGATTCCCAGGGTGTGCTATTCCTTCATTTTGAGTGGTTTACCGCAGTACATCAAGTAACAATAACAACATAATAACTGCTTTGCATCTGTCTTGAAATAACACATGTTCTGAGAAAGAATTCAGCAGAAGCAGAAAGTGCTTGGAAAGATGTCAAGGATGTAGGCTATAAGACACCTCTGCAAAAAAAATTACGATCAATACTGAAGGTTACTTTCATGAGTTCAGCCACACAAACAATGTTGACTTTAATTTCTTAAAATTGTATGAAAAAACATAATATTCTGCTTCTGTTAAAAATGTGACTATTTCAGCCATTTTATCCACCAAAACATTTTAGAAAAGAACTGAATATACTTGTTTACAGTATTAAGTTTCCTTTATTGAAACCCTAAATAAAAATCCTATTACATCATTTGGTCTTTCAAGTACGCCTAATCAGTGTTGCTGCTATGGTTACTGTCAAATACATTTTTTCAGAGGATGGAACACAGCATATATGAATCAGGTATCAAATCCTCTTTATGTATGCATGTATGTATGTATGTATTTATATATCTATCTGTCTGTCTGTCTGTCTGTCTGTCTATTTTTACATGCAAAAGATGCTAAGGTAGTATTTCCAAACTTCCAGTTGCTTATCTCCTCTGTAATCTTTCATTTAACTACATGCTATATCCAGTTGGGATATTTTGTTGTCCCAGAAATTGCTGCCAATCTCCCTCTCAGACAGAGTGTGATCACTCATACTTTCAACATCCAAGTTGCAGCTTAAAAGGTTCACCAATTTCCTTGCCTTGATCTGGACGTGGTCCAGCACCTCAGTGTCTTTCCTGTAGTGAAGGTCCGAAAACTGAACACAAAACTCGAGGTGTGGCCTCACCAGCGTCGAGTTCAGGGGAACAGTCACTGCCCTGATCCTGCTGGCCACACTATTGCTGATGTGGGCCAGGATGCCACTGGCCTTCTTAGCCTCATGGAGCCACTGCTGGATCATGTCTGTGCGACTACCAACTTAGACCCTCAAGCCCGTTTTTGCTGAGAGATGATGAGGGGCACTAAATAAGAAAGCATAAATCTCCAGTTTACTGAAGTTTAGGACTCTTTTTTTTATAATGTCATGCCCTCTCTACTCCCCAGGTGTAATTCAGTAATCACAGTAAGCTGCATTCCTGTTGAAAAAGAAGTTTCAAAGATAGAAGATCTTGAAAAAATAATGGAGCAGCAAGGGAAAAGTTAAGAAAGAACCACTTCTAAGCTATTTATACTACAGACATATGAATCTTACTCCATGTCAAAGGGTAGTCCAAAACACAGATTTTTAAGATACTTTGTGATGTCAGTAGAATAATCTCAGGTGAAAGGTGACTGCATCCTTAAGCAATGAAAGCCTAGCAGATCCAGAAACCAGCTCTTTCAAGGGTGTATTATGAATAAGCCCACACATCTTTTCAAGTTATCCTTATTTCTCAACAAATTTAAGGTAAACTTATATTTTCCAGGCTTGCTTCCCACGTTTGTTTTTTGTTTGTTTGGTTTGGTTTGGGTTTTTTGTTTGTTTGTTTGTTTGATTTTCACAGAGTTGAGTTACAGCACACCTCAGAGAGCAATATATGGACGTAAGCTAACAAAAAAATGAGGTACCAAGGTCACTCTTCAATGTCAATATCTAGCACAATAATGATCCACTTATATCCTAGGATGCTTGGATATGTGTCTTACCACATCTAAAACTATGACAAAAGCTTTACACCTGTGTTTAACAGAAGGACATGAGGAGGAGAGCAGTAGAAAATCATCCAGCTGTGCTACAGGTAAATGCTTTGTTTCTGCTTGTGATGCATTTTAAACAATATTCCACAACTAGGGAGCCTGGAAGACCCTGCCCAATCAGATATACTTAGTGAGGCATTGTTACTTGTTTGTGAAGTTTTTTTACCGTAAAGTTAATGGTGAAAAATATCACTGACAAATATTGTCTTTCTGTTCATTCCCCTATTACAGTGTTGGAATTATTAGACCTTAAACAGAAGCAGCAAAGAGCACATTTTTAATAACTGGATATTTTTTATTCACTTCAGTTATAAGCTGTTTGTGTTAAAGGAAGATAAATCCCAACTCTCTACAAGAATGATTGAACATATTTTTAATTTAGACTTTTGCCTCTGTGTAAATAGACTAGACACTTGGGTGTGGTTCATCTCTTGTCCTGTGTATTAAGGTTATTGAAAAGATCATTACTGTTGTAGATAACCTGTGGCCATCATTTCATGGACCTGAATCTTGATGCCATGGCATGTCTGCAAGTTTACTTACTTGTGTGTATGTCTTCATACCACTAAAGCTCAGAACTCACTTTTTAAATTTTCAGTGTTCTTTTTGTTGAATATTATTTTTTTTCAAACTAATTAAACTATGACCATGTCTTCCAAAGCCAGTCTTCAGTGCTAGCATCTTAAGTGAAAAATTGAACTGTCAAAATTACCAATATCTTCTCAGAACCAGAAGGATTTTTTGAAGCACTTGGCAGTCAAGTTTTCTCAAAGGATCTGTACTTGCATAGAGCATCATTCTTTCCCAGTGATTTTCACCAGCTGGAGGCAACCATGTAATAAACATGACAATCCAAAATCTCTTTGATGTCAGGATGAAGGAGGCTACAGCATGCTGGTGTTCATTGCTTTAAAAAATGAGGGGTAAATAATGTGTAATGGACTGAGAAGCTTCTGTACAGACCATCACTCTCTTCTTTCCAAATCCACAAGCACATTCATAGATGCACCTTTTTTTTTTTTTTAAGAGCTCACAAATAGGTACTAGGTGCTATAGAATTTTCACAGAAGGCCATACAACCCTGTTGGTGAAGAGGATAAGGAATTATGAAGTTGACATTACCTCACGACCACAAGGTCAAACTCTAGTCTGATTTAAGTGTAAATGCAATTTTTTTGCTCAGGCAAATAGCTAGACTATCATGCCTAGTATCACTTTGGTTTTTTTTTAATGAAGAAACAATAATATATTTTTTAAAAGTCAATTACAGCCCTAATAGTTAATATAGGAGTAGACGTATTTAAAAAAATAAAGTTTTATTATATGTTTCTTCACCTCATTTAGATAGATCCTTGTTGAAATACTGAGGTATGTCAGAGATTAATGAATTTCATTCTGGTCATATGCCACTGCACAGATCATATTTTTTTTTTCATCTTTTTTATCTGTATCATAACACTGTAAGACTGTTTGACCTTTTAGCAAATATAAGCAGTTATCTATATCTATATGCTATCTATAGCATTATTTGCTGTCTATTTACCTCATCTTGGCTCACTGGAGAAAATGCAAAAATCTTGTGTTTAGAGTGGGGGTGAAATTCAATTTAAATCCTTGAAAACAAACAAATTTCCTCTCTAACTTTTCATATTAATTATTACTCAGTTAATAGTCTCAGTGGGAAAACAGTCCAAATGTTTCAGCAGCTGTTTGTCCAGACTAAATTTGAATGATATCTGTTACCTACCCAGAGCCAGAGCTGCTGCTGTTTTCTCAGTGCTGCCCTGTGAAAGAACAAGACGCAGTGGGCATAAACTGAAGTAGCATAAATTACTTCTAGCGTCAGAAAACATTTTTACTATGATGGTGATCAAACACTGACACAGGTTGCCCAAGAAGGCTGTGCATTTTCCATCCTTGGAGATACTCAAAACCTGTTTGGAGAAGACACTGATCAGCCTACTGGTCTTAGACCCTACTTCCTGCAAGGACATTAGAAAAGGTGAGCTCCAGAGGTGCCTTCCAGTCTCAAGAGTTCTGTGATTCTGTGAAATCTTATAAGAATTGTACACTATAAAAAAATCCATAGCAAATCTCTAGCAAGCAGAAGCAGAGCTAGTATGACATGGTTGTGTACTGCAAATTGTATATATATGAACATTTTTATATGAGAAATAACTGATAAGATTCTTCTAATAATCTACTGCTTATATTTCAAGATACATAAGATATATTTCAAGAGATATTCTGCTCATATATCAGAAAAAAAAATGTAGCAAGGTAACCTTTGTTGATGATTCCCTTGATTCAGGGGAAGAGCATAATTTATTTCTCCCCCAAATGAGAAGAGCAGGAGTAATGTGGTTTGCAGCACTGACCATAAGCAAGGGGAAGATTTCCAGACAAAGATAAATGTGAAAGGCTGTGCTTAAACAGAATTTTCTGTTTAAGTTTCAAAGGGCCAGCAAAGTACATTCATCACCCCAGAAACTCCAGGAGAACAGGTACTGTATTTTATGAAGTGTTCAGAATAGTTGAGTGTAATATTCAAGCTGAGCTGGTTTTGTATGTATCAGGTAGTGAGAAAATGAAACAGAATTAGCTACATATGCAAGTGATAAATAACGAAGTCACAGGAGATTTTTAATTTTTATCTTTTATCTGGCCTTTCTACATGTAGATATATGGGATAGTGTCTTCATAATTCACATGGCTACTTAGCACTGCTTGGACCCCTGCATCCATTCCACTCTTTTCTTTTACATTAGCTTGGATGCAGCTGAAGGCATTAGCTTGGGAATGATCTGTCACTGATGGTCTGTGGTGGATCCCACGAGGTCTGTGATTAGAAAGAAGTCCTAAACTGTCTACAGTCCCTAGCAGAGCTTACAAAGAGCTGGCAAAGAGCAAGTGCTGTTGTAGCAGAAAGCAATAGGCTAAGTGGTCCTAGCCTATCTGCAACCAGGAATTGAACCACAACCCAAGAAAGAACATTAGATTTCAGACACCCTGTGGGAATGTGAAAAATGCAATCCAGAGTTTCTTTATGTTATGACAAAGCATAACATAGCTCAATTTTAATAGACACAGAGTTATGCTGAGGTGATGAGATATGTCCCTCTGTGTTTCTTGCTGAGTCAGTGCTGTAAATGTGTAAATGTGAGGTATGATATGCTAGAAAAGCTGTTTCCTCACTGCAGTGGGTCTCTTACCAGTATTCTGAAGGAACCAATAGTGAGTGAATAGAAAACATGCCCTCAGTCTGGTGGTACAATTTGTTCAGGGCAAAAATCCTTAGATGATAAGAGCTATGATTCAAGTACAAAGAAAAATTGTATAATTTTACAGTTTTTCATATTATTTAACATGGAACAGATAGAAAGAATGAAATGTCCTCTGAGATTTCCTTCTAATCTGTCCCTGATATAGGCTAGTATTAAATAGGTCATTCTTCTCAGTTGAATGCAACTGAAAAAAAAAAATAAATATATAATTATTAAATAGGAAGGTCAGACAGTGAATAAGTCAGTAGCAAATATATAAAGATTGCTTCTATAGAAACATGTAGGAATGAAAGAAAAAGAAAAAAAAATCTAAGTTTCTATTCTGTTCATGAGAAGGAATTCTATTTAGTGGGATTAAAATCTGAACATCACAAAAAGAAATTGCTGAATCTATCAAAATCTCATTACCAGCAAAATGAACAAACTATATCACTCAAATGTTATTCCCATTAATGTGTTACCCATCCAAATTATGTAATGAATATAGAAAATATTTTGTAGCAATACAGATAAAAATTATACAGCCTCCTCCATTAGCAATTATGAATCTTTGCTCCAGTGCTGAAATCACCCTTTTACTCTGACTTTGCACCTGAAGGTTCACAGTGTCAGTCATCTGTGAGGTTGCAGGATTTAGGGATGTGATCACATCTCACAGTAACTTCTGGGAGGAGTGGAGTGGCGTGCCTGTAGGTACAGTCCCTTTGGCATGAGTCCTTCCCCTCTACAGTTTTATTTGGGCAGAATTCCTCCACCCCATCAGCTGGCCGTCAGTGTTGTTGGTGGAGTACATCTAGACTCCTGAGAATTTAATAAAAATTATAAATGTTATTATTTTGCTTTAAGTATACCCATGGTATAAATCCACCTAATGGAGTTATATGAAATTTTTCCAGTTGCAAATTAATGTATAAATTCATATTGCAACTATTACTACTAAAGTTAGTGACTGGATACTAGACTAGATGGATCACTTTCTCAATTAAATATGACAGTTTTGATATTCTGGAGGTTTTACTTCAGGGATAAACCAATATTTCACACTCTAATTTCATTTTGGAGAGGATTTTTTTAAATTTAAAATATACATCCTAGTATCCATTCAGTTCTTGAGTATATTTAAAAGGAGAAGAATTAAAAAAAATATGGTATGCATGTAAAAACTACTGGAAATAAAATAGTGCATATGAAAAGAAAGTTTGTCACAATAGCATGAAGAACTTATTACATATGGATCAAATTTTCTTTATATGCTGACATCTCAGCAAGTATTTTAAATCTGTATAGTTATTCCATAATTTTGGCAAGAAAATTTGGGGAGGTCATTGCAGCCAAACACTGTTAAACTGAATATCTTTCATCTAATGCCAATATTGACTTCAGTCAACACTTGGACTTCAGATTTTTTTTTTTCTGTTGACATATTTTATTTTTTCTTGGCTGTTTTGTCCTGTCTCAAAATGCTTTTATTAACAGACTTCTAGGGAAAAAAATATCTCACAAAAACTTCCCCTCCTCTCTTACTTTGTATCCATATAAGTAGCAAGAGCTTCTAAAAGATAGATCTACACACTCTAAAAATACTACACAGAAATGTATTGGTCAGGGTTGAACCGGCTAGCAAGGATACACTAAAAACTGAATTCTGTAGCTGAGCCACGCTTTCTTTTCCACAATCACAACCAAGTAGTAAAGCATAGAAATTGGTTGGCAATGAACTAGTACTATGGACAGCAATTATTTTCTTACTTACCTGCCATGTGTTTTCAAGAAGATTCAGCAGTCCAGTGATAACGTTGGATGACTTAAAATTATCCAGATAAGGCAATCTAAAGTAACAAGCCAGATGTAGTGTGGAATTTTCATTCTGTGGAATTCTGATTATAGAATTAGGGACACATTAGCCCTCCAACATATTGTTGGACTACTGAGTGTAAAGAAACAATACATAGAATGGACTTTCCAATGCTACTGATACATATTTCATACCCTGAAGTAGACATGAGTGGGAAATCACTGCAGCTGTGTTTTGAGGTTCACATACCAATGTGAAAAGTTATGCCCCTTGGTATTAATAATGGCTGGAGGATGAACAGTTTGAAAGCAGCCCTGCTGAGAAGGATTTATGGATTCTAGTGGATGAGAGGTTGGACATGAGCCAACAATGCACTTGCATCTAGAGCAGCATGACCAGCAGATCAAGGGAGGTGATTCTGCCCCTGTACTCTGCTTGGATGAGATCCCCCCACCTAGAGTAATGTGTCCAGATCTGAGCTCCCCAGCACAAAACAGACATGGACCTGTTGGAGCGAATCCGGAGGAAGGTCATGAAGATGATCAGAAGGCTGAAACACCTCTCCTGTGAAGATAAGTTGTGAGAGTTGAAGATATTTCGCCCAAAGAAAAGGCTCCAGGGAGATCTCATTGTGGTCTTCCAGCACTTAAAAGGGACCTACAAGAGCTAAGAGGGATTTGTTGCGAGGGTATCTAGTGATAGGACAAGAGGGCATGGTTTTAATTTGAAAAAGGTAAGATTAAGATATAGGGAAGAAGTTCTTTACTGGGAGGGTGTTGAAACACTGGGACAGTTTGCCTGGAGTGGTGATAGATGGGGCATGCAAAGTTAGGCTGAATGGGGTTCTGAGCAACCTGGTCTAATAAAAAATGTGCCTCCTCATATCAGGGTGTTTGAACTAGACAATCTTTAATGATCCCTTCTATCCCAAAATATTCTATGGTTCTCTGAATCTGTGATTCTACTCCTTTTAGTTCTGCTTCTGGAGCAATAGAACAATTTTCTGTTTCCAAATTTGGACATAAAAACATAATTTAGTGTTGCCACTTGCTTAGTGGCATAGGGTGTGAGTAATTCACTGACTGAATCATTCTTTATTTTTCATGTTGTATGTAATTTTAATCCATGAAGAAATCTGTTGTTTGAAAGGCACCATAGAAGAAAAGCACCAATCAACACGAGTAAGAGAGCAAGAACAGGAGCTTTAGTTTAAGCACAAACTACTGAACTGAAACTAGTGCCAAACTGACTGCTGGCCTTTCTTAACTGGAGCTTTAATTAGAAAAACAAAGGGAGCAAACAAAGTACATCATCTGACATTCCATTTGAGATGTGGCACAGTAAAGTGGTCTTGTAAGTAAAATGAAAAAAAAAATTAATAGGGCTTCTAAACTTATTTTCATGCAGATAAGAATAGGTGCAGTAGAATTTCATCAGATGAAAGGAATAAGGCTGAGCTTTCCTAAAAACTTACAGTGTATATTTAAATATGCATCAAATACACAGAAAACAAAGGAAAATTAAGTCACAAGTAGTTAATTTTCTTTATGTATATATAAATGGGAAAGTATTTAATTGTATCACCTCATATAGAAACAATTCCACACTCCACCTTTTTCTACATGTGACAAATAATTTTTTTAAATATATAAAGATTACTTCAAAATATATATTTAAGAAAGGGTATAAGCTTTGCTGTGGTGCTTCTTAGAGATAAGTTCTTCACAAATATAATGGAATTTGTTTTTAGAATATATCTATTAGACAGAATTAAACTCATGCATAGAACCTTTTTGATGATGTTTTTAAGAAGGGGCAAAACAGCTGCACAGCAGCAGCTGGGACAGAAGAGTGAGAATATGTGAGAGCAACAATTCTGCAGACACAAACTCAGTGAAGGAGAGGGAGCTCCAAGTGCTGGAGCTGAGATTCTCCTGCAATCAGTGATGAAGATCATGAGGCACCTCTGCCCCTTCCTCCCATGGAGGTCCACAGGGGAGCAGAGATCAACCTGCAAATCATGGAGTCACAGATGGTGTCCTTCTGGGTATGTCCTTAAAGAAGATGTGATGCCATGGAGAGCCTCTGCTGAATAAGGTTCATGACAGAAACACTGGCCCGTGAAGGAAGCCAATGCTGGAGGAGTTTGTCAGGTAGGAACTGTGAATCCACAGGAGACTCATACTGGAACAGTCTTTGAAGGATAAGAAAAGACACAAACTGGAGCCATTTGTGAAGAACTACAGCCTGCTGGAAGGATCCATATTGGAGAGAGAATGAACTGCTATCTACCATGGCTGGGATCCCAGGCTGGAGCAGAGAAAATGCATGAGGAGAAAAGACTGGTAGAGAGAGACTTTGGAAAAGAGCTTGAAACTCCAATTGTCTATGCCCCTGTGATGGGAAGAGGTAGAAAATTTGGGAGTCAAGTTGTTGCATTAACAGTATAGAAATTTGTGAGAGAATAAAGCCCACTGCATTACAGCTGGTCCCCAGAGATCAGAGGGGCTGGGTGCCTCAATTTCTGATTATAGACAATATAGCACTGTCAGCCTGGTTGAGCTCAATTTTTTGCACAGTCACAGATCAAAAATACTGCAGTTTACCAGCTCTGTACTACAGGTCTGGCCGTTTTCAATTAGAACTTACATGATCCATATTCACAGATAGCAGAGTTTATGGGAGCTAGAGGAAGGCAGGTTCAGGATTGCTGCTGATAAATGCACTAATTACAGTGTTAATGTGTGTCATGAGAGAATGTATAGTAATAGAGCTCTAATAATGAGGTGATAGATAGATAGATAGATAGATAGATAGATAGATAGATAGATAGATAGATAGATGATAGATGGATAACATACCAATTCTTCTCCAATGTAGTTGGAAGCACAAAGCCCACCAAAAAGTGACCCTTCTGGGGAGGAGGAGAAAAAAAGTCTGTTGACAGATCTTGAGCAATCAGAAGTGCTTCCCTCTCTTTTTGCTCTTTTTTTCTCCAGCTCCCCCTTCTATACTATAATTTTTGTTCCTTCTCAAAAGGCCGAAATGATCCCATGTTATAGATGGAGTTTTGGGGATTGTGGACTTACATATAAGGCATGTTGTCGTTTCTCTTCATGTGCATTCTGAGGGATGTGAAAGTTAATATGCAAATAGGACTTAATGAAGGTCTCAGTTATTTCAGTCAGAATTTATAGTTGATTGAAGATGTGGAATAAACTCTTTCATCCTCCTACACCCACTAAGGTGGCAATAAAAGCTGTCTGACCTTTTTCAGACAGTTTTTCTATGCACTTTTAACTCCCTAAATGACCAGATTTATGACAAGGCTTGCTTTTCAGGGCAAAAGAAGAATAAGTCCAAAGTTTGGTAGAGATGTGTGGGTGCTTTTCTTTGAGCCTCCGCTTCCTACCAGACACTCTTCAATTGCTCAAGGCAGGGGATCAAATCATGCCCTTTTCAACCAGCCTTCACCAATTCTTCAAATTATTCACCAACTTTAAGCCCGTTTATAGAAAATCTGACAATTTGCCACGAAAGTTGAACTCATGAAGACAGGGAGGGGGGAATGTGCAGCTTTTTAGGTTTTTTCCTATTTCTTAATATCCTACTTTGATCTGATGGTGAAATATTAAATCAATTTCCCCTAGTTGAGTCTGTGTTGCCCATGACAGTAACTTGTAAGCAATCTCTCTGTCCTTATCTTGACCCACAAACTTTTTATTTTCTACCCCCTATCCAGATGAGGAAGAGAAATGATAGAATTCTTTTGTGGGCACCCAGTAGTCAACCCACCAGAATTGCACCTAAAGAAATCTTCATGTTATAGAGAAAACATTGAAATAGAGTGATGAAGAGAAAACTTAATAGCCGAGCCCCTGATTTACTATAGAGTTTTTTGTTTGACGTTTTTCTGTTTGTTTCTGAGTGTCAGCGTTCTAACACTGCAATATTTTCCAATTACACTTCTCATTCAAAGTGCATTTCAAATGCTTAGTGGCTTTGCTTGTGGGAACCCTGATTTTTCAGTTTAAGCACCAGGGAATGAGAAATGCACAGTTAATGATCACCTGTGAAGAGTAATATTGAAATAATTTGTTCAGCATCACATTAAAAATCTACAGAGGAATCAAGGAAATAATTGAACATTGAGCACTGACATCCAGGTGCCACAGCCATTTCTTTCTGAGTTGTATTCATTCACTTTGTAATTTCAACAAGAAAAGAGACTGGATACTGATAGCACTTAGAGATATGCTGCTTCAACCATCTAAAATGGATTTTCATTTGTGTTGTCACGGTTTCTAATGTTTCTTTGGCAAGATTAACAATATAACTTAATTTTTTTTCCCTCGTTCTTCCTACAGGTTTAAAATTATTCCTACCAATGAATAAACATACCATTATTTGAAGTCATTTAGCTCCTCTACAACGGTTTCTTGCAGGGTTGGATCTTTGCAATGACTACAAACAGCAGCTGTAGTAAGAAAGGCAATTATAAGCAGCAATAGGCAGCTTTGTGTTAACACTTTGTTAGTATGGTGAATGAACGCTGGAGGGAGGGAGGGAGTCTGGTCCTTGTGTAGCAGTATTTTTTGTTTGGTTTAGTTTGCTTTTATAGTTACCAACTGACTCACTGAAATTTGATACAATGAGTAACAGCCATACTTGGCCCTATGGTACAATCATTGATTCTTAGGAAATCCTTTAGTTAAACACATAACCAAAGAATGGTCTACACACTTCTCACACCAAATTGTTCTGGAATTTGTCCAGAAATTAACAAAAGACAAACTCTCCATTGTTTATAATTTTTATTTCAAATTATTATATTTATAATTGCATAATTAACTTCTACTTCAAACCTGAAAGAAACAGCATCTCTTTTTTCCCCTCATTCTTCTGTTTCAGAAGCAGGCGGAAATTTAATCATTCAGGGCAACCTTCATTTTTTTGTTGTGTGTCCTCTCAGAGGTTGAAAAATGTGAAGAAAGTGAGAGCGAAAATCATTCTCATGTCCCACAACAAAATCACCGTCCAGAATTGCTAGTGGTTTTATCTTATAATACATGGCAATTTTACAATGATCATATGTGAAGAATAGCTTTCAAGATATAAAACATTAGTAGAAATAGGGGGGTTTTGAGCATATTTTGAGGCTTATTTCTGATCCCAGTGTAACATGATGCATACCAAAAGCTTTTTGTCCAAAGAATAATGGTGGTATTTACTTTTTTGTTTGTTTTTTTGAAACGAAAACCTCTTCCAAGTACTTATTAATATAGGAAAAAAATAATACTTTCCTAAATCTTTCTCACATTCACTTTTTTTCTGACTGTCACTTCTCCCAGTTAAAAGCCCTAAACAAAAAATGTGATATGCAAAAGTGAATTCTGTTTGATTGTAGAAATCTTATAGAAAGTATCAGCCAAACTCAGCTGTAGGGGTTACTCAACTTCTGGAAGTAGCACACAAGAAACATGAGACAATTAATTCATATAGTTGCAGATTGAACAAAAGTCTCCAAAAGTTACAAAGGTGTCCTCCAATGTTTATGATATCTCTTTTTAAATGAATACTCTTTCAGTAAAAAACATTCTGTAGAAAATTACATTTTGAACCTCTGCCATGAAGTAAGGAAGATGTTGAATTTTTATCTTCTGTTATCAGGTGCATTAATAAAACAAACATTTGTCTTCAAGAGAATATCCAGAATAACACATTTATTTGCATTATAAAGGCTCATCATCATTTATTCCTGAAGTATTTATTTTCTGTGTTTTTTGTATTATTGCTTAGAACTAGAACTAGAACCAGAGTTGCACATATGAGCAGTTAAAAACATTTCTCCATCTCTATATCCTCATCTTCTCAGATTTCTGTAGAATTCATATGATGTGTAGGTGCATTTCTTACCAATGCCCTTCGCAAGCACAATATTCTTAGTTTAAAAGTTAGGTGTTCCTTGCGATTGTAACTATGTACCCAGTAACAGATTTACCATGGAAATTATTTCAGTCCGTAACAACTTCTCACTGACATTTCTTTCTCCTCAAATATTTTCCCTATACCAGCATGGCTATACAGTGGGCTGCCATTACCTCAGAAGGGTATCCAACTCCTGCATGACGGGGTCTGACATAGGCTGCAGTGTAGATGTCTTCTCCAGTGTTGTCTTCTTCTCCAAGTGCTGAGGAAGATCCTATGATTCAGCACCTACAGCACCTCTGCCCATGCCTTCACTTTAGTTTCTGCAGTCTTGTTCCTCATACTTTTGCTTTTTCGTCACTCATTTCTCACTGCCTGTGCAGCATTTTGCCCATTCTTAATCATGTTTTCCTGGCAGTGCCACCACCCTGACTTGGCACAGCCGTGTCCTCAGTTGGGTTGGTTGGAGCCAGCTGGAACCCTCTGTGTCTGTCACAGGGCAGCCTCGGCCATTTCTCACAGAGGCCACTGCTGAAGGCTGTCTGCTACCAGCACCAGGGCACCTACACCCAGCACTACAACACAACATGGACACAGTCATTCTGGTGAATATATCTGCCATGCCTGAGAATCTGCCAAAGGAGAAACAGTGTCAATAAGGAGGTAGAAATTGGTTTCGTGCAAGTACTGATTCTTTCATGTGTTTAACATTTCACAGAAATCAGAGATATATGTAATTAAACTTGAAAGATAAAAACATTTTTAATATTATATAGATAAGCAACTTACAATAGAAAGGCATTTAAAATGTGGAAAAAAAGACACATTCTGGTAAAATATTGCCTCAAATTTTCTTATTTAGTGTCATTTGAGACAGTTACTTTAGGTAAGAATTACAACTTAAAAATACAACTATGAATGTGTAAAAATCCTCTATTATATTTTTTTACCTAATATTTCATAAGTTGTGTTTCAAGAATAAACATCAATGGTTTAAAACAGGATGTAGCATTCTAAACTTGTTTTATGATGGTTTCTCCAGTTCTGAAGTATAGATTGCCAAATTGCTCTTTCCATTTTAATAGAAACTTCCCTGCAACTTCTAGTTTCTTTGTATTTTTGTGTTGATTTTTTTGTTATAGAACAGAGGTGGTTTCTGAATTTGTTTTGAGTAGCACACTTAGTTGTTGGAAGTATGTTTGTTTCCTTAGTACTGAGTTATGTGGACGGAATACATTCCATCAACTATATATAAATTAGGGAAGAATATATATATGTGTGTGTTTAAAACTGGCCTTTTTAAGTCACTTCTGTTCAGAAATGCTAGTGTTCCAGAGGTTGACACAGCAAGCATTTCTTATAAAAATGATGGGGTTTGTTTTATCAGCAAGCCATGTTAAACATCACCTTTTATAAATGTTAAAATGGATCAAAGTAGTCAACATCTGACCTTTCAAGAGATTGTTTAAACTTACAAGGCTGCATGGGAAATTACATGTTGGAAAGAATAAATAGAAGTTTCAGGACTGTCATCTGAATGGAATGAATAGTGCCTTATAAACTGTTCTGAGTTGTATTCATCTAGTCAAACGTGGACAACTATGATTCACATTTACACAGCTGAGTTAATCCTGCAGATTTCTTGCATAATGATGGAGAATATTAATAATGGAGAATATGACACCTCCACTGCTGCTTAATCTAACTCCTGACTCTCTGGTCTGTTGCACCAGAGTGATTCATGTCAACTGTTTTTCAGGTCAGATCCTCTAAAGCTGATTGCTGGCATCCACACTTTCTGGACTGTCATTCAGCTCCAGATTCTAGGTATATAGATTTAGGTGTCTAAACAAGCAGGGTCAGTGCAGCTGCCATCAACTAGATGGCTTGCACCATTTGGGATTTCTCCTGATGTCCAGCTACCTGCCTGGGCACAGATCTTCTTTTGGGCCTCTACCTTTTGATAATAGATCTACTGATCTACCTGGCAAGATTCCCTTGGAGGAATACGGAGGGACAACAATGAGATTAGGCCTTATGGCCAGAAATGTATGTGACGATTACAAACCTTGGGACATACTTTCCAACTGCAAGTAAGCCCCCTGGATTCCATAGAGTGTCTTAAATGGCATTAGGTGCATATGCTTAGACAACTGAATCCCACAACAAATCACCACTGACGCTAAAGAGATAACATGACTTTTAGGTAGAAACCTACACTAGACACCTATATTTTCTGTATTTATAGGATATTTCTATGCATGTATTCTAAATATGGAAATTCAAAAAAATTAACATAATTGTGCCTGTGTGGTAATTGCATTTATAGATTTCACATTTATTAACACCCTTATCTGATGACACTGTTGTATTATAGGCACTAATCATTTGAAAAGGGTTGAAAGAAGGAATGAAATAATACTTTCAGGACCCATCTGTTCATTGTGCGTCAAGATTTAAACAGATACATCCATGAAACACATTTCTTATAGGAAAAAAACAACACTGAAAAACGTGGTCCCAGAATAAGAAAAAAGCACAGGAAATCATTCATAAGTAACAACTGTTACCAATATTGTAACTGCTTAATATTTAATAAGTGATTGGAAGAGAATATTAGGCAACTCCTGCAGCAATCCAGACAACAGTGTTTTCAAAAACTTATTAAGCTGAGTTGTCCAGTTGTTCATTGGATCCTAATTGCATGTGATTCTAATCTCACAGAATCTCAGAATCACAGGGTCACAAAATTATAGAATCACAGAATATGTTGAGTTGGGAGGAACCCCCAAGGATCATTTAAGCTCCTGGCCCTGCACAGCACTGTCCCCAAGAGTCACATCCCGTGCCTGAGAGCATTGTCCAAACACTTCTGGGCTCTGTTGGCTTGGTGGTGTGACCACTTCCCTAGGGAGCCTGTTCCAGTGTCCAAAGCCTCTGGATGAAGTTTTTCCTAATACCCAACCTCAACCTCCCAGACACAGCTTCAGGCCCTTCCCTTGGGTCCTGTCACTGTCACCACAGAGCAGAGATCAGTGTCTGTCCCTTCTCCTCATGAGGAAGTTGTAACTGCAGTGAGGTCTCCCCTCAGTCTCCTCCTCTCTAGGCTGAAAAGACCAAGTGGCCTCAGCTGCTCCTCATACAGCTATCACCATGTTTGTTGTCCTCCTTGGGATTCTCTCTAATAGTTTAATATGTTTCTTATATTGTGTTGACCAAAACTGCACACAGCAGTTGACAAGAGGCTGCACCAGTGCAGGGCAAAGTGTGAAAATCTCCTCTCTTCTTGGCCATGAAAAAGTATATGACACTGAACATATACTTTTATTAAAACTTTAAAAATAATTTACAAGACACAGTCAGCTTTGTCCTGTAACTGCTGTCTCTTTAAATCCTCTATGAGATCCTTTGTTTCCTCCAGTATTAAAATCCTCAGACCAAGGCTCTTACTGACACCGCTTTAAATATTTATTATTTATACCATGCTTTTACCAAGCCCAAACTCATACAACTACATGCAAAACATGCACATAAGCACATCCACAGTCTGCACAACAAGTTATTATTGCTAGTGGGTTATTGCATAGCCCAAAGCAAGAAGCATATTACTGATTATATGATAAAAAACTGAACAGCAAACTGGCTGTATTTCAACCTAAAAAGAGAGTAGAAAAAGATGACTGACTGACACTTGTCTACCGTCTTACAATATTTCAGGTAGGTGTAAATTTATAGGCACAAGTTCTATGTGCATGTCCATGTGGTACATCAAGTAATGGCAACACACAAGATAGTGTTAGATGAGTGAGCTTCCAAGAACAGTTAAGTCTTCAGCATCAAAAGATCATGAAATAAGTATTCATTTTGCAAGTTCTTTTTGAAAAGCGTTATCTAAAAGTCAGAGAAAAAGCTGATGATAGTGATGAAAGGGAAGATAGTGATGAAAGCTACACTTCATTGAATAAGAAAATTTGAAAGAGCTCAGTGGTACATAAAATGAAAAACTATATTCCAGGCATATTTCAGAGAAAAAAAAAAATAAAGGATTTTGAAGTTTTGAAAGTGATCTCTACTTTCTGTTTATCTCTAGAGAGACTTAATACTCTGTTTTGCTCATTACAGAGAGAACAAACTCTTTCAGTTAGATCAGAAGACACAGTCTTCCTGCTGACTACTTTGGTGACTTCAAGAAAGTCACTCACATGTGTTTGTTTGATTTTTTTAACCTGTATTTAATCATCTCACCAAAATATACTTTATATTTTTCACAAAGTTGGTGTATGGTGACTGTTTTAAGGAAAAAGTCAGTGTTTGTACTTATAAAGAACACACAGAAATAGAAAGTGTAGACGTAAAAAAGATACTTCTGAGATCTAAAGGTTCAAGGCTTTCGGCAGCAGATAATATTCATCTGTTTTTTATATTCACTCTGGACTGCCTTCTAGAGAAAAGTAATGAATTTCAAATCTCTCTCGGCTTGAAAATAGAAAAAAAATGAATGAAAAATGAGGATGAAATTGAAATCATAACTGGATATGCACACAATGAAATTCATATGCTTGAGTGGAAAAATTTGTGAATACAGCAAAGGAACTTGATTGACTGACTCTTGACCATTCAAATATATAAGCAAGTGGCATTTCCTTTCTTCCATATTTGACATAAGAAAATGATGTGCTTGTGAACAAATACATTCATTTTAATTCATATGAAGGGTAAATATTATCTGGCAGGCTATCGGGACTTAAAATTATTTTTCTTAATCTTGTGTACATATTGATTTTTAAGTACAATTCTTTGATCTCAATTTGAAGTTCCTCAGAAATACAAAGCATTTAAGCAAGATCTTAAAGCTTTATCTATCCTAGTTCTAAGTGGGCACTAAAAGTGCTCTGAACTGTTCCTGGGAGCTGAAGACAACTCCATGATCCAGACTGTTTCTGTGCTAGCAAAATGCCCTAGGCTCCCAAGCATTGCACACTGAGAAAGTAGATCTTCAGAGCCAAACTATGTCCAGGAAATACTAGGTTAAGTGCTGCTTGAATTTGGTCAAATCTGTGCCAGGGAATATGCCAAAATTTTTGGCAAACACAGTTCAGTCTATGCTGAATTTAATACTACATATTCACACATACTACATATTCTGGTTTTGTCAACTTGATTTCTGTCTGAATTACCAATGTTATCTTGCAAGTTGATGCAAAACTGATGTATTTCTATTTCCCAATAATGCTACAAAAAATAATAATACTTAAACCACTATTTTCAAATATGATCAATATGAAGGATAACTAGAGAATATAACCCTGAGGATGAATTCTAGAAGTTATTTCATTTTCACGCCAATAGCGTGTTTTCTGGCAAACCAGCTTATTGGGATTCTATTTCTGTCAACAGTAAACAGAAATATTGTGAAAGGACTGTAAGGTGCAATAGCAAGAGATGAAAGTGACTTCCCAAAAACAAAGACAAAAGGAAATAGGGCAGATTATAATCAGAACCAAAAATCCTGCCTGACAAAGTCTTTTATGAGTATCACAATTTCCAGATTCTTATTAAAGGGACAGAGTATAAATAAAAACAACATGTGTCTGAATTAGATATTTCAGTATTTATAGAAGTCCATGAATTTAAGTAACATGAAAGATAAAAAATATTCAATATTATGTTTTGTCTCATTGCTTAAATATTAGTATTCTATGTATAACTACAGTGTACTTGCCTAGGAGATTTTTAACTTTGTCATTTAATTCCTGTTGTCAAACATAAACTGACAGCAAGATCTACAAAAACCTTGCAGGCTCAAATTAAAAACTACAAAACCAATTTTTATAGTTAGTCTATGAGAGATTTTTGCGTAATTGTGTTCACCACAGGAAAAATGGGGAAGCAGAACAAAGCTTGTTTAATAATGAAGTAAATGTAACAAGATGTGTCTGGCTCTTTAGAAAGGAATTACTCATGGGTTGACCCTACCAAATATGTTTCTTTTATTCATTATTTTTAATACGTTAAACTGGTAAAATATTTTTTAAAGACCTTTCTTTAAAAATAAAGAAACATACAAACTTGAGAAAGTAAGACAAATTAATTGGGTCTATTTTCTGGATAGCTTATCTGGAATCATCCCAGTATGTGAAGAAAGTTGTAAGTAGTCTTTCCTACTTTCCTGTAGCAGGAAGACCTTACTTGGTTTAGTTTGGAATTCCTCTGGGAGGATACTGCCTATAGTAGTCTAACTATATAATAAAAAATTGACTGCCCAGTGCTCATGAGCAAAAACTGGTCAGTATCACAGTTAAACAGAAGTTACGATTACAATTTGAAAAGGCATGTTCAGGTCTAATAAGAAAAGACACGAAGTGCAATACTCCACAGCTTCCACTTCCTGTGGATTAGGCTTGGCGAGAAACTAAGTCTCACACAGCTACTCACTCATTCCTCTGCACTGGAACCTGGGAGGTAATCCCAAGGTAAAAGTACAAAAACACGTGAGTTGTGGTAAAGATGGTTTAATAGCAAAAGCAACATATACAAGCAATGCAATAAAAATAATTGATTCCCAACTTCGCCACTTCCAGGAAAGCAGGACTCATGTGTCAAAGTTACTTGGAAAGGCAAATACCATAACTCCCCTCCACCCTTTCCTCCTTCCTTCTTCAGCTTTTTTTTACCAAGCATGCTGGCATATGATACAGGTCACTCATTTGGTCACTTGGGGTCAGCTGTCTTTACTCTGTTTCCTGACATATTCCTAGGATAATAAAGTCACAGAAAGATTTAGGTAGAAAGAGACCTTTAAACAAAACCTAGACCAGTCCTGCTGCCATGGCCAGGGACAGGTGCGTTCCTCTTATGACCTTCAAAGGCTCCAGATAGAAACAATTGAGAGTGATTCTTCAAATCAAATTTTGTATAAGCCCAGCTTCAGCTTTCTGTGCAGAAAGAATGTTTTCTGGAAACATCTCTTGCATATGAGTATCTATACACATATGAAAATATCAGAGAATTAGACATACATATTATTAGATTATTTAGAAGATTTCTAAAGAATTTCAGTCTCATAAAACTTGACTGATATTAACATCACATAGCTTATTGTTACCCTTGCATGTTATGAGTCATTACATTATCAGTGTATGCTATCAGTGCATTTTCAAAACAGCCAGTTCCTAAGAATCATATCCTGCTCTACCTGTGAGTGTGCAATAGCATAGCTGCAGTTACCAATAATCAACCCCGAGGCTGAGTTGTCCAGCCTAGATAGCTCCTCATTGAGGCAGGATAGGATTGAGGCTGAAGAATTTTAGTACTTGACAATACGTCAAAATATGATAATTTCTGACCAGGTTCTCTGAGACTCTACATATATGGAGGGTGAAATATTTAATATTACTTAATATAATTTTACTTAATTGAAGATTATTGATGTTTCACAAGATTATTAATTTTGCCAGTTATATGATGTTTCTATAAAAGTTATACAAAATTCCTGAAGGCACAATACAAATTGTGTGCACTTGTTTGCCACTAAAGTGGCACTTCACAAAATACAGTGAGTGCAATGCACAATTCAATGACAATTCCAATGTGATTCCCCTTCTTGGTATTTATAACATGCTCATCATCACTATATTCATGTCCCAGATCACCAGGAAAGAATACATGCATTGATGCCAGCTCAAGGCCATTGATGTCTTTGAAATACTTTTGTCAATTGTCTGGTTTTTATCTTTTCTATTGGGCTGAGCCATAGGTTTACTCCTCCTATTCTAGTCAGACAGGCTCAGGGAAGCCTTTACACCATCAGCTGTTTGACTAAGCTGTTGATAGTGGTTTTCAAGTCCTTTGCTCTTATCCCATGCTTAAAATGCACACCATGACAACAGATGCGTGGTACAAGGGTTTTACATAGCTTGCCGCACACCTCCTGAGATAGCAATTCTCTGTTTTATATGGGCAGGAATTTTTTTAAATGGGCATATTCATTTTCCACTGATGGGAAAAGAAAATTGGCATATAAGTATGCCTGAAATAACTTTTAATATGATTTTTAACACTTTTAGTATTATTTTTAAAAAGATAAATTTTATTGAGAAGAAAATATGTAAAAAATTAGAAAATTTTTTTGAAAGTAATCCAAATAAAAAATTGACTAGCTAGATATCTCTTCTACTCTTTCCTGGAAATTGGAATGAAATCAATGGCTCCAGATACTTTCTTGGGAATTTTTTTTTTAAAGTAGACAAATAATTTCACAAATGTTACTTTACTTTTAGGCTATGAAGATGACATTGCAATAGACCTTTAAAACATGTACTTGTGATGTCTTTTCTTCCTTTTCAAGTATCCTCTCAAAGTCTGTAGGTAAGCATCTTTTCTGGAGTTATATATTGAGATTTATTGATGCTTGTTCATCCAACAGTTCCAAACCATGTAAATAATGCAGGAATGTAAGTAACACTATAGAACTAAGCACAGCAAACAAGTAGAAAGCTTTGACTATTGCTATAGACCATATTTAGCTTATTCTCAGGAGTTTTGAGAGCTTGGCATCTAAAAAGTAAAACCTTTATGTGATTTATGATTTATGAGATTTATCCGTGATATCTCATTTTATTGTGATGAATTTTTAAACACCTATATCCTATGGTAAAAAATAATATACAGATACTTTGCGAAAAGGCAATTTTGTAAATATAAAACTGGGGAAAAGAAACAAAGAAGGAAATTATACCTTTTTTTACCAGATTCAATAATACAAAAAGTTTTGTTATCTCCGTTTTTTTTTTCAGTAGTTGCATTCCAAAAGAAAGATAATCTAATTCAAATTCGTGCAGACTGAAAAATCTGAAATCCTTCTTGATGATGGATCTGGAGATATGCGTCAGCAAAAACCCAGTTTTGTGTCAAGCCAATTCAGACATACCATCTTCATCTCTCTTTTTCATTTGTGTGGTTGCTTTTATGGTACAGCTCTCGCACAAAGATGGAATGATCTTAAATGAAGAAAATTTTCTTTTCAAGGTCTGTAATTGATGGCATGCATGAATTTAAAGCTACCAAACATAAAACAGAGAAAGAAAGGAGAAGAGAAAACTAAAGGGAAACCTCTGTCCAGCACCTGGTTCAGAAGAACAATTGGGTCACCAGAGAAGTATCCTTTGGGCATCTTCTACAAAACACCAAGTAGCTCTATTATAAATTTTCATTATTCAAAGAGAAAAAAATGCACTCTTCTAGGAGGCAATAGAGTAGATACCTATGCTTATAAGCCAAGAATCTTTTCTCTCTGCTTATTGCACTCCACTGACTAAAGAAGGAAAATAAAGGAGTGATTTGGTTTTAAATATTGCTTGTTAATGCCACTTTTGGCATTATGGGGTATCCTGTCCAGTCTCAGGGTTGTTTCCTGCAGAAGTATCTGCTAGCACCACACAGAGGTCTCAAATAACCTCTGCTATTTCACGACTTCAGCTTTATGAAAAAAACACTTAACTTTGGTCTGCAGTTTTCATGGCAGGAAATATAATGTGGCTGCAAAATTAACATTTGTGTATTATAGTATCTTGTACTGAATACTTTTAATGAGAAAACTCTAATGTTATTTAAAAAACTAATTCAAACAGGCACCATCACACTGGTGGAAAACTGCTGAAGGTCAATCAACAAAGTTATGTTAAATTGCAGTGGCCAAGGAGATGTTGCCAGGATTTGGGTTAGACTTAGTTTTATTTAGCAGATTTATTTCTGTTTTGGATGGATGAACAAATGTCACATTAATTAAATTTTCAGATATTATGAAATTGGAATTTATTGCAAATACCACTGTGTATAAAGAAATAATCTAGCAAAACCAAAAGAAGTTTGAATTATTGGCTGTAAATAAAATGATATTTAGTCTTGGGAAATATGCAAGCTGTACATCTGGAGAATAGCAATTTACAAAGACCATTTGAGGGATGGAGGAAATTTTTTGGTAATATAAACTAGGGTTGAAAAAAATAGAGAAACTCATCTGAACTAGAAGGTACTCTAACAATAAAGAAAAAACAAACCAACACCGAAATCCGGAAATATGATGTTGGAAAATAAACTCAGATTCACCTTGCTTTTTGGTATTAGAAATTAGGTTTTAGAACACTGAGAAGACTGTGACACTTTATAATGAAGAGTAACTTGACAAACTGTAAATGTTTAGAGACTCAAATAAACCAAATTCATAATTTGGAAGAACAAATGAGAATATCAAAGAATAAAAAGTCTACCTATTATATATTAGTTTCAGGAAACTGCTAACGAGAATAACAATATGAAATATTGGAAGGGCACAAACACTGAAAACAAAGACCTGTAAATAGAAAAAAATCGATGACATTTACTCAAAGAAAATTCAAGCTGTTAAGGCAACCAACACATTGCAGATATATGTGTGTTTTTTAATTGTTCATGTTTAGAGATGAATAAATAAATGGTTTTGTTGATTTTGGCTTGGATAGACTCAATTTTCTTTGTAGCTGATGTGGTGTCGTGTTTCAAATTTGTGCTGAAAATGATTTTGATAACACAAGTATGTTTTAGTTACTGCGAAGCAGCGCTTCCACAGTTTTTCTGACTCTCACACACCTCATTAGCCAGTTCACACATGGTGCACAAAAACCTGGGGGAAGAAACAGCCAGTACAGCTGACCTCAAATGACCAAATGAATATTCCATACCATAAGATAGCATGCTCAGCATATAAAGTGGGTGGAAGAAGAGGGAAGGAGGGGTTCAGAATGTTGATGTTTGTCTTCCCAAGTCACCCTAACTCACGATGGAGCCCTGCTGTCCTGGGGGTGGCTGAACACCTGCCTACTCATGGGAAGTGGTGAATGAATTCCTTGTTCTGCTTTGCTTGTGTGTGTAGTTTTCGCTTTATCTATCAAGTTGTCATTATCTCAACCTGTGAGTTTTCTCATTTTTACTCCTCTGAGTCTCTTCCCTATTGCAAGATGGCAAGTGAGCAAATGTCTGTGTGATGCTTAGTTCCAGCTGGTATTACACCACAACAACAGCTCCTCTGGTTAATGGTGCATTTCACACAATAGTTTGTATTAGTATTATTAGTATTAGTATTGAACAGTGTTTAATAATATTTTTATTTGGATTTTTCAAAACTGGATTCTCCCATCTAAAGTTAAATAGGTAGATAAATTTCTTGGTATTTGTGCCATTTAGGGATGGATGGTTTGAACATTCTACTCATGGCAAGCATAAAAGATAAAGCAACTTCAAATGACATTTCTTCAGGACCTTTCTTCTTCTTCCTCAGTTATTCTGACCTCTGGTTGGAAGTCTCTGTATGAAAAAACTTTGTAAGGCTGAGGCAATACAGTGGCCAATGTCTGGAATATCTTTATACTGCCACTCCTCATTTTGAGCATCTATACCTTGTCTGTTCAAGCCAATCACTTGATAAAACCACATCAGGCCCCAAATATTTGTATATGCAATGTGGTTGGCAGACTCTCTTTATGTGATCTCTCTAGAGGTCTACTCCTGTACTTTCTCTACACTGATATATTTCATTGTGTGATGACTGTGAAATATTAGGACTTTCCTTATATTCTATAGTAGTTTTTAATAACAAGTTGCTTTAGTATCAACCTGTAATTTTCAGTTGACTATGTCTTTGTTTCACCTAACCACTTTGTGGAAGGTAGATTCAGAAAGAAATAGGAAAAAAAGTCACTGTCCTCTCCCATTCTTTTAAACTGCAATTTCCTTAAAGTCTTCAATAATGTAGACTGCATGTATTCCATAAGGGTGATTTTTCTGAAAGGAGAGTTGGAGTATCCCTAATGAGTTCTCATTTATGTGACACTTGTTTAGCCATTCAGGTTATCTCAGAAGACAGACAAGAGACAACCCAATCAGTGACACTGCAGAACTAGGAGACAGAAAAGAGAAAGCGAGGTGCTAATTCACCATCTGAAGGAGAAATGCTCCACAATTAAAGAAAGTTATTGCACCAGAATTTTAATTCTTTGATCCATTTCCAGCAGGTAAAGGGAAGTTATTATTTCCTTCTCTTTAATGCCTGAAGACTGCATGTGTAGGACTGTGTCCATCTGGGACTCCACGACATGAAAAGACACAATCAAGAGTTAGTATAGCAGCTGCATAGGGGCTGCACCACGTGGAAATACATCCATACAAGGAGAGAATGAGACAACCTGTTTTGTTAAGCTTTGAAAGGTGGAGAATACCATGGGGATCTTACTGCTGCCTACAAGCTCCAACAAGAAGTGATTAAAGCAAAACAAACAAAAACAGATCCAGAATTTTCCAAGGAAGACAATGGATGAAAAATTATACTGAAAAATAACAGTGGGAAAAAATTGAAATGGAACATTCTGACTTGATATAAGGAAAAGATCTTTCGCTGTATGTGTGTTTGAACTCAGGAAGCATCTTCTTGGTGATATTCCTGAAGATATTCAGAATGAGACTGGCCACGATTCTGAGTGACTTGCCTTGTGTAGGACCTTGGACTGTGTAACTTCTTAAGGTCTTTTTCAAGTTACATACTTCTGTGCTTCTATTAAAAGATGAGCCTTTATGCAGGTACAGAGAAAATTTGAAAGGAGGAAAATATGTTTACATCTTCAGATGAGATTAAAAGAATATAGAGATTTCTCACAATGGAAGTTTTTCCATTACAGTATAAGCATGTACAAAGGATTAATTCTCCCAGAGCAGCTGAATGATGACTAAATGTAGATATTTTGTTTCCATTAATTAATTTAAACTAAATTAATCCTGGCTTGTATTCTATCCCAGTACCATATTGATTGACAGATTGTGGGTAAATGTTTTATCAGCTGAGTTCTTTCATCATAGGGACCTGGTTAAATAATAGCCCTTAGATGGAGCAAAACAGTAGTAACTGACCATACTCTCCAAAATCACATGGGCAGAAAGGATCATGAGAAAGAAGTGAATATAGATCTACTTTTTCAAATAATAATAATTTTAAAAAGTTAAATCTAAAATATAGGTGTATATCGAATTTTGGCTTGAGTTATATAACTACTAAGCCCCTAATTCACTTTAGCCTTAGCAGATCTTTTAGAACAGCTTTTTACCCATACCATTAAGATATCACAAATTCACTACTCTCTTTCCTAAGGACACTTCCATAACTGATAGGCATATATTTTTTTATTTCATATCATATCAACTTCTATTGTTTAATGCAAGACAGTTGTTTCCAACAGCCTTCATATATATTTTTAAACTTGAAACGGCAAGTTTTCAATATCATTATCTATTTGGACACCATGTATGTGGACAATGAATATATTAAAGGGAAAATTTGACTATAACTTGAAAAAATATTTTAAAAAAAAAGCACATCTCTATAGTTGGATTTAATATTGAATTTTGAAGCTTCAATTCAATTTTTAAAAAACCCAACTTTTAAGTTTCATTTTCTATGGTTTTCACAAAAGACAGTGAAAGGGAGACAAGCCTATGATCTTTATTCTTCATTATAGACAAACAGCAGTCTGTAAACTAACCTTGCAAGGACCTTACATTCAGCAAAATAGCATGCTAACTATTCAAGGATAAGTTTAGAAATGGGCTTTGTCTTGTCTAGGTTCAGTGGAGTGTGTGCTGAACATCACAAACTTCATTTGTTAGCTCGACATCACAAAACAGATACCTAAAAATCAAAGGAAATCTTTGAAATGGAATCTGTAAATAGCAAGTCTTTGAACAGGAAGACATAAAATTTAATTGCTATGCTACCTTTGCCTTCCTGATTGATCTCCCCATATACAGAAATTGGGAGTCATTGTTAGTACTTTCAATTTGTGGTTGTTTCCAATGGCTGTTTACTTCCTTATTCACATCTTCATTATTCAATATCTTTTAAGCTGTTGGATTTTTTGGTTTTTTGGGTTTTTTTAAATATCTGTTTTAATATATAAACAAAACAATAAATTGAACCAAAAATTTTGCAATCTAAAAATCTAAATTCCACTGAACCTATCATTTGCATACCGCCTATGGCGAACTTCCTTGTCAGTTGATTCACTAAGTGATGCAAGTATTTTATAAGAAATGCCATTTTCTTCTCATTTGACCATTATAGAGACAGAGGAATTTGATGAAATATAAGATTTATTGGTAAAATAATCTGTAAAACATATATTGAAGGTGTATCTCCATATATAGTTCAATACAATGAAGGAAAAAAAGAACACAATATTGATTATTGAAGAAAAAATAATTTGAAAAAATAAATTTAACTAGTTGGTCATGTCCACATTCAAATAATGCCATCAAAACTTTATAAAGTTAACTAAAACTAAATTTAACTAAAATTGACTGAACGGTTAAACTGACAATAAAATTTCAAGCTTAATAAACAACTACCTCACTAAAGAAGTGTAAAGACAATTTCAAGCAGACACTTAATTAGAACATTTATAACTCATTAAACAGCAAAGTGCTATACCCCCTGTTGATTACTGTTAGGGACGAAAAGAGATGAAACAGCAGAACTTGTTGTTTCAGATGTTAAATATCATTTGCATCTTCCAAGCAGCTAGTCTACATGTGTCCATTTATTTTAGTAGTGTCCCTTTTTCTGCTTAAGCCTAATTAACAGGTCCTTGGAATATGCGAGCTCAATATCAACAGTGTGCTGTTTTATTATCTCATTTTGTAATGCAATTGCAATTCCTGTTATCATATATAAAGAAAATCTTGCTATATTGATATAAGAACAGAAGGTATTTGCCTGTCGGCAATAGGGCTTTTTTTCATTTGGAAAGGTAGTTTAAACAGACAACATTCAATAAAGGTGATGTTGCCTTTTCTGAATTTTTAATACCAACAAACAAGTGTGAAGAAAAGGTAACCTCTACCTACTATACTTTGACCTGCAGAGCTTGACAATTAGTACATCTTCCAAGTGAAATTGTGAACAAGATGTCATAAATTATCACATGGTACTGTCAAGTCTTCTCTTTCTAACATTCTGTAAGTTGCAACTGTCTTTCAAATAGAAATACAGTTTATACAGCCACTGTATAAATCAGATATCTAAGGGTTTTTGCATACTACAAGCTTGATTCAGTCTGGAAAGTCAAATACCTATCTCTAAAATTTTCTTTACTTTAGTGGTTGTCATATTGTCAACAAATGAATTTGTTTAACCTCCTTTGGGACTAAGAAATTACCATTTGCTAGTTAAATGTTAGAGCTAGGGACCTTCAAAACCAATTTTGAAATTAGCTGTGCTTCATGGAAGCTTGAAAGGTTTTATGGTCACTTTTATTCACTTTACCTAACATAGATCAATACTAATGTCCTAGGAGAGATGCTACTAGGAAATCCTGTGGAATTAGACACACAGGGAATCTCAGACTATAAAAAAATTATATATTTTTGAATGCCAGTGAGGTTAACTAGCCATGGGAAAAACACAGATAAGATTGCTGCCTTGGTCTTAGTTTGATTTTAAATACCTAAGGCACAGCATGGATCACGTGTTACTGAAAAAATGGCATTCCTTCTCATAAGGAAAAAGATTTGGAGTAGGAAGCCCTGGCTTTTGACTCTCCCACAAGTCTCTTAGAAGAACAAGTATAACTAACCTTCCCTGGAATAAATTAATTTATCTCCACTAAATATTGATAAAACATAAATATTTTGAGTTTAAAATGTATTCTTGTGCAATATAATGTCTTGTAATTTGGACTTGCTTCAAAATAATGTGTTCACAATGTCATCACATAGTAAACAGTATGCATAACATAATACAAATGATCATATGCTTAAGCAATCTTTCTGAAAATGATTCTCTGTGGTATTCACTTTCACCTTATGGTTCTACCAACCTCATGTTGGGTTTTTGTGTATATTCTGGCTGCTGGAGAAAACACTATTTCAGTTTTGAGTAATGCTTTGAGTTTCAGGGTATTTATGTTGTATAATTTATACTTTGTTGATTTAAAAAAATATAATAATATCCTTATCAGTTTTCAAATTTGAAGAAGCAAAACAGGAAAAAATAGATTCTTAACAATGTTTGTGTGTTTTGTTTGTTTGTTTGCTTGCTTGCTTGCTTGCTTTCTTACATGTACTGGTTTTGTCTGGGATAGAGCTAGTTTCCTTCAGAGCATTTGTATGGGTCCATGTTTTGTATTGGTGCTGGTAACACACGGATGATTTAGTTACTTCTGACCAATGCTTACACAGAACCCTTCATCCTTTTCAATCCTTTTCTCCTTCAGAACCCATCCCAGCAACAGGCAGGCTGGAGGCGCAGGGGAGGGGATGCAGCCAGGGCAGCTGAACACAACTGATCCAAGGAATGTTCCACATCATTCAGTGTCATGCTCAGTATATAAATCTGTGGGAAGAAAAACAAAAAGAAAGACATTCAGAGTGATGGCATTTGTCTTCCCAAATAACCATCACATGTGATGGAGCCCTGCTCTCCTGAGATGGCTGAATACCTGTCTGCCCATGGGAAGATGTGAATAAATTCTTTCTTTTGCTTTGCTTATGTTCAAAGCTATTGCTTTTCCTATTAAAATGTCTTTAACTCATGAGTTTTCTAACTTCCACTCTTCTGATTCTCTTTACTATTGCAAAGGGCAGGAAGTGACTTTGCAGGTGTGCGGTGCTCAGCTGCTGAACAGGATTAAACCACAAAAGAAAATTTATTTGGTTTATTTTTTACCAGAGTCTTTCTGTCTTGTATTCTGCTGTCAAATTCTGCTTAAAATAACGTGTGTAGATGACACAAATCTGGCTTTAGCTAATCAAACCAGTGAATAACGTAAATCACTTTGAAAGAGCCAAAGAAAACTTGTTTGCTAATCAGCATGATGAGAAATTATGTCTTTTACAGACTAATACAAAGCAGCATCCATTGAAAGAGTAATTAAGTTTTAAGTATGGCTTTAAAACAACTTAAAAAAGAAAAATAAAAGAATAATAGTGCATTTAGAAAGTTGTCCTTTAAAGATTGTGATTCAAACCCACAAGAATAAGATTGTAGAATTGAGTTAAAATCTGTTTTGATCTCTACAGTGTAATTTTTGTTCTCTCCAGTGAAACTAGTAGAGTATGCTTTTATTGGAAAAATAAGCATTATAAGTTGGAAAAGACAACAGTAAAATTCATTACTTTTTATGTGACCTAAGGTAAGTAACTATAAACAGGGTGATTTTTCATCTCCTAGATAGCAGAGGAGTCATGATATTTTGAGAGAGAAAAGAAATGAGAATTTTAGTTCCTACTTAAACTATATAAAAGAAATCAAATTATGTATCTGAATTTATTATTTGGAAAAGTCTTAAAGCAGGACAAAATTTAAGACCAAATACTCATAAATCTTTAAAGGATACTGTGTTGTAATAGTTCTATGCATTTTGTTATTATTTGAAGTCTAGTCTATGCATTTGAGACCTTAAGTACTTAGGGTTGACAAGAGATAAAAAACACTTCTGAATTTGATTCAATGTTTAAATAGGTCTAAAAGGAAGAACCCTTCTTCTCTCCTTTTTAAGATGACCTTAAAATTTATTTTTTTAAAGTATCTATTTCATCCTGCACTGAACAGTATATTAACACAAATTTTGAATGATCAAAGTTATATTTTACTGTGTAATTTAGCTATAGCTAGAGGGTGAATGGACTGTGATGAAGGTTAGAATACCCATTATTCTAATGTCCCTTGGAGAGAAAAGAAGAGGAAAGTGGCCAAAGAAAGACCTAATTTATCAGCTAAAAATTCTAACTTCACTGGGATATTGGTCACAGTGTTTCTCTAAAGAACAGGATGAATGGTGTAAGAGACATGAAATATTTGAATATTAGAGGAGATATCCTTTGCTTTCATGATAAATGTGTAGTTTTCTTATATATCTATGCTTGCATTGACATTGTCCTGTGAAATGTAAGTCTTCTAATAATAATTTTTAAGGAAACTACACAATTTCTCTAAGTAGAATAATTTAATATACTGCCTTTATCTTTCCTCCCAATGCCATACACAGCCTCTAAAAGTTTATACCTATAGATGTTTTTTATGGCTCAAATTACAT
>JANRGV010000051.1:67850315-67877725 GCA_024734035.1 Alethe castanea
TCTTTCCTTACGCAGGCTTATTTCACATCCTTAATATTAATTAAATGCAAGAGGAGTGGTCTTTTTCACATTAATTTACTCTTTATTTCTGATACCAGCAGATCAGAACAACTATAAAAAAGATAACACAGGGATGGAACAGAAATTCATTAGGATCACAGATTATTGAGTTGGAAGGGACCTACAATGATTATCAAGTACAAATTTTAAATGAATGTTCATATATGCAACCCTGTGACCTTGACATTACCAGCATCATCCTCTAACCAGCTGAGCTGATCTCAGAATAGAAAGCTTCAAGAATTCTGACAGCTACATCATTTCAAAAACTTGGAGCAAATGTTAACAATTTCTAGTTCTAAAAATATAAACTCATTCTCAGTGTAAAATATCTGCTTTACTCATTTACAGGAAAGATATAATTGTGCAACGTGGAAGCACTGATTTCTGCAGGTATGTTTTATATAAAACATGTTTAAGATGTAAATTGGTTTTGGTAATCGGTGTACATGTATTATTACTGTATCAAGATAGCAGCTTGAAACAATATGAAACATGGTATATCAGACAATAATTCCTTAAGATTATTCCACTTAAAGGTCTGGAGAGCAGTGTTTCAGCCATCTTGAAGAACTGACTTACTCTAGGATATGAAATTCATAGATGTGGCTTCAAGTAGAAGACAAGTAAATGTAAATTAGTGCCTTGAAAATGAAAAAAAAAATTGCGTTTTCATTTGGAGAAGTGTAAATGGTGTTATGCCTGATCAGCCACTTTAATATGTAATAAAATAGTGCTTTGCACCACAATGATCAATATATTTAGTCTATTATTGGACTTTGTCATGTGCATAAGTAGAAATAACGCAGATATAATCTGATTTTTGAGAAGGGCAAGAGAAAATATTCTCCATCTCTCTCTTTAAGCAAAACACAAAGCTACATTAGTCCCATAGCTCACAATTTGTCTTTATGCATTGTCAGATGTACAACTTCATTTTCTTTTGGTGTAGCTGTTAAGCTACTATATGAAATGTGTTGTAGTATAACTGGCTTGACTGGTCATTTATTTTTGTTTTTTCTGAGCAGCAGAACAGTCCCGAATTTTTTTAGTTTGTAAAGGACAGTTTTGCAGAGAGTTATGAAAACCAGGTATGAGAATGCGAATAGACAGTGTGTTAAAAGCAAGACGTGACTTTTGGACAAAACAGGGTGAATCTTAATCACTTGGTGGCAAAAGGCTAATTAAACTCCACCAGTAAATTAACATAGCACATGCTAGGAGAGTTCATACAAATTATCATTACATTATGCAAGATGGCGAAGTTTACAGGCATTGTAGCCTTCAGGGGCAGACTGTCAAATGTACCAGACCTCTCAGTTAGAAGTAATGTGGGAATAAAATCAGTTTTAATTGCTTGATAAAAAATTTGTAGCTTTGGGAATATTTTTGCTCTTTTATCCTTTGTTGCTTTTTCCTCTTCTTTTTCTGACAAAGAGGTGGCTGAATCCTCCAAGCTTTGAAAAGGCTTTTTTATTTTTTTCAGGCTTTGGGTCTTTGTTTAGAGTCAAATGACAGTAATGTGTGGTACTACTCAAGAGATAATGCCTCTTGGCACCTTACCAACCTAGTTGTAATATTCTTCAGCTTTTATTTGTAGTAAAGATACTAAGTTGGACTCACCAAAATGATTACTGATGATCATTAAATATATACTCCATATATACTCCAGCGTAGATAACGGTACTATTTGTTTTGTATGAGACCAGACTTTTTCATGGGAATAGTTTTAGATTTTGCTCAGTGTAAAGCTAGAGTAACTACCTTAAGAAAAGTACTTGCTCCACTTTTCTGATGTGCAGCAAAGAGCAGAATTTGGCCCTTAAACCTATAGCTTTAATGAAAATCCCAGCCCCTTTGGTAACTCATAATGAGAACTATTGATAATGAACAGAGAGGTATTTGGTTAAACTCCAGGGAAGTACTAGAACCCCCTCATCTGATTCTGGTGATTTTAAAGAATTTGTGTGGGAAACAGAAAACAATATCTATTATCAAAAAGCCCACCAAGATTATATATACTTTCCCTTACTTCCTACTATTCAACTTTTACTGCATCTCCATAATAATAAAGGCAGGGGAAATGATGAAACAATAAATGGTCTTTCAAAATAATCTGTAAAGTATTAGAAATCACCTACCTCTTTTTTCTCATATTGCTGCACATTGTACTGAACTTAAAAGGCCTCAAGATTGAGATTTTAGAGGCTTGAGGTCTGAGCTTTTTGAGTTTTCTGTAACTTTGTTTTTCTTGGCTTAGTTTTGACAGCATTTTTTTTTTCTGATGATATATACCTATTTTTAACTTTTTTCATTTACTTTTGCTAATCTTTGCAGTGTAAAGCTGTAGTTTCTTATAGATAATGATAACAAGCAGTTGTTCTAGGCAGAAAGGAAATATTTACAAGCCTAACACAATGATAAAGTGTAGAGAAATGCAGGTTTAGTAAGACAAAGGCCTTGACACAAGTAGACAGGATGCAGCATAGAGGAGGAAAACGGAATAGAAGAAGACTGGAAATGGGAAAGAGAAAGAATAAGCCATCAACACAGTACTATTCCTCCCTGAAAAGGATTCCAGATGCTAACAACAGGCTACAACAGACCATCACCACCAAATCCATAATGAAATTGTAGGCCCAGAGGAGCAGCTAAAGGGTAACAGAAGAAAAAGTAGAAAGTAGGAGTACAAATAGCAATTTTAAATGTATTATTGCTATTATTGAGACCCTTTCTGCATATAACTAGTCTATCAGAATTATTATTATTTGTTTCTCTAAAGTAATTTATTATAGACTAATGTTGATTTTTGAATTAGACTATTATGATTTAAATTATAATAACCAGTAAAGTCTTGGCTTTACTTACATAAATGTTGCTCTTCCTCTTTGCCCATAGAAAGATTTTGAAAACAATGTGCTATTAATTTAATTTATATACTGATTTAAAACTTTTATTACTTAAGCCTGGGCCTCCCAACATTTTCCCAAACACTTTCCATTAGTAATTCAGGATTTTAGTGGACAGGAGACTTTATCCACTGAGAATTCAGCTATAGAGTTTGGGTAATAGAAGAGTGGGAGAGAATGGACAAGGTATACTCCTGAGACCTGAAGCACAGTTTGGTGCAGTCTAACTTTGTAACCTCAAGTATTCTCAGAATATTATTACGTAGATATAAATAATAGCTTCAAAGTTGAAAGAAAAGTGTTGCTGACATAAGAGGATATACAACGTAGGGAAAAAAAATAGCAACAAAACAGCATCAAGGATCAGCATGTTCTAAGAGAGCAACCATACCTCACTAAACTGGCACATGCCAGGCAAACAGAGACCTGTTTCATCCAGAGTGCTGAGCATATTAATAAAATATTAGCTTAATACCACACTTTTCCTAGCTACCAAAGTATATATACTCACCAATAAATAATTGCTGTGTTAATAAATAATTATTAAGCTGTTTGTTTGAGAGTGTCTCTGTGTGTGGTGAAGGTATATGAAGAAAAAAGGCCCAGAGAAGAGCATCAGGGAGTGCAGAGTATCAAGGCTTTTGCTGTCCTCCGTGCTGGGAATGGACATAGAAATGCTGAGTTTTGAATGACAGACTATTTTTCTCAATATGCTTAGGAAAATTCTCCTCAGCTCAGTTGCTTACAACCTACCTATTGTATTAACTTCAGAGTATGACGTAGAGCTGGTGAGGCTGAGAGGTTTCATCCTGACAGCTTCAAAAAATTAGTTTCTTTGTGTGCTCACAGATCTGTAACAAAAATTGCTCACCACGTGTGCCTTCTTAGCCAGGCTTGACCCTTATATAGGAGGTAGATAGTAGAGACTTCAGTTTAAGTGAGATTTTAAAGCTCTTGCTGTTTGAGCCAGGCAATTAGGGAAAGTGTGGTGGTGAGTTTGCAACACTGGAGTTAAAACTGAAAATGTCTGATGTATAAACCACTGAAATTAATTAGATAAGAACAGCTTTTAATTCCTGCTGAGCTGGGTGGAAATCAAACTGTACAAGCAAAAATTTATCTTCTTTATTATTAATAAATTCCTCAGTAAGTAATAATTTAATAATCAGATAAGAATACAAAAAAAACCCAAAAACACCCAGAGTTTAAAAATTGCGAGGTAAATTCACCAAATCAAAGTTGCTCCCCTTTTGAAATTAAATAGACAATGTTTTAATTTTCTGGCCACAAACACAAAATCTCCCATGTCTCCTGCAGACCTACTCAGTTATTCCATGCCCTGCTATAACATTCTAATTATAGAAATAGTTTTTGGTTCTCCCTTGAAGAAATAGGAACATTAAAGATACAACCAGGAAAACATATTTTTTTTTTCTATAAAGCACTGTGGACAATTTCAGAGATACTTTTCATGGGCAAGTGATGAACTCCTGCCTTGAAACCACATGAATTAATCATTCTTAAAGAAGTTTTGTTGAAAAAGCAATCTTTATGCTTTCTCCCCATTTCAAAAATTGTAAGAGCGAGAATGTTTTAGACATAACAGTGCAGCAGTGGAGCATAATGCAACAATCTGTTATTTTGAATTTATGAATTACATAATTGAGATATTACATTCATGATCTATGCATGCCTTGCAGATATTTCTTTTATATTGGAAGTAATCTATGAAAGTGAAATAGAGGAAAGAACAAAACCACATTTTATTAATGACTTGAGAGCACACACTTCAGCTACCATCATAGTAATTGGGGACACTTCCCTTGTCTTTTCAAAATGCAACATAACAGGGCTTCAAGTTACTAATTTGATCTGAATAAACCCTCATGACAAAAAATTTATTTTGAACAAGATAACTGGTCACCAAAATTATTTTTTACTACTAGAATATTTTATGGGGCTTGTTCCATTTCAAATGAAATATAGAATAAAGTTAGTATGCTACTTTGTTTATCAATATGAGATATAAGATTTTCTACTGATTTTGAAATGGCATTAAATTACTTAAACTGCTAAGAAACACTTCAGTAGTAGCTATTCTAAATCAGGATGTATGCCCTATCCATTGATCCATGTTTTCACTCCCAGAAACAGGAGAACCACGTCAAGACATGCAGAATCTCTATTTCCTCACAGCCTATGGACCTCAGTATTTTGCTTTGATGTTGAATTATAGATATGGAGTGCTGACCTTGATCTCTAAGACTAGAATTCATATTGAATTTTTTGTACTAGAGGCATATATGAAAGCCTTACAAAATCTAATCTGGACCTATGTGCAAACGGGCCATCCTAATTTTCTTTTTAAACTTTCACTAACACTATTGTATGGAAAAAGGAAACCTTCATTTTTCAGCATAAAGGACTAGCACATTTCTTACAGCTATTTTGAAGAACAAAGCTGACTTCAGTGCTCCACAGCATTCCTCTCTAAAAGTCCATGACAGTAACAGAGAAAATAATGGAAATGAAAGAGCCATTTTAAAGGCCAGAATGACTCAGTTTTTGTAACAGGCAACAGTTTGAGAAACTCTGATGCAGGATACAGCATAATACTATAAAAAATGTTCTACAAGGTCTTCTGAGATTTATTTCAAGTTGTGTGAGTAAACCTGGAATATCCAGATTTGGCATACTGTATGAAGTGTAGGGGTACACTTTGAAAGGTATGAACACGGTTTTTGTTCATTTCAAAGGAGCAGAAAGAGAACTGAGATACCATCAACCTGTAACCAGAGTATATGATAAAGTTGTTAGACCTAGCTTTAAAGATAGGAGCAAAGCAGCCCAGTAGTATGGGTATAAACCATCCAAAGAAGGACGTGCAATGAAAAAACAGACTAAAAAATATAAAGAAGACAGAAAGAGCATGAAAAGTTATGTAAGAAAAAGGTTTCCTTAAAAACCTTGAATTGCAGGTTCTAGTTGCTGCTCAGGGACAAGATTTTCATTTGCTTTCCATGTTCTCTTCAACTCCACATTTTCAACATTTGGCAGGATTTCATATTAGAAACAGGGTGTAGTCCACTAGAAACTTATATCCATTTTTTGAAGGAACAAGATCAGAAAGTTAGTATTCCTGTAGCTGGGGAAAATCTTTCTGTTCTTATGGGACATCCATGTCTATATGTATACCAAACATTAATTGAAACTTGTTTTGTGGCTTCATAGAAAAGGGATGGCTAAGACAATGAACATATGATTGACATGACAGGATATCTTTCTTTTATTAGTTTTTGTTTGGATGGTTTGGGGGTTTTTTGAAGTTTTTTTTTGGGGAGCGTTTTTGGTTTTTGGTTGGTTTGGTATTTTACATGAGACAATAATACAAGGAAATATTTTTAATACTTTCTAAGCTAATTAATAAATCATGAAACATTAAAAATTTCAATACAAATACTACTTAATATTGCAAATCATGCATCTCAGGTTAATTCCACTCCACTGTTGAAATATATCAGCTAAGACAACAAATCTCTTTACAATATCTATTCGTATTCACAATGAAGCACATTTCTAGAAAATACTTATTCATTATCCATGAATATATCTAGATATGTTTCCACTATTCTGCTAGCAGTATGCTGGTAGAAGCACCACTTAAGAAAGCTGAAATTACATTGCCCATTACTGAGCACAAGGATAATGAACATGTTTTGGTTGCTTCTGAGTGTCTTTCCTCAATCAGTGTTGCAGTGCTAACTTCAAATAACCCACAAAATTTTCAAACCATTGTCTAGTACTGCTGAATAAGACAACAGTTTTTAGTATTTTTTTGCACTATAGACTTGAATCAATGTTTCTTTGACAACAACAAAAATCTAAGAAATTAATATTATGGCTCCACAAATTTTGGCATGGTCCAAGAAGATTTTAAAGGAATGGTAATACTCTTCACTGTCTCTTGGTGAATGTAGATACCTTTAGGAGAGTAAAATTAAAAGAGCAAAGTATTATTCCTTTCAAGAAAGACATTTGTGTGACTTTTACTCAATGAGAATTTTTTTTTTAAATTTTAAACCATAGACTCTCAGGTGTTAAAATAAATAACATAACTGTTGTCTTCTTCATCGTCAAATCACAAGTGTAAGGAAAAAATAGGGTTTTGATTTTCACTTTTCTTTTAGAATTGCAATATTAACATGCCATGAACATTTGCAGAAGCATACTAGAACTGATTTATGTGGCATTAAATATTTCAAAAACTGCCTGGAAGCAATGTCCTCAGGTAGTCCCTATACTAGCCAGCTACCATGTTAATAGTAATGTAATTCCCACAAGTACTACTTTCCAGAAATATTGCTTTTTTAACATGACAGCAAATGCATTGTGACAGACATGTTTGATAGAAACAGGAGAAATGTTTCTATATGTTAAGTCCTTGTAGCAATGATTTTTTAATGAATTGGGAAGTAGCACAGATATTGACAGATATTTCATTTTTTCTGAATCAAAATAGACATGTCTTCAAAGATGACAAGATACAGAGGTGCTGTCTTTCTATCCATCATTTCTTTGTCTTATTCAAACTATTATATGAGTGAAGCAATAAAAAATACTTGTTATTTCTGTCCTATTTCTCCATTTCTCATTCAGTTTAGATTGTGAGATCAGAGACAGACCCTGTTTAATTTAAAATCTACATAAAATGCAAAAAACACTATTAATTTCAGAAATCAGAGATGAGGGCGATATCTCAGCATGATAATAGTATAAAAGTTAGATTTAAGCTCTTCTTGCAGTTTCTTTTTTTTTTTTTTACTTTTCTTTGCTGTCAAGCAAGAAAAATACAATATTTGAATAGAACAAAATTCAGATCTGTCCCTAACTATTAAAAAAAAATTATAAACTGATGCACAGCAGAATCAAATTCTGGGATAGTTTTACTAAGATTTACCTTCAGGATTTTTTTGTAATTTGCTGCTGATTTACACTAGTATAAATGAAATTAATTGCTAACTCTGTGGAGTCCAGGGATCTAATTATAAGTAAAACAATTTTTCAGGCAGTGAACATTGGAAAGACATACCTGCTGGTCATTAAAAGCTCACAAAAATGGAGATCAAAGAAATCATGCTGTCAAAAGAAGTTCTAAGTGAAATCATGAGGGGCTTCACAGAATGAGTAAAGAACAGTGAAACAAGAAAAGAAAATAAACAAATTTACATAGGGTCAGTAAGAATCTGCTGAGAATATACAGTCAAAAGTTCCATAGTATATCATTCTCATTCCCAAATTTTTGGGGTTAGGACTTCTAAAAACAGTACTAGCATTTAAAATGTATATCAATGTACTTTCCAGCATGACTTAAGGAAGAGAAAGAACACCAACAGCCACTGGGGAATGTTTTGCTTCTCCATAATAATGCACACTTTCAGAAGAAGAATGGGATGATAATTGAAGTCATCCTTATTTATGTGCTTGCTCTAGAATCTGTGTTGTTTGTCTGGTTGTTTGGTTTTTTTCAATTTCAGTTTGGAGACTTGACTTTTTGTTTTTGGTACATTTTTCCTTGCTGGGAACACATCTTTGCTTACAGAAAACTTACTTTGGCATTTTATCAATGAAAAATGAGTTAAAAATGTGTGACACTTATATGTTATACTTTTAGATTCTAGACGTAATTTCCATGCTTCACAGTGCATTGTCCAGAAATGCAAGTCGTCTGTGATGTGTACTGGGAGTGCTCCTTCACAATGAGTACAATGAACAATAGGAGCTTAATATATTGCTCCAGTTTTCCTATAGCCTAGTTTTCCTTTTCAGCCCCAGGATATGGAATTGACAAGTTGCACATGGAAGCAATGAAAGATTTTGCTTCTTTTAGAGTGTCATTGCTGTGTCTTGCTTGGTAGATTCAGGGACATTCAAAAAAACTAATAAATCGGTTCAGTAATGCTATGTATTATTTCTAGTCCAGTAAGTTTTCATAGTCACGTTTCATGTGAATCAGTAAAACAAAATCCTTTTTTTTTTTTTTTTTTCTACAAGTAAATTTGAATTTCAGTCGTTGGTCATTAATTGTACATATTTTTAAAATTTTCTTTTCCAAGGTAGACTTTTGATGAAGTTAGAACTTAGCTGGACTTTTTTGTCCATCTTTTAACTTTCTTTCCCATACAAAGAAAATGAGAACAAATAAGCATGTAATTCATTACCAGTCTTAGGATAAGACTGTAGAAAAGACACACTCCCATGTTTATCTACTAGCAGAAGTTGTTTATGTAAATCAGTGGTGAAACTCTGCCTTGGAGAGAAGGTGCTGAGAAGGAAATGTAAGAAGATGAAAAAGAGCAGTACAAATTAGTCAGCCAGTGGGATCTACAGTTACTCAGACATAAAGGTGAATACTTTGGACTGATCTTTCAGCAAAATTGTAGATAGGCAGCAACATTTCCAAAGAGGCATATTTGGAGTTGTACTCCAGGAAGGATTTTGTATAATGTGGCATCAGATGTGGGGGTTCTTTCTGACCCCCGGTGCTCTACAGACACCAAACTCCGGAGCTCTTAGGCTCCTGCTTCGTCGGGTTATCTTAAATAAGCAAAGCAGCTAGTAGTTAAAAAGGTTATTTATTACAAAGCACATCAGTCTCAACAGGCAAGCAGACAAACAATAGCAAAAAGCAATGGCAAAGCAGCTACCAATAAGCAAATGGCTAAAAGCCACAATGGCTAAAAGCTGAATGGTTAAAAGCAACAACTCTCCCAATACATAGTCTTATATAGGATTTTTCCAACAAGCTAAGATCCAAACTCAGACCACTATTCCTTAACCTATTAGAATCCTAATTTCTTAGCACAGCAGTTTACGTGTAGAATTACTCATACACTCTGTCTTGTTCTCTCTAAGAAATGTAAGGAATATACTTACTATAACTCTATTATATTTAAGTCCTGTCTACAACTGTGGGGTTGGAGCCTCTGCTGAAGACATCAGTGTGTTCGCAACCTTCACTAGAAGACTCACTGCTACTGTGGCATTTGAGACCTTTTGCTTACTAAAAACATTAGCACTCACTCTAAAACTTATTCAATCCCAGCACTCTGATTTCACTCTGAAGAATACAGAGTCCCCTAATTCACTGACTCCAACAGTAGAATAATGTACAATAAAGACTAAAAATGAGCATTTTACTGAAGGTCAGAATAATCGATTTTAGTAGCACTTGCATTCAGTTAAACTGCAGTGCATTTGTTGGCAGCTGAAATTTTGGGTCATCTATTGTCTAAATGACAATAGTTTTCTCTTGTAGACATTGAGATAACTTGTTTCTATAGGATAATGAAGGTAAGTTCCCGTAACATTCACTGTGGTTACATTTCTTACCTCATGATTTTTATGTCACCTCCTTAAAAGGTCTATATTTACTATGGATTTCACTGACTAAAGGAAAATCATTTTCAATTGAACGACTACCTCAAGTACACCAGTCTCCCCTTTCACTCCTACCAACCTTATGTTTATTACTATGGATCATTCTCTTTGAGAAAATGATGTGTGATCTGTGTAAATTGTTGTGTTAATATACATTGTTAGTGTTGCTAAGATTTGGCATATTTAGGTTCAGTTTCCCATCCTTGCAAAAACTGAAATGAAAGCTTATCATTAATTAGATGTGTAAGCTTACCCAAAATGCTTGGGGATTTTTTTAGTACATTTGTGTGCAATGAATAAAAATGAAGAGCTAAGAACAATTTCCTGATAACTCAAAAAAAGATAGCAGTCACTTGATTATATACTTAGGATCTATATTTTCATGCATTCAAACACCATCAGATGCTGGATAAAGAAATATAAATGTAGAATTTAGAAATTACACATAATTTAGAAATTATCAGAATTGAAGAAATTTGATTGATGCCTAACAAATGTAGATGGTCTAGCTTTCAGGGGTTTGTCCATCATTGTTTACCATTGTCTCAGGCTTGGGGACAGGTAGAACACTGTGAGGAGTATTCACCATCATGTCTTTTTTCCAGTCGCTACACAGTTAAGCTGAGGAGATGAACATCTCTCTCCCTTTTTTTTTTCTTTTTTGTATACTTTTGTTATTAATATTGCTGCTGTTATTGCATATGTCTTTTCCCATTGGGCTTTGCTTTCAGTAAATTCAGTAAATTGTTATCTCAACCCATAGTCTCTGTCTTTGTCCCTCTCTTGCCAGAGAGGATGGGGGAAGGAAAATGGCTTATTGCAACAAAATGCACATTTGTCCACAGCTGAAGCAGAGGTTGTTGGCGGCATGTGAAAACTATAAAACTTGTAAAGTTGCTCAGGTAAATAACTAGACATTTACTAGAGCATACTAAATATAAATTGTAGTATAATGACATAATAGGCTGAAATAAAATATTTAGAGACTACCATAAGACTGGGATTACTCAGTACAATCAACATAATTGTACATTCACTATCATCCCAAATCAATCATCTAGAGCTAAAGCCTAGTCACACAGCCACCCTGTTAACTTTACAAAAAGTCTCATGATTCTTAATCATCTAAAGTAGGATAAATCTTCATGTTAGTGCAGAAAATATTCTATTTAGGAAACAACGTTAGCAGAGTAGACAAATTCATATTTTCTTACCAATGAAAGTCAAATAACTTCCCTACATTTTTAATTTTTTATCCTGTTTGGAGACCTGATATGCCACTTTGTGACTGATCAAGAAACTCCTGCTAAGACAGAAATCTTAGTAGAAATGGGTCAAATTGTTGTGTCCAAGAAGCTCAGGGTGTAATGCAAAGAAATTGACCTAATCTCAGCACAAAAAGGAGCAGAGGTTGCCTTTGTTTCATATAAACCACTGCCAACAGTTGAGTTGTATAATTGGTGGTGTAAATGTTTCTCTCTGTGTTCCTTAAATGTGTAAATATCTCCCTGAGTCAGCCAGAACAACACGAAGGGGAATGAATATGTTTCTCAGCCCAACACAGAGTAGAAAAACAAAGAAAATGGTAAAAGAATTTCAAGCCATGTATTATTTCCTGTTCACTGATGACACCCAGGATGGTGATAGTGAGCATAACACAGACACTGGGAATGGGAAACACAATAATATTATGATTGAACTGTCCACTGCATTTGCTGTGTTTTACTGACTGTGACTTATATTTGGTGGTGTTATACAGTTTATTTTCCATCATTCTGATAAATCAGAAATCTTTTTCAACATCAGATATATTTAGAATAAGTAAAGTTGATATTAAATACTACAACCTCCACAATCTCAAAGGACCCAGTGAAAGTGTACTGCACTCTGACATGTTTCAAATGAGTAAATCTGTCAAGTAGCTTATCTCACTATTTGTCACAGGCAAAAAAATAACCTGTTCTGTGGGTGTATAAAAATCGTGACTGTGGGTTCTTAGGATTCCATAATGCACATGGGTACTCTCGTCTAAAAGTGTCTTTATTGCAGATTACCACATATATTTCCACCACATCACCACTGATATGTATACTACCACAAAATCACCACAAGCAAGTAAAGCTATGATTACTAAAGTGTATATATATGTGTATATATCACACTATTGAAGATTATAATCAGCAATCAGTAATATAGTATCAATCAATAGTATGGTAGCAATCAATCATAGCAGCAATCAACCATATAACAACAACAATCAATTGTAAAACAGCAACACAGTTATTTTCTATTACTAGCTACCAGAAACTTTTACTTAGTGAAACAAAATTATCAACAATATAATAGCGGGTAGGTATAATAGTTACATGGATATGTAATACCAGTATCAAGTGAATTAGACAGATTTCAGAGAGGGTGAAACAACCTGAAAGAGGAGGACATATTGATACAAGAAAGTAACCTAACCATCTCAGAGGTAGAGGACAAACCAAACTAACTCCAAAAATGGGACCAATGAAGTAACAGATTGAGTCTCTCTTCAAAGATAACCTGCACTACAGAATCCGAAGTCATCCAGGCATCCTCAGCCTGGGTCCAAGATCCCATAGAAATTTATTTTGGAGAATTCAGCCTGTCTAGGAAAGGAAAAAATTAGGTCCTTTTCATTTCCTAGAAACATGACCACATCAACCACCAGCATTCTGAACAGCCAATAGATGTTGTCAATCTATATTTTTCACCTGTAAGAAACAATACATGATGAAGTTTTGTGTTTTTTCAGACCAATTTAATTTTCCCAAAATGTTTCTATTCTTTTTTTCTTTTTTTTGAGATAATAAGTTACTATTGTAATTTCTTAGGTTATGCACTTATTGATGATATCTCAGGATGCCTCCTCTTTCTATGTATGCAGCTGTATTTCAAAGATGCCAGCTGCACTTTTCAAGGGTATTTCTGCTGCCAAGGCCTAGTCCCTAGGCTCTCAGGCTGGCAGGCAATTTGTCTGTCTGTATTTTTCAACAGACATTTCCTCTGTTCAGTAACATTGTCCTAATCAGGCTACTAATTATTGCTACTCACATCACTGTTTTGTTTCCATCTCTGCACATCTACACTGTCTAAATTATAAATTTTTCCCAGGATCTTTGTGAATGTGACTCAACATATCCCTTGAAAACATATTCTTGCATGGTTTTAGAAGCTGATTTCTGAGCTGCTCTCCAAATCCAGAATAGGTGAAACAGCACCAGACTTTGTCCTTTCTACATTAATGAATTTACTTAAACTCTTTCAGGTATTTGGTCATTATTATATTACCTAATACCACATTCTAAATTAAGAAAAACATAAAAATAATTCTCCTACAGCAAAATCTGCACATGTATGTCAGACACTTTAACAGGAAAAGAGAAATATTTTGATTCTCAAGAGCTATGTGTGACCCTTGTTGCCCAGGGTTAATTGACCTCAAGTGCAGATTCCACCAATCTGCTCTGAAGATAGCTAGTCCTGAGCTAAATATACAAGAATCACCACACCACATAGTGAGATGGAATCTCTCCTAAGATGGATACAGTGATGCAGTCACCAGTGTAGATAGAGACTATGAGTAAGGATTTATTTTAAAAACAGTTCCAGTGAAGTCTGAAGTATAGCAATGGATCTGGATGGGTAATGAAGGCCAGGTGCCAGAAAGCAGTTTAGTGCCTTATGAATGATATTGGTAGAAATTAGATATGGGATTTAAAGCTCAGCTGCCATCTGAACCCACAAAATGTCCAATATCCATAAACATCTCACTTTTTTTTTTCACTTTTTTTTTTCCTTCTCTATGAGCTATATCTGAAGGAATCTAAAGTAATGTTTCTTTCTTTCTATGAAGGACTGAATTGTGACAGTAATTTGAATAAGATGAAGGAATGGCACATTTTTCAACTAAGATCTTGGAGACTTGGAGCAAAGTATCTGATCTTGAAACACTCCATGCAAATCTCTAGGATCATGCTCCACATAATAATTATAGAAATCGGCATATTCTGAGCTGTGGTAGTGATCCACATCCTGATATAGGCTAGAAAGCGGTGACATAGAATAGTCAGGATCATTTCCTGCATTATTAACTTTTAATTTTATAATTCTAGAGAGTGGTCTAACAACAGAAATGTAGCCCACAGTCCCTTATTTTCCCAACCTGTGGAAGTTCTACTACTGCACGTAAGAGAATTCAGGAATCCTTGGCTAAAAAATTCCCCTGAAGGCCCTGCAATAATTATCTTTTAAAGCCACTATTATAATATGCTGTTCATCCTGAGATGTGTGATTTGGGTAAACCATTCTGTTAAGGCATCAGACTCTTCTCATTCACCTTACCAAACACATGACAATTACATTATTGATGACACAACCTTGAAATTTTGAGTTAGTATATCTGAGATTGAATCTTTATTTTTATTATTTAATCACACGTCTAGAGAAGAAGACTGGTAGGAACCTCATGTAATTCCACAAAGGGAAAGATTATGGTGTCCTGGGCTGTGCTAGCCAAAGTATTGCCACTAGATAAAGGGCAGTGAAAATTCCCCTCTATTCAGCACTGGTGAGACCACACCTGTGTCCTGTTATGGGCTACTCAGTACAAGAGTGGCATGGATACACTGGAGAAAGTTCAAAAAGGGGTGACAAAATGGATGAAGTGGTATTGTTTTTCTCTTTGAGGAAGGGCTGAGAGAGATGGAATCATTTCGCCTAGAAAAGAGAGCCTCAGAGTGTTTAGGAGAACTGCTCATGTGAACCATTACTGGACCACTCATGTACAGTACAGTCTCATGAGATAACTTCTGGATCCATCTAGGAAAAGAAATAGTTATCTAGCAACTGTAGAACCCAGTATATAAATACTGAACATATGGACACACTTATGGTGACAACAAGGTATGAAGGAAAATAGTGAGGAAAGGTTTATAGAATAATAGCAACAAAAAAGAGATTAACTGATCTTCTTCTCATTACTTCATGCTTAAATTGTTGTTCATCATATCCTTATACCAAAATTCTCTATTTTTTAGTTTCTTAATAAAGTGCTGCTTAGTGTGATAGGTACTAGAAAGCCACAGTTAAGAGTCAGCATCCTTCTCCTTGTACAGGCATAATAAGCTCCACTGTAAGAAGAGATTCATGGCTCCAAGCAGTATCTGAAGTTAAAAATTCTCTTGCAGCGCTCTGTTCATCTTAACTGTACTCAAAATGAACTGATCAAAATAGAGGAGGTTTCATGACTATGCAGCAAAACCACAGAGAAATGAAAAATCAGCTTGGTTCTTTCTTTCTAATACAGTTAAACTCTAGTTTTCATGAAATTTTATCTTTTTCAATTGGAAAGTTATTTGAGTGGAAGAAAGGAATGTACAATTACCCATCTTTATTCCAACACCATTCAATATTCATTCATTACTACATTCATCAGTAATTTTTTAGAGCTTGTAAGGGTCTGACACTAGACAGTAAGGTCATTAATGTTGTGCATTTTCAACATGGTATATCCCTGGGAATTTAATTTGTTCCCTTTCTTTCTTAATTTTCCTGATTGTAAATATGTTTCTTTCAACCACCATGGAAAACACAAAACAATCTGAAAACACTACCAAATCCCAATCTTCCACATGAACAATATTATAGTATTAATTTTCTGGAAGGTTTGTGTTATGGGTTTACATGGAAGGGTTCAATGTCTGTGAGAAGACACCAGAATCTGCAGAGATGGCAACAACAGGAAGATGGTAATAATTCCATGCCTGGTGAGGCAGATCTGCCTAAACTCTCTGGACAAAAATTCATATGGTGGCAAACTGTGAGAAAGGAAGAAATGTGCTACATTCATGCCATCTCAAGTTATGGGAACAGTGTCTGCACCCTGTGGACACCTGGGACTTGAGTGCATAAAAATAGTACCTCCAGAAAAACTGCAAACTCCCACCACTGAGGAAGGACCAGAAGGATGCCACAGCCACAGGGATCCATGATGCTTGCCCTCTCTCTCTCCTCCCTACCCATCCTTTCTCTGCCCTGCCCCCTTCCCTCTCCCTTCCTATCTCTTTCTATTTCTCTACCTCATATTTAGTGTTAAATAAAATCCATACTATTAACATTGGTAACTGTAAACTCTAGTTGGTACCTTAACTCAGGAAGAGGCATATCTTATAATTGGATCATAAGATCAAGACAAAATAAAACTATGATAATAACGAGATGTAAAAGTGATAAAATCATATTACAGAAATCACACTTTGACATGTTTCTGTTAAAACTGTCTTTTTACCCAACAATCATGGCCTGAGTAGAGGCAGTTGTCATGGCTTTCTTTAGCTTCACCTTTTCATCAGGTTTCTATTGGGGAATAAGTTTTTCTAGCAGCTTCTTGTTCACATCCTAGATCTCAGAGTCCCACTTTCATAAAACTCCAAGAAAATTACAATTTTATCTCTTACAAGTTTCTAGTGATATTTTATTTCCTTTTAGAGTAAGTTTCACGTTACTGTTAGAGAGTGAGGTGAGTCGAATAGTTCCAATTAAGGTTTTTGTTGCTTTGCCCAATTAGGTAGATGTTTCTAGAGGTGCATTGGGTTTTTTTTCAGCAAAGACTCTGAAGAGTCATCTGTTTTCCTGAGCTGACTTTGTAAAGCTTTATTAAAAAAGAGCAGGGTGCCAGGACTTTATCTAATCAATTTCTGGTTTCACTCACCAAGAGTTTATCCTTCTCTAGAGTAGCTGAATGGAAACAATCTGATTCAGCATTTCTGTGTTGGCTAGCTCATACAATTTAAAAAAAATAAACAGACATTCAATGAACCTAATGTCAAAATACATCCTTTAGTAGTTTGCTATCTAGAGACATTTTATATTTGCAACTATTTACCCTGAATTTCCATAGTTCCTTTTACTATTTTGCAAGGTATTAGCCACATTAACAAGTATGCTATCTGAAGGAGGGTTTTACTGCATGTATTGGCTTGACTAATGTGATAATGAAGACTATATCAAAACATGATTTAACATGTCTATGATTATTTTTTTGGTAACTTTTCAACAGCAGCAGAAACAGAGAAAATGTACTGTAAAGAATACAAATCAGAGCAAGTTTTCAAATAAATTAATTTTATCTTTAGATGTTTATCCTTTTTGTAACAGTTTTAACTTAATAATTGATGAAAACACAAGTTATTTTAAAATAATTTGAGTTCTAGTGCTACCAGTATTTTTAAAGTCCTAATTATTGGGTACTCTAATGCTACTAAGAATAAATGTGTTTTATTGGTTGACTAATGTGATATATGCAAGATTGAGTGTAAGTAAAAAGGTATGAAAGTATGAAAGCATGATGTTACTGAGCTCTACTGAAGTTTTGTCATTTATTTCTGAAATAAAAAGATATCACCCAAGATGTTCAAAACAATCAGCAACATAACGGCAAAAGATTAAGAATAGTAATGCTGATGATTTGTACTTGCTTGCTTTTGTACTTGCTTGTAATTTTTAGACCTGTGTTTGGGTAGCATTCAAAATTTATTTAAAGCAGTAAATTGCCCAAAACCTCATTAGGAGATTCAAACACTGGAAAAAAACTCTCACCCTATAGTAGCCCAGCAGACCAAGATAAATAAAGGTGCCATAAGCATCCAAGTAAACAGTCCCAGTGATGTTCTGTGAAGCTGAAAGACAAAATCTGCTTATGGCTTCAGGCCACCAAGTCAAAGAAATACATGTGCACAGTGATGATAGAAAGAGGGACGTGACTTGTTGGTGGTGTCTCTACTCTGTGTTTGGGAATGCTGACATTGTGTTAGCCCCTGACTGCAGGAAGAGCTGAAACCTTCCTCATACCATAAGTGGTTCCATTTTTATTCATGTGTCTACCAATGATGTTCATCCAGAAATGCTGTCCTCTGACATCTATTTCAAAACACAGTGTAACCATCCAACTACAGATAGAAATGAAGGTGAAGGTGGAAAGCAGTTTAACTAGAAAGAGGAGATTAAGTTCCTGTGTTAATAATGAAACAAAATACACAATGAAAGAAAAGCAATTTCTAAGAAAAGCTGACTAGATCAGCAGTTACAATACAAAATAGAAACCTGCATTTTAGACTTGTCTTGCACAGTTGGTTGTACATTTTATAATAAATAGTTGTTAGAAAAAATGGTGCTTATTGTGGTCTAGTGAATATTTCTTATAAGTACTACATAGGCTATTGAACTTGAAGGAACAATTGGCTAAGAGCTTGTTTGGCTCTTCTCTGGAAGTAATTTCTCTGGAAGTTCTTCTAGTGGTGGAAGAGTCAAAAATGATGGGCTATGAATTTCATTCCATAGGGGGAACTGATGTGAAAGGAAATTAGAACACCATAATCCATGTTCATATGCAAAATCATAATATCCTTATTTATGTTGTTTTTTGATGCACTGCAGCCCTTGCTTTCGTAAGAAAGATGAACTGCAAGAGAAGTTCATAACAGCATATAGTCACAATAAAGCTCATTTTTTCTGCTTTTCATTTAATCTATGACACTTGTTTAATGTTTGTTATGTGCAATACTTGTTTTTCTTCCTCTAGGTCTAAGAAGTCACAGAAAATTTCCTTCACAGCTGTTGCCAGCATGTAAAAATCAACAGCCTGTTATGAGTTTCCTTGAAAGACCATAATTTTTTTCCTAATATATTATAAACTGTCTGCCAAAACCCACTGATAACGAAAGGATTTCTAGGCTTATTAAAATTTTAGTTTCACTGATACACTGTGCTTTAAAAGTGTGGACACCTTAGGTAATGCAGTCTTTTTTGTTTTTTTTTTGGAATGGCACATTGGGCAATTGAGTTCAAATACTGTGTCATTTTAATTGGTGCAGGAGAGCAATTGACTTTCAGTGGCAAAATGTCAAGTGCTTCCTTTGCCTCATCAAAGCAAATTTGTCAGGAAAAGACTATCATCTCATATAAATAGCAATCAGTGCAATTAATTTGTATGTTTCAATTAACTCATGATCTAATTATCTCATGGTCTAAGGATAAGAGCTAAGGACTTCAAAGAGAAAAAAGAGTGTTTCTCCTCTCTACTTCAGTGTTTCCTGTACTGTTGACTCATATTCATTTACTTGAATAAATCCTCTCTGATAGTTTGTAGAACTTTGCATCTTCATTTCACACAAACTTTCAAGTTAGTTGTACTGTGAACCTCAAAGCCCAGTTCTACTCAACTGCCAGAGGAATTAAAGCTAGCTCAAGTGATAGAAGAAAGACAGATGTTCCAAGAAGTGTTGATTATATTTAAATTATTAATGTATTGAGACTAAGTCCCTAAGACCTCCTAGCACATTAAGTGTATTAAACGAAAACTGAAATGAAGCAGATTGGGATAGACTCAACAGAAGATTAACATGTCTGCAATGTTGCTGCTGCTGTTTTGAGATGCCAGAGGTCCACCTTTAGTATAACAGCAGACTATTCTGAACAGGAAGGTAGTTTCAGATTTATTTTTGCCTTAATAGGATTCTAGACCCTGCCTAGAAGAGTTGTTTTGGTTGTTTTTCTATAGAGGGAATACTTTAACTGTTTCTGAGGCAAGAAATGTATCACCAGTTCTTTACTTTTCAAATAATTTCAAATAATTACTAGGAAAATACTACAGGGCCTTGCTTTACACTCTTTTTGCTCAGTCAAACTGAAATATATTTCTCTTGTTAATAGAACCCAATATCTTATATTGTTTTCAAAATACATCTTGTTTTCAACCTTTCACCATTTCTTATAATAAATCTCCAACAAAAATGGATGGATACATTGTAATGCAGAATAGTTTCTACTAATAGCAGTTAGAAAAATAAAATGTGAGCTAAAAAAATTTTAATGCTAAAGACAGTATTTGTCTCAGAATGCTAGAATTTTTAATAGGAGTTAGCAATTTTAAAATTATCAGCTCATTACAAAATTAAAATATGCTTCCTGTTTCATAATATCTTGTACCTTTTTTAGGTTTTTTTCCCCTTTTCTTTTTTATATCTTATGGAAAAAAGAAAGCTGGGAAATGAGTAAAAGAAAATTGTTAGAATTCTTACCTGACAACTTTCTTTGTTAGTTGGTAAAGAGTGAGTCCTTTGGCCTCTGTGCTAAATTCCATCCTTCCTCAAGATGAGAAATGGGATTAAGTTATCCTGGTCAAAATGATATAGAATTTTTCCTCCTAGTCACTTCTCTTGTTGCTCCTGTCTCCCATGAATGGATCAGTCTTTTATATGGGATAAGTGTTTGCAGTTTTCTCCATTTATCCTTAGGTTAACTCTCACAGAAAGGAGAAAAAAATAATAGAAGTAAATTATGTTTCATGTTTTCATCTTTATGCCTGTGTCCCTGAAAGAAGTCATGCTCAGATGATCCTTTTTGATACTAAGGCTGTCGGTAGATTGATATGACTGAAAAATAGAAGTGGAGGTGTTTTATCCAGTTGCAGTAGCTTATGATTTGATTCATGTCATGGTAGTCATTGAATAAATTAAAGAAATTCCACTTAAACATACATGAAACATAACCTATATTCTCTCAAATTAGTACTGTTTTTATGGGATTAGATTGTTGGAAATGGTTCTTGCATCTCTTCTATTATCAATCTATATTTTTTATTCAGTGTAACTTATTTTGCAAATGTAGACAGCACCAACAGGAAAAGAAATTTTGTTGTTCATAGTAGAGCAGCAACTGGCTCAGGTTGCAATATTTTCTTGAAAGTGTAGAATTTAAACTTTTCTATGGAAACACGTATATATATCACAAGTGTGATGTCTGTTACAACATTTTTCCAAAAGAATACTCTCTATTGTCTTATGAAGGAAAGAAGAAAATGTTCTTTGCTGTCCTCCTTTAAACTCCCTAAGTGAGGAAGTGCCTGTAAGGCTGTAAATTCTGTGCTGAAAAGCTTTTCCCTGCGGCCCAGTTCTTTAGGCATTTGTGAAGGGCTGATCTGGAGTCACAGCACTTTTTCAGGGTTTCCTTCTAGCTGCTTCAGGCAAATGTAGAGCCATTGTTAAAAATTCTGTCATTCTAAGTGATTTAATTCTTCAATGCATTAAACTAGAAGCTCAGGCTCTCCACACTAACTGCATTTTGCATTAGGAGTTCCGTATGTAAAAGGTACATTGTGAGATGCTTAGGATTACAATGTTTTATTTGTCTGTTTCATCTAATCCCTTGTAATCAGTACCTTTTTATTTTATTTTTTTTTTTGCTGACTGAATGAATGTATTTGCTTTTCATCTCACATTTCTCGAAAATATTCTTCATGTTAGGTATTGATTGTCCTGTTTCTCAGAATAGTTGTCTCTTCTGTGAGGTTTCTGGTTTCTTTCAGGATGGTTTCGAGGAAGCATGTTTTATGTCTTGATGACCCTCTTCTTTAAATATATTCTATAGCTTTAGTAAGGTTCTCCCTAATCCATTATTTTCACAGGTTCACACCATTAAAAAGAAAGCAGCAGAAGAAAATTAAATCAGTTAGCAACTCAGATCAGAAACATTTAAATCTCAGCTGGAAGTATTTATTAAGTAATGACAGATCTTTACTGTCCCTGTTGTAAATACCTGGCTGGTTTCAAAGTTTACTGTGGCATTCCTATAATTTCAAATTCATTATGAAATTAGTAATTCATAGCCATTATAGTAATTTTTTTAAAAAAATTTTCTTTGTCATATGCTTATTTTACTGAAAATCAAATGGTTGTACCTCAGCAGCATTATTGCCTCATTAGAAGAGGAATAAAGAGACACAAAAGTTCCCTCAGTCAGCTGTACTTCTATTTCCAGCATGTCAGCATCAGAGTTTCTAAAAAGTCAGGTCTTGCAACTTTTATCCTGATATCTAATTAAAATCAGAGCTGTCTAGTAAAGTATAGCTCTGAAGACACAGAGAAACTGAAAATCCAGGCCATACTGATGAAGTTTTCAGCAAAGAAGGACAAAGAATTCACTCATTACAAGTCCCATCTGAAATATCTGATTTTATTTTCTGCAGGTGCAAACAAATACTTTTCATATTTGGCTTAAATCTGTACTCCACACACACACACATGAACTGCTTCTTCTCAAATTCTTTACTAAATTTTAAAAGAACTGTAATGATTCAAAAAACGCATAGCACTTTGCAGTAGTTGTCCAGCTGTTTCCTGAATTCATGTGCTTTCCCTTTCTTTCCATCTGGACTCCGAGTGAAGTGTGGAATCACATCTCCTCAGTCCCTGTATCCAAACTTTGGAAGGATCAGGAGCTCAAGGAACATCACAGAATCAATTTCCCTGACAGCAGAGACATAGCTTAAAACATCTTTGATAAGGTAGATGCTTATCCACAGATCATTCTATCCTCCTCCAATAAACTCTCTTAGAAGAATGTATTTACATTCTCGAAGGCCCAGATCATTGTTTACACTCATTTTGTAATGAGGAAAATATAAGATTAAAACTATTATCTTCTGTTGTGGAATCCAGCTGTCTGACATTAATCAATCTTCTTAAAATTGTTTAGATTTTTGTTTGGCTATTCTATCACAGAAGTTAGGTTCTAATATAACTGCTTGATGAGCAGTAGTTAAAGACCAGACTTATTAATGTTCACTTTGTGTTCATTTACTTCAGTGCTTATATTGCTCATTAGCTTACATATCTTTTTTTTAGAAGTGAACAGAATTATCAGTATAAGTCCTGTAGTATTAAGTTTTCCTAATCTGCTAGCATTTTATTGTCTCATCATAAAATATTGAAGTCTCTTTTCTTATATATTCTGTTTTTAGAATATAGGTGACCTGAATTGTCCATATCAATTTAAGTGTCATCCCACCAGGTAAGATATACCGAAGCAAAGTTAGACAGTTATATATATATTACCATCTATGCCAGAAATAGCTCACCTCATGTATTCTAAAAATAAGCTTTTTTTTTTTATGCCTGCATCACATTAATGGGTTATTGCCATTCTGCTCTTAAGTGCATTAAGATTGCTGTATCTCCACATTTCTAACTGAAAGAAAATTACTTTTTAATATGGCTATTTTTTTTGTATTGAATTTTCATATAGTTAGTCCAAGGCTCTGTTTTAACCATAATATTATATTATGTACTGAACAAATGGAGTCCAGTCGTGTACAAGATAGGGCTGGAAGTGTGTGTGAAATTGGAATGACATGTGGAATGAAAGGGTACATTGTCACTTGAAAGGTGGCAAAGACCTCTGGTTTGGGAGAAAAGTCAACAAAGATTCAGCCTTTAATTATAAATAAATAAGAGGCAGGAAACTATGCGGCTATGTGTGTTCATTTTTGTGTTTGTGTGTGTGTGTGTGTGTGTGTGTGTGTGAGTATATTGACATCTCTGGAACTTGCTGGAACTATAAACAAGAGCAGTAGCAAACAAACTGAGAGAATAATTATTCTGGGTCTAGCATCAGACAATCCAAGGAGCAGATCATACCCAAGACACTCATTCTGATTGCTAGGAGACAGTATATTCTTCTTAAATATTTAACTCTTCCCATTTTTCTTTGCATGGGGTATTTTTTTTCCAGAAAGATAATTTTCATATAGTAATCCTTAGTTACTTAAATATGGTGAGATAAGCAGCCCATGATGCAAACATGACACTCTTCAAGATTACAGCAGTTTCCTTGTGATTTGCACGGATTTATAAATATTAAATCTACTTCATGTTAGATATAGCCCATGCAAATTCCTCTAGATGTAAACATAGACTCTATATTTGCAGTTGCAGCTTAAAACTGTCAAAAAATGTCAAATGTTTTTAGACACTGAAGTCATGTCTTTGAAAATATACATTGTGAGTCATTAAACAAAGATTTTCAAACATTCTGGCTTATCAGTGTTTTGCTATTATTAAATCATGAAACTACATGATAATACTCCCAGAAATGACAAACAGCAGAACATCCACTTTTCTTTTTGTTGCTAAGGATCTGTGTGCCCGAAGTGTACAAAATGAAAACTGAAGGAATGCTGAATTATTTTTTTGTGCTTAAGAGGAAATAAAAATTTCAATTCTATAATAACCTGTATAATGAAAAGAGAAGTGTCATAAATTTGGCCTCGTATGTAGCCATCTTGCTTTCTAAAAATCGTAGACAACATTTTAAATGCATGTCAAAGACCAACAACTTACAGAAAAATCAAAAGACATGAGTAATTTTTGGGGGGTATTGTTGGTATGGAAAAAAAAAGTGATTAAATGGCTTTGCTTGCAATGCCTAAGACAGTCAGAACCTCTCTAAAATTCTAGAACGGCTCTGCCCAAAGAAACACCTTTTGCCCTAAAAAACACCTTCAGGTCTTCCTATAGACTCAGCATTTGTCTTATGATGAATGCATGCACTCTGCATGCAATTCCTTATTTCCTAGCTTAACACAATGAATATAATTTATATATCATGAAAAACATATCATTTTCACTAGCATAGTTGTTTTAGTACAATGCAAGAATGGTTATGATGAGAATCCAAATGTGTGTAAGTTATAATATCTCTTGAATTAGCTAACTAGCCATAGCACGTTAGCATTCACTACTTTTCTATCTTCCTCAATTTTTTTTTTTTTTTTTTTTTTTTTTTTTTTTTTTTTTTTTTTTTTTTTTTTTATCTAGCCAGAGTAATTAAAGCTGATAGATGTTGCACTGAATCCATTCTCTTGAAGGCATTTGCCAGCAGAGAGAGAGGGATGGACACCAGAAGCAGTTAGCCAGGAAAATAGAAGAAAGTATAACTTGCTCATTTGTAACAGCTGGATTTGTAAGCCTGTATCTGTCAAAGTCTTAATGAAACCTAGACTAATAGCCAAAAAGTTCAAAGCCAGAAAGATACCCTGTTAAATGAAAGGTCAGCCTTCTCTCACACAGCAATTTCAGCTAATTAAATTCAAACTAGTAGTCCTAGATTCACTTTATAGCTAACGAAAAGAATTAGATATGTCTATTTTATGATGAGAAGATTTCCTTTTGCTTTTTACCTCTTTATTAATTTCTTATATGGAATACCTAAACTGTTTAAATTTAAAAGTTAAATTTTAAATCCTGAATTATACAGCATAAACATTAGCCAAAATGATTGGAAAAAAAAAATTCTATCCAGATCTAAAAGAAAGGTAGATTTCTCTTAAGTAGCACTTAGCTTCACAAGCTGGTTGTGCATGGAGCTTGTAATTCTAAGCAAAAATGAAATAGAATTGAAAAAAATAGCTGAGTCATTTGGTATGGCATGAATCTGTAACTTATAGAAAGAAATTTCTCCTGATGAGATTCTTTGGAGAGGAGTGTAAATATCTACCCATAGAAATTACTACAATGTTATCTGATTTGCAGTGTTGATCTTGGTGAAATCAGAGAGTAACAATTCTTCAGGTTTATTAAAGAGAACTAAAACAACCCCTCAATAACACTTGTTCCTCCCAGAATCACCTTTATTCCCTTTTAATGAAGTATAGTGTTTCCTTAAAGGAGCTCCAATCCTAACTTGATGTAAAGTGTCAACTTCACAAATTTCCCACTATTTCTTCACTAGATAGAGGCAGACAGTGTGAAACATTTAGGGATAATTATTGCAAAGAATCACAGACTCATGGAATCATTTACCCTGGAAAAGACCCTTAAGATCATTGATTCATTGAACTGTATTTGTTTTCTCCTTTTACCACCTGTAATTTTCTACCCAATGAAGTTATTCATTCTTTTAAAAAAGCAGTCTGAAAAATTTTTATTGCATATGACAGCTTCACAACCAGGTACTCAGAGCAGAACTTGAGAAAGCTGAAGAGTTTCTGCTATTTCTGCTGCTTTTCCTTGGTTGTAAGGCATTTTCTCATTGTTTAAACATTGTATCTGCAAATATTGTTCCCTGGAATAAATGTGAGTGATACAAACATCTGAATTATTAATGAAAATGAAATAGATATAGATGTTATACCTAAAGATCCCTCTGGAAAGTCACTAAGCCATACATCATATTTGAGAAGGAACTGCTTTATGAGATATTTTAGTAAATTTTTCTGAGATTTATGTAAAAGATTGGATTTAAGGTAGGATTACACAATCTTAATACTAGGATTCTCTCGCCTATAAACCCTAAAAGGTCACAGAAATAGAGCAGTGCTCACCTCAGCCTATTTTCCATTGAAGATATATGATAGCAGCCAAATTAGACTGAAGGTTCAGTATGGTCAAAAGTTTATAGTATTAGACTGATATTTTTTGATTAAATTATTGCTATTACTGAAATGAAGTCCTTCTGGTCACTAAGAAGGACAAAAATATATTTTTTAAACTCTCACACCTTTCAACCAACAAATAACAGTGCCTTTTCGGTTTACAGTATTTATGTATTTATGAGTTTACAGTATTTATGGTATAAAAACAACTTGTCAAACTCCTTCTGTTTTGCTGTGGGCTATATTTAAGGACACCAGTAAGAGCTACAGTATCAGCAGCTTCATTCCATCTGAAACATTCCCATTTCTGGCTGTGTTTGACTTCTAAGGCTAGCTTGTTCACCTCAAACAAAATAGGGAGTAATACAAATATACTTGCTCAGCCCTTGTAAAGGAAGACTAACAACTTTCATACTTTCTGAAATCTATTTCTAATAATTTAGAAAAATGTGTTGCTATTAGCAAAAGAAAAAGCAGGAAAATATGTTAGTGTACACATGGAGGGAAAGTCTCTGACCGGGTCATGTGGTTTAAATAAAAGTCAGTTGTTCAACTCTTCCTTTTCACATTTTGTTAACAAAGTGCTTCACATATTTGCATGACAAATATGGTTAAGGTAGACTGTCGGGGTCGAGGGCGGTCCCCAACAACACTTTTTAGGGTTCTCCAGACATCAGGGCTGTCGTGGTGATATAAAAGAAGAGCGGTGCGACGACCACGACTTGCAACATAAAATACTTTAATAACAGTGAAAGCAAATGTGGGAC
>JANRGV010000051.1:67886171-67903662 GCA_024734035.1 Alethe castanea
TTATGCAAGATTTTTCAGCATCATAGAGGGGAATGTATTTTATATGCCTTTTATGTTTGTTGCTTCATTTTTCAGTATCTGAACTGAAAATACTATTCAAAGATAATATTATTATTCCATTTAATTGGAATCACATGGTATGGGAGGCATAGATCATTCTCATCACTTGGCTATGAAAGTACATTCTGTAGTATGTAATGCAGTAAAGCTCACATCTGTTAGATAGGGTTCATTCTTACACTCAATCAAACTGAAAAAATATTTATACAGTCATGGGGTGGGGGTGTTTGGTTTCTTTATTTCTCTCAATCACTGGAATTAGGATCATGGCTAATACTATAGATCATGTGTCCCTGAGAGAAAGAAAAAATAAATTAGATCAGAGCTACACACTTTTAGGACAGGATTTTTTTTTCCTGAATTCTTTTTCACTTCCTTCTGTCTAAAATGCCATTTAAACATTAAGATTTTCAGTGTTTAAAAAGTAGAATCCCTCTTTTGTATAACCAATAGGCCTCTCATGGTTGCTACTGTTTCTTCTCTTGGAGTGAAAATCAGATTGGTATATGCAATCTAAGTTTCCTCAGTCTCATTTTCTTAATACCCCATGTTCAATCAGTTTATGTGATTATTTATTCATAGGGTCCTAAGGTAAAGAGTCATCATCTAATAAATTCTTCAGCACTTCTTTTTGCATAGCAATTAAAGGAGATGAGGTCGTTCATTTAAAATGTATGGAATATGTAATGTTCAGTGACACATATCAACTGATACACTAGCTGAGTTTTTTTGAAAACACTGCTCTTGAATTCCTCTTATTTAGTATTATGTTTCATATATTCTCTTCATATATATTTCAGTTGATGTAAATCCAAGCATTATCTAGATAAACTAAAATATTTCTTCAAATGAAAGCATCAGCACTTACTGCATCTCAGCTCCTGTATATTCCTGATTTGGAATTTTATTTAATATGTCCAACTTTATGTCTCCATTGTCATGTACAGCTGCAGAGAGCATCTATGTACAAAAGAATATTCAAAATAGAAGTAATTCCCTCATAATTTGTCATTCTCAGCATTTCTTGTGGTTTTATATTTATGAAAAATGCAAAGAAGCATTAATTAACCTTGTACAGTTAATGAAGACATTTGAATCTAAAAACAAAATGCTTTTCTTTATCAGTTATCAAAACTTAATGGCACTTTTTAAGCCTCTAAGCCCCAGATAAAATGGGGACAATTTCAAATGTATTGTGGAAAAAAAAATGCAATGGCATTGCCCTGTCATATAACCAGAAGATTTTTGCTTTAGAGGAAAAGGTGATCTGAAATCTCTTCCTAGCCCAGAGTTCATTCTGTTGACCAGATTAAGCTGTCTTAGGACTTGTCAAGATTCAGAAAGGCAAGTAAAGACAATATAGGGCAAAATATTTCTAGAAGTGCTTTTATTAACTTTTAAGTTCTTTTCTTTCTCATACATAAGCTTATTTAATCTCTAGTGGTTATTTTGTTTTTAAATTCCACATCAAAATTTGTAATGTTTCCAGCCCAAAATATTCTATGATTCTATATTTTCATGATTAAAACATTATTGTACAAGAAGTTTTTTCTGTCACTTACCTATGCTGTTCTTGCCTTCATCTTTCTTTTAGGTTTAAACAACTTCTTGTAGACTGTACAGTGAACCAAGTTATGGCTTGAGCATAAAATAGTAACTTATTCTCTTTTTTTGTTTATTCTGCACCTATTTTCTGCTCTGATTCAGCACGTAGTCTTGTAAGCACTGAAGCTGATCTAATGGTGTAAGAAGCTAAATGATAAAACTGAGTCACCAGAATAAAAAGAGAGCTGGGACTTTGCTGTTTCAGGTTTGTGGGTATGCTGAACTCCAGTTTAGAGTACTGAAAGCAATATAATTTTACTGCCACAGTATTTCAGTAGCATTTCTCAGATTCAAAACATATTAATAGTGGTCCCCTGCCTGGGTTAACTGCTGCCAAATTGAAATACCCTTTGTGGTGTTGGTCTTGATGACAGAAATGCAGAATGTAGTACTTGGTAACCATCTTATGCAACCTTTTTTGTTTATTTATCACACCCTCATTTGAAATCTGTCAGGTTTCTTCTACTTTTTTTCTTCTGAAAATTATTCTTTTAGGCTTATCAACTTTCTTTTGACATGTTTTAAAAGAAAGTTATGGTGAAATTGTACTCATTCATTCTTGTATCAGTACTTTGATTATCTTGTTTTCAGTAGCTTTGAGTACTCCTGCTTTTCTGTGACATCCCCTTTGTGATGCATTTTAGAAGCATTTCGTCTCAACCTTCTTCTTCTTCTTCTTCTCTAGTTTTTGAAGTAGAATAAACTGCATGATATCCTGAAGTAAACCAGGTTATCTATGATACTCCTTATTCTTTACATCAGTTTGAGCTCATCTTCCTTGAATGTGTAACACCAGAATGATATACAGGACTTCAATTTGAGCAGCTTCTCACACAATGGCAGTTGGATCTATTCCTGTTGAACATAGCCCTCCTGGTGCATTCTTACATTGTAACTCCCAGTTTTTTGCCACCTGTAAATTTTTTTACCTTGTTCTTGGTTTTGATTTTGATGTTAAAGAAAGATTAGTCTTTGAATATTTTTTTCTATGGACAGAAATTTCCTCAAGAGTCATTATTCCTCTTTTCAGAGATATTTACTGTTGTCTTTAATATGATTTTGGACATCACATCTTTCATCACTTTACAGCTGCTTTCTGCTAATCCATTACTGCTTAAGAAAAGAAAGAAGTCCAAATCCACCAGCCAAACTATTTCTAAACTGCCACTTTTGGCTAATAATTATATCTATACATAAGAACAATAGAATTAATTGAATCTATACATTTGTGTTTCTTGTAATGCAAATTTAACTAACAAGATGTTATTTTACTCATGTTAATGCAATTGCTAATTATAATCTGATTTAAGAAAAATACAGCTGTCTGTGTTCTCTTTTTTGTGTGTCTAAAAGGAGCTATTGCCAACATTCTGACCACATTTGGAGGACATGAACTTGCTTAGTCTTGAGCAAGCAGAATATAATAACTGATTGTGTCATGCCTGCTGAGTGCCTTGTTTTTCCTAAATTGAATGGCATGTATATCACACAGAATTGTTGAGAGTCAAGGGGGAGTTGCAGCTGGGAAAGTCTCTGACACAAACATGGAAGATTACAGTTATTTTACACCAACAGAAGGAAATGCAGATCTCAGTGGATAAAAATTCCATCTTTAATTTGCAAACAAAATAAGCAAGCCTAATTAGATGTTGACTATTTCAGCTGTGAAATAGAGCCAGTAAGAGTATTTTTTTACTTTATGGACTAGATAATTCTCGAGGTTTTAGATTCTTATAAATAACAAATTGTTTGTTTGTTTTATCAATAAAAGCAATAGTTCTACAAGACACTGTAATGGAGCCATAGTTACCTTCTATTTCCTGAAGGGACAAAAGTATGCAGCACAATTTTGCTAAAATCTTGTGCCAACGTGCTGCTTCCTTTCTCCCATATTGCCATTCTATTATTCTCCATAGGGAGCCTTCAGCCCTCATGGTACACTGGCAGTGGAACATCTATTTATTAATGCAAGGCTGCTCAGTACGTGTCTTCAAGCATAGGCCAAGTAAAAGCTCTCTGTCATGCTGTGCAACTGGCTGTTCTATCCATACCTCCAAAACAAGTGTCAAAGGAAGAGAATAAGAGCGTAAGAGTAACAAAAGATAATGAGAATAATCAGAGGTATGAAAATTATTGGAAAAGGATTAAGAAACTAGATTGCCCATTCTAAGAAAGACCCAAACAAGAAAGTCACATCATTGAGGAGTATCATGTGTTCACCAAGTTCCTCAGATATTTCTGAATACACTGAATACTGTATTAGACTAATATAGCTGAAGGACTGAGGATTAAGAAATAAGAACTGCAGCATGTATACCCCAGTTCCTAAAATGTAGTGAGCCAACTCCTACCACCTAAGTTAGGAGCAAGGATAGAATGTGCAATCAATGAAAAGAATCGAGAATCTCTGAAAAAGGTAGAGGGCACCAGCACTAAAGCTCTCATTGTGGGGAGAGCTACCTTTACCACCATAGATTTCTACAAAACCTGGAACTACCTGTTGTTACCTTACTAGTAGAGGCATTGAACATCACTTGGTTAATTGTGGTAGTCAGCACAGGATTAAAGGATCAGTCTTTCAATTGACACGAGTTAGGTGCCTTTGCCACAAGACCATGAAGCCCCAAAACATGTTCAGAACTGTGTAGATTCAGAGCATGTTCAGGGCTGTGTAGATAGTTAGGAAACCCTACTGGTCTTTCTGGAAATCTTAGTCTTCTGAATCCTTTTAAAGTACAAATTTTAGAATATCCACTAAGAGTTTTGTCCAGGTTCATCCTTAACAAAACTAGTGGGCTGAAGTGTAATTGAAGATGACTGGCCTTTTTGGGTTTGTGGTTTTTGTATAAATTTTTGTTTTTGTTTTTTTAGTTTACTACGCAATTTTGGGATATATATTTTAGGGCTTCATTTGTTTGTGTTTTTGTTTTGTTTTTGTGTGTTGTTTCTTTTTTTTAGGTTTATTGTTTGTTTGTTTTCTATTCAAAAGATTCTGCACTAGCATTGTAATCTTAATGAATAGGTACTTCTGTGTGGACTTTTGGTTTGGTTTTGTTTCTTTTATTTTTCTGCTTAAATTTCACCCTAAATGCTTACCACAATAACGATGGTGGTGAAAAAATCAGTACCTTTGATCATCTGTTTGAAAAGAGAATCTGGCCTGTCTATTACAGTAATGACATTTTTACTTTAAGGAACTAGAAATATATTGAAACAAAGGAGTTTTATTTTTTTTTTTACTCTGAAGTGTTATATATAAGCATATAATACTTTAAGTCTTGCTAGAGATGAATAGTCAGTCACCTTTGCATTGGAACTGAATTTTTCTCACTATTGCAAAGACAGGCTATATGGCCAGCCTATTAATAGCTTTTCAAGGAGTTGTTTCAGCAGCTCAGCAAAGATTTGGAGAAATCATTCTTCTGTAACTAAAGGAGGGATTACCAAGAGCTTTAACTACATCATTCCAGTAAAATTTCCTGCCATATCAGAAGCTCAGGACCACTCCTTGCTGCGTGATATAAAAGTTACCAGGATGCTCCAACATGTGGAGACGTTGAATTTCTGGCCAAGGACTAGAAAACACGTCTGAAAACACATACCTTTCTGTCTTACGACACATGCCCTGCAAGCATTGCTGACAGCTCACAGCTGCTCTGAGATGTTGGAGGCCAAAGTCCTGGTTTAACCTGAGAGTATTATAATCAAGAGATACAGCAAAAATATAGCAGACAAATGGATGCAAGCTAGATGGCTTGAAAAGCAAGGCAATAGAAGAACACTGTGTAAAGAAATAAAATGGAAGCTGAAAAAAAAAGAAGTCTAACAAGAATAAAACCAGAAGAATCCTAATTATCCAAAGTATGTATCCTATTTAAAACTACTGTGCACATCATCATCTGCTATCTAAGGTACTTTAACTCATAGAAAACATTTTTTATTAGATCAAGAGCATGGAAGCTTTCCTTCATGCTAATATTTTTGGAATATTTACCAGCTGGAGTCAAAAGATATTTCTTGGATTTGCATCTGGATAGAAGATAAGAACAACTTAGTTGTTACTTCTATCTGCTGCACTTTGGTTTTTTTTTAACCTGGACACTTTATGAGGTTGCACATTGAGACATTTAGAGCTGAAATGAGTCCAACAAAATCAGTCTAAGAAAAATAAAGATTAAACTCAGATCTCTGAAAAGCAAGTGTTTTCTTCCTTCTTTTCATGTATGTCTCAGCTTTGCCCTCTAATAAAAATAAGTGTTAATTAACAGACATATGTGTATGGAATATATAACAAGCATTGAAATATTATCTAAATTATATACATACATACATGTAAATGTACCCATATTTATTTGCATACATATTCACATATGTAGATTCCCATGCATCTATCATCCTTTCTCATATAGAAAGGCATGAAAAATTTACTAACAATATTGCTAATAATTATCTGTACACATTAGACAGCATTTATACACATCCATACTCTTGTCTGTTTATAAATATATAAAAAGTTAATTTTCTCATAATTTTTGTAAGTAAAACATAGACATATCAATTAATTATAAAACTAAATATTTTTCAGTTTCAAAGTCATTCTAGAAAACTCCCACTGACAAGGGACCAGATCACAGATCCCTGGCTGAAAATGGTAGCCAGATATTCACATGAGTTTAAACTAATAGATTTCATTTATGCTAATCAGGATTAATTATTCCCAATGATCTCACAACACAGCAATGAAATAAATAGAGTCAATTATTTAGAATCTTACATGTGATTTAGTAAGAAGTTTCACTGACACCACTATGAATGTTTGTATGAGTAACTTGGCTGGGCCAAACTTCTTATATTAAGAAATACTGCCAAGACTCAGTTGAATGTCTGCCTGAAATACTCATGTGTTTAACACAGCTAAAATGCTATCCCACTATGTAACAGTTGCATTTATCTTCAATATTCATCAATTAAAATGAGTGCCTCTATAACTATCTCAGTAATTTTTCCTTCCTGCAATGTACAATATATCCATCTCTAGCATTTAAAAGACAACACCAAAATAACTTTCAAAAATGTTTAGAGCAAGGAAACACCCAACACATTTATAAAACTCATGTGCAGTTTTTCATACCAAATTAGTCTTCAGGTTCAGGAAAACATACGCCCTGCAAATGAAGACACAGTGTTCTGTGAGTTGAATGTGCGCTAAAGTGCTGCACTTGAAAAACGCAATAGAAATTTCAGAAGTAGTTATGAAAGGTGCTGTATGGCACTTCTTACTGCAATACGGCCACAACATTTTAATGACAAGAGGGTTGTGAAGATGTGTGATACATATATTTATTGTAATCACAAAGATATTAGACAACAATTATCAACTTCAGTAAAATCAGAAAGGCAGTATAACCTTGTAGTGAGTATAGTGCAAATAAGAATTTAAGTCCATGAACGAGTAACTAGGCACTCATTTAGAGACAGAGATTTTAAAATCTAGTCAGCTTTACTTTTGACTTATCATAAATATAAGCTTTTAGTATACTTATAGATTATCTTTGACATTAATTTTTCAATTAATGGCTCTTTGACATCCTTTTCTCTATTTAGGTAGGCCTATATCTGTTGCGCACTTTGTACTGCTTAAGTATGAGGCCATATACTTCTTATTGGGTTTTGCTTCCAGTAAATCTATTTATGAGACACCATTTGATTTAGATGCTGTTTTCTAGTACATATAAGGTAAGTTTCAAAGCTTTCTAAGGTCTTTTGAATTCTTTTATCTAAACACATTCAACATTGGATCAGATCTATCATCATAAACTGGCTCACAAATGTTTTTAAAAGTAAAACTTGCAAGAAGTGATTCACTACCTCAAAATTCAAGTGATTGTTTTACTTATTGTATCACCTGCAATGTGTCTAGTTGATATCTGACTCTCTGACCAGAGACAACAAATCACAAAACCCCTCCATAATTCATTTTCCTTCTGCATTTGACACTTTTTATATCAATGTAAAAAAAATTAGCTTTCTTGCTTATTATACACTATTTATACAAGACTGAAATTTCGTATAGATTTTAAAGTTTTCAAAAGCAGGAGTCTTCATCTGTGAGAAATAAATGCCTCTGTATATTTCAGTGCTCCAGAATATTTTCCACCAACCCTTATCAGTGTTGTCATGCAACCCAAAATTGCCTGGACGCAGAAAGAAATCTAGTAAAGTTCTTAAGTCTTTTTGCAACAGTTTTAGCATTTGTGTCCAGTCAGGAAATGCATCTCACTAATAACATCACTAAACATCTAAACTTAGCAAGGAGTTTGATTCAGTTATCAAAACATAGATGTCCACTAGCCAGCAGTCATGCACCAGTCCTATCTTTTGTCCTGCTGCTGCACAGAACAATTTTTGTGTTTGTCAGCCATCTATCATTGTCTCAAAATACTGCCTATTGCCACCCTTTTTCCATTTAACCATATATCATTATATTGTTTTGAGAAGGAACAAGAGGTAAAGAAATAGATCTCCTCGCCAAGACTTTTGACTCTTTGACCTTTTTTTTAAAAAATTTATTTTTCTGAACTCAAATATTCCAGGATTTCAAGTACAAATTACTCTGAATAACTGTATCATATCAAGCATGCTATGGTTCTGTGGCTAAAGACAAGAGAAATTATGAAGCTTATGTAAGCTTTTATGCCATGCCAACTTTAAGGCATCAGTATTTAATCAACAATATCTATGCTTGAAATGATGAAGTTATGTTTTGCCATTTTTCTTTTCTTCCTCAGGTTTCTATCGGCTCTTCCCTGAATTTGACTCAGGAAAAGTTTCAGCATTTATCAAATCAGATGCATGCAAGAGAGATATCTTCATGAACTTTTCAGATGATCCCAAAGAACAGTTTTAGAAGCATATATTTTCAAAGCAAAATACTTGCCATGTGTGCTGCCAGTGTATAACACATCCAGCCTGCTTTCTTATTCGTCCCTTTGCTTTTCTTATTGTGTGACATGTCGATTCTAAAGCTGAAAGGCACACTCTCGTAAATTACTAGTGATAGAATTATTATTAGAAACCATATAATTTTGTACAAAACCTTACTGGACATAGAATTGCCTTCAAATTAAAGCTCTCAAGGAGGCCATGTGCACAGCCTAGTAGCAGCAACTTATGGGCAACGGACGGAATACTTTTTCACTGTGTCAGAAAATGGAAGGTCAAGAAACAGAATTTCTTACTGCAAGAAACACTAAAATGTAAGAAATCAAAACTCTCTCTTGGAGTTTGCAGCTCCAATAGGGAGTAGTTCGTGAGAGAAAGATAAAATATAAAAAAATCTAGGGAAATCTTTCTGATAATTTAGCATCAAAATTTCCATCACTTCATAATTTCAGTTTGTGAACCTCCTGAACATGTGGACTTCTGGACTGAACAACAATGCTTGGTTAAATATTAATTGCATACTTAAGTAAATACAATCATGTTTCTGGCTTTTCTTTAACCACATTGTCCATATGTATTTTGATGGCATCAAAATGTGGGACTAAAATTTGTGAGTAAAATATTGTATATCACTAATGTCGCTGTAAAATATGTTAGCTTTTAAAAATCTAACAGATCTTTTCAATTAGAAGGACTGTTGAAACTCGTGCACCTTTGTCAGAAATCAGAATATCCACTAGCATGTTCTCTAAAGATACATGAATTAAAAAGAGGATCATATGAAGTTTATGTTAATTTTAAATTTTACTGCTATTAGATGCATTTTTAGTTTATCAACACTTTGAAGAAAATAGTCAGCAAGCAATGTTTTTAATCTCTTGTTTAACAAGAAAGATATAAAATTTGTAATTTGGATTCATTGATGTCCTGGATTTTTTCTTCCTCTGTTGTCTTGTCAAGCATCCTCTCCCTTCTCTATGATTTATTGATCCCATATGGTGAAACTTGGTTGCCTTCTCCAGAAGAATACTATAACCTAGTACATGGTCTTTGCAGCATGGACATGAATCCAAGAGAATTTATAGATTTTAGATAACACAAATATAATTTATCTGTTTGTGAATATAAACAACAACAAGTGACCAGCAGCTCTGTTTATCATCAATATAAAGTTTCTGAGCTGCAATTCATATGATGCAAATTTCCATGTATCAAATGGACTACAGGATACGTGGATAGGATTAAATCTATGTCTGCATTCATTATCCACCTTCTGAATAAGTGCTTTTATCTTTTTTCTTTCCTTACAATAGTAGAAATAAGAAAAAATCTCTTTTTTGATCTTGAGGCAGTAGCTTGCCAAGGACTTTCTAACTAATGTATTTTTGGAGCATATAGAGGACTACTAAGGGGATTCTCTTTAACACTTCTTCAGTATCTGACAGGACCTAAATAAATATGTCAGTGCAATTTCCTTATGACAATGAAATGAATTAAAACTCCTTTCTCAGTATTCAACATTGTTTTCCGGAAAAAAAAAACATAGGCTAATATTCAGTATGTGTAAGAGATAATTATATTTTAGAGAAAAAAAAAAAAAACAAACCAGACTTTGTATCATATGCCAGAAAGAAATTAGTATTTGGTACTTTTTAGATTTGTTAGATTCACTTCTAATGCCAGATAGGAAGCTATGAAGTTGTGGCCAAACATACCTTTAGTTTTTGTATGGTTTTTAATGTAGTCTTGTTCACATGTTCCTTTCAAAAATAAAGTTACTGATGTTTTTCTCATTTCAAAATTAATTTAAAATGCACAATGTTTATCTACCCTTAATTGTGCTGACATCTGACATAGTGACCCTAAGACAGATACTGAATAACAAGGTGTGACCTGAGGACAAGTAGGGATATTTTATTTGAAGAACCCAGACTCTCTAGATTTTTAAATTATTTTGCGCTGGGAAGATGGGGCTAAGCTAGACAGAGTGCTTTCCAATATTTCCAGTGAAGAATTTTTTTATAAGATACATATGAGTTTCCTTTTTGAGGGAATCACAGGCATTGCTCAAGAACAGAGTCCTAATATGAATTAACTTTCATGCAATATGAATGGTCAGGGATTAAGAATTTGAACCAAACCAAAAAGCCAAAGAGCTAGTCTAGATAACACAAAGGGAAACATCTCAAATCTAATCAGAATTTGTGGCAAGCATTTGATTTGCTGCCTGCCTCTATGAGTAGTTTGTTACAATGAGAATACAGGACATATCAGTATATACTACACTATTTTCTATTATTCCTTTTTTCTGGATAGTTCCTAAGATATTATTTTTGACTGGAAATCATGTATAGCCAGAGTGTCTCCCTTTGACAGTTCATCATTTTATTTGGTACTTCAGTTCTGTTTAGAGAGTAAAAGTTTTGCAAAATGCTTTGAACAGTCTGAAAAGTTAAACATTTGAAGTTCCCTGTGACTCCTTATGTTTTGTAGCTTGGTCTTGTTCCCATTTGTACACTTAGTGCATATAGGATTGATGTACTATTGAATTACTCTTTCAAGGTTATACTGGCCTTTCTGGAGTGTGTCTACAGATGAGTACAGATGTACCTTATTTCTCTCTGTACTTCAGTTTGACTGCGTTCAAGAGAATAACTTTAAAAACTGCATAACTCTTAAAATCCTTCTATGTCCATGTAACAAAGCTGTGGCTCCAGTACAAGAAGAAATTCAAAGATGTTCCACTTAACATTCAAAACTTTTGACTTTGAATACCTTATATTTTCATCCTTTGTGTTCCAGAAGAAAGAAATTTAATTATGTGAATGCTGTCTACTTCACATTTGCAACAACTTGACATCAGTGTTTGCTGTGCTGGTAAAATCTGCGGCCTCTCGCTTGTTTCAGAACATTAAGGTTTAAGAAGTTTCATATAAAAGTACTGTGTAGAAGATCCTGTCATGAGCATCTTAACAATAAAATCTCCTTTCCTTTTTTTGTAAAATTATATGATAATCCATTTATTTAACATTTTTTCTTTTCCATAATGACAGAATCCCAAAATACATTGATTGGAAGAGACCCACAAGAAGCATCAAATCCAATGCCTGGCCCTGCACAGCACCATCCCCAAGAGTCACATGATGTTCCCAGGGGCACTGTCCAAACACTTCTCGATCTCTGTCAGCTTGGTGGTGTGACCACTTCCCTGGGGAGCCTGTTCCAGTGCCCAAGAACCCTCTGGGTGAAGAACTTTTTTCTAATACCCTATGTAAACCTCCCCTGACACAACTTCAGGCCGTTCCCTTGGGTCCTGTCACTGTCACCACAGGTCAGAGATCAGTGTCTGTCCTTTCTCCTCATGAGGAAGTTGTAACTGCAGTGAGGACTGTCCTCAGTCCCCTCTTCAGGCTGAACAGACCAAGTGACCTCAGCTGCTCCTTATACAGCTTCCTCTCAAACTCCTTCACCACATTTGTTGCCTTCCTTTGGACTCTCCCTAGTAGTTTAATGTCTTTTTTATATTGTGGCACCCAAAACTGCACACAGCACTTGACAAGAGTCTGCACCAGTGCAGAGCAAAAAGGTGCAATACCTTTCCTTTCCTGGCTGGCAATGCTGTGCCTCATACACCTCTGGACACAATTGGCCCTCCCAGCTGCTGAGCTCTGCTGACTCATATTCAACAGTGGATGATGTAATTAGACATTTATTGACAAAAAAAATCCTTCCCAAACTGTGTAGTCCAAAATCCACATAGAAATCAGATTTCAAATGGCTCAATCCTCCATTTAAATCTCTGCTCTAAGATTCTTTTGAGTCACTGAATTATCCCATTTTATGTATTCCTTCTTAACGGATTTTTTTTTTTTAAACTGAAAGCCTCCTCAGTAAGTCTTTGATTTGTTATAATTTGTGTTTAGGATGATGTCAGCAACAGAGCGTGTATCAAAAGCTTCATAATTTCTTCTCTCATTCTGTTGAATTTGCAGCTACAGTTACAATTCATTACCTTGAATATCATAATTTGATTTTAAAAAATACAGATATAAAAAGGGAAGACTCTCAAACCAAGCAAGTATGAACACTCAGTTATCTTGAGGCTAATGGGTCATTTACTGTAAGGGTCAATGTACTTTTGTCTAAAATGAAAGCACTGCTTTATTTTCTTCCCCCCGTAATCTGCCCATTACCAATCTGCTTCTACTGTATAAAAGCATTGCATTTCAAAGATGTTCTGCATCTAGGAAACAGATACTTTATTTTGTTCTTGTAGCTAACCTATGTAAGAAATGCAGATACAGAAAACATAGGCATTCAAATTTAAAATTTATGCCAAAAGAAATCCTGGGCTACAGAGGAACTGAAATTGCAGGAGGTAGACAGATTTTCCCTCACTATATCATTTAAGGAAAACATCAAATTGGACACCCTTATTTTTCTTCTCTGTCTCTACCTTTTATTGGCAGAAGGAAGATACTGGAAGACAGAAGGTTACAGAACATTTTTAACGCTTCCTCTTTAGCTCACTTGTAAAGCTGGTAAGTGAGTAAATCTCTGCTGGATGATTTCACAGCTCAGCATGGCCATCATGTAGGAAGGCAGAGAAAGTGTTTTTGACCTTTTCTTTTTTTTTTTCTTTTTTTTTCTTTTTCTTTTTTTTTTTAATGTTATAGTCATTAAATTTAAAGCAAAAGGATCTCAAATGTTTAAGCACAAGGGGGAATCACCAGCTGATAATTAAAAGACTGAACAACACTGAGGTAATGGCGCACAACAAAAGTAACTTAATTCCCTACATTGGAAAGAGAGCTGTTTCTGACTCTTTGTTAAAGAAATAGTGAGCTACAATGTAAAAGTTGTGACTTTATTGTGGTGATGTAGAAATAATTTAGTTCACCTAACTGAAGGCTTGTGCAGATCTCACAAGATTTCAGCTATTTTTTTTTCTTTCTTCATCTTGAAAGCCCGTAGAGATTTACATATTTGAAATTTTAATCTAGGTATACTTTTAGTTTAGCTTGAACTTTAAATCATAAAATCATAACTTCAAGATAGGAGTTAGTGTTTTTGTTCAGCTGGTCTGAAATTAATTTGGAGGAATGTGTGCTAGAAGGTTTACAACATGCTTATCCACCACAATCTGGATTAAATCTGTTCAGTAAAGACAACCTGATATTTTCTTGACCAGAAATCCTAATACACAGCTTTACAATGATCCTGCTGCAAATGTATAGTTCAGGTATATATGCATAGAAGATCCGATTCAGTATATATTGGACTAATTCTGCAATTGGCAGACATGATTTGTATACATTCAGAGAATACCAAGCATTAGACTTACTCCATATTCAGATTGATTCCACATTTCATAAAGAGTGAAATGTCTTGTATAGATCTAACTTGAAGATGTTCTTCATATTTCAGATGAAAATTTATTATCTATGTTTTACGTAGAAGTAATTTTCATAAGTATTTTCAGGATGTTAATTGAAATAATTTATATTTCTAAGAATACTGCTATACTTCAGCCATACCATTCTTTTAATATTTGCTGGTATTCAAAAGAATTGTTCATGGACTTTGAGATACACACCTTTCACATTATCAGACATTTATTTTCTGATTAGCATTTAATTCTCTTTCTCACTGTGTTACAGATCATGACAGAATAATGAAAGTAATATGAAAAGCAGTTCTGCATATATTTTCTATGAAGAGATGCTCATCTAAGATACTGAATAATTCAAGACTAATAGAAAGTTGCTTGAGTCTTGACAAGAGCTGGTTATCTTTCTTCTTGAAAAGGAAGAATGGGATAGTAGCAATGCAGAAAAACAGAGTCCTAGTCCCTAAATTAATCCCTAAACTAGGTCATCCATTAACTAAATGTCTGAACTCTTGTAGTATTTCTTGCTGACACATCCCAGGTAGCATGAATTTTATCTTGTGTTAGTTGTCTACCACACAGCTGAGCTAGTCACCCTGGATTCTCTTTATAGTCAATAGAGAAAAAGAGGCACTATTTAGGGAGAAAGCCACCTGACCTATTTCTGACATCTACTTTAGGATGAAATGAATCATGCCCTAGAAGTGCTTATTTCTCTTCCCTGAGCAAAGAAGGAGCATAGAAAGACTAGCTCACCTGTAGAGACATACATTGAAGAGGCCTGAGAGGAGCCTTATCATTTGATTCTGGTCCTCACTTTAATCAGTAAATGACTAGTTTTACAAAAGAAGAAGAGCTTTCAAAATATGATTGAAAGCCTTGTACTTCAAAATATTGTGCTAAATGGTGCCATATGTAATGCTCAATAAGAACAGTGATTTCAGTTAGATGGAATGAAAAATGGACCTGAAACCAAATGGTTTCCTACACCCTGGAGACTCACTCTGATCATGAAGTTTTGAACTAAACAGAAATGATATCAAATACTTCCCTGTTCTTCCTTAGCTCTTACTTTCCTTGAGCATACCAGAGCCCTGGTTTTGCTCTAATGAAATATCTGATCAAAATATTTTGAAAACATTAAAAAAATAATAATATGAATGCCATACTAACACCTTTTTCCTTTCCCTATATCTGAAGTAATTTGACAGATTCAACTTTGTTTTAAACTGCTTTGAGAGTTTTGTACTAGAGATTTAAAAAAACAGAGAAAATTTATAATTCATTCCCTAGCATAATTTTGTTGTATCTCCAGTGAAATTTTTTTTCTCTTCTTCTGAAAAAAAAAAAAATACAAACTGAAACTTTCTACAAATATAATAAGACTCGGCAGCACTAATTCTCCATTTTTTAAATCTTCCCTATAAAATAAGATACAATCATCATATAAATATTTTTTAAACTACAATTATTATGTTTTTGGTAAACTTTTTCTTATTTTATAATGGGAAAATGGAAGAAACATGTTGTTTTTTATAAACATCTTGAACTTCCTTTTTCTCTTTTCCTTACTATCTTTTAATATTTATCTGTTGGTGAATCACTGCTTGACCTATTCTAATATTCAAAAGCCAATCCCTCAATCCTTTAGGTATTGTACTGTAGCTCTTACACTGCAAGCAAATTTCAAGGTATATCATTGAAATCTATAGGGACTCTAAGTGCAAAAAAATACCTAAATGATCATGATATTTTGCAAATTAATCCTCTGAATAATAGTCATTATACTCTTAGTAAATTTTTCATACTCTGTACATGTGCTTTAACAGCTGCACTAGAAATTATACAAGAGGGCTGGCTACTGTTTACAAATAGAAGCTGATTTTGAATTTCTAATTACTTTAAGCATGATTAAAAGAGGTGAATGGTTGGACCACTCAGATATTTTAAATGCACATAATTTTTCTAGCAAATTTAAAGAAAAAGTAATTCAATATCAATTTGATCATACTTGCTTCTTTTAATATCCCTTCCCACATACATATTCATTCCAATAATTACAGTTCAGTCAAATATTTGTAGCAGGATTTGGAGCTCGTAATCATTTGAATGTAACTGTTTTCAAGACAACGCTTGTAATCATAACCAGAGTTACTAGTAGAGTAGAGTTATGTTTAATATAGGAGGACGAAAGGACAAAGAAGGGATAATGTAAAAAAACCCCAAAATTAGTCTTAATATATGACAACTTTATTATAAAGCTTTTAGAGCTTTATATTTTTCAACTATGCTAATAGTGTAAATGGCATTTTTGCACTGATTTCAGACATAGAAAATAGCAAACAAAAAGAAAAAAATTTAATTCTTTGTAAACAACCATAAGTTGTTTTTCTCTTTTTCTCTTATCACATTGTGTCAGATTTGTTTGCAAAATTTAGATCCCTAAAATTATTTTTATACATATAGAGATGACATAATACTGATATTAAGTCTTCATTGGCTATGTTGGCTACATCACCACTGAATACTAAAGAAATATTAGGTATGTAATTCATATACAAACAATTATGTTCAGCCATCAGCATTGAGAGTTCTACATCTTGAAGCTGAATGTCATTCCTTAATGCGTTGATGTTTAGGTTGTACTAAACTCTACCCCTCCTCTCTTTGTTTGAAAGGCTAGATCATGTTAATGATTATAATATTCTGGAATGTGACTGACTCACCTTAGTTCCCTGGATCCTCCTTCCTGATCCTCTGGAAGACAGGAGGGACATTTGTTTTTCTCTAGTCCTCTGAAACCAGCTCATTAAGTCACCATGTTGCCATTATTTTTCATGGATAACCACAAGTGGCCTCATAATGATATCAGCTGGCTGATGTCAACTCCTTCTGTGCTTGAGGGTACATCCTACCAAATCCTATTAATCTGTGTGTGTCCAGTTAATTGAAATGGTAAAACTTCCCAAATTCAGACTTTTCTAGACGTACCAGGAACCAGGGATCATTGAAAGCCAGTCTAAACAATAAAGACCACGATAAAGAAGGTATTGAATATCTTAGCCTCTTCCATGTCCTTTATCGCCATGCACCCTGCACCACTTAGTAACAAACTCACATTTTGTAGGTCTTCCTTTCGTGTTTTGAAGGCTGTGTTCACTTTCCTTGTTTTAAGGATGAGACCTCCAAAGTCAGAATAAGTTCTCTCTGACTACAGAATTAAAAAATATATAACAAAAATCTGACAATAATATATGTGAGTTGAGTTACTAGTCAAGCATATGAAAGCATATGCATGGCCCCTTAAGTGTGTTATATTTGCAAGACAGCTCTAAGGTAGATTGTTTTATATTCAAATGGAACAATTATTTTGTTTCATTTAATTTCACTTTTGGTATAAATACATATTTAAAAATACATATATATGTATTATATAATACATATATAATAATACATATTTGTACTTATTTATATTTATATAAATAAAGTAATATT
>JANRGV010000051.1:67904967-67930178 GCA_024734035.1 Alethe castanea
GTAATATTTTAAAGCAATAAAGTAATATTTTAAGAACATATTTATTTTCATGTTTCCTATTACTTATTTAGGCTGGTTTTGTTTTTTTTTTTTTTTTCCCCTATCAATTCTGTCTGAAAAGAAATAAGATTTGGAATCTCTAGCCTATTGAGAAGACTAGATCCATGCAAGAATTCAAGTAATATTGAGTTGTTTAATAAGTCTTTCATAATAGAGACTAATATACTTTTATGGCATACACTGGACAAGGACTAGAAAGTAGCACGTATGAGCTGTTCACAGTACTAATTGTGATTCATAAGCCAATTAAAAGGGGGAGAGAATTGCTATTCAACCTTAGTGTTCTATCAAAATGCTAGGATTGCCTCTAAACTTGAATAGAAGAAATTGATTAATCCAACCTATAGATTGTAATTATTTTTTCTAAAATAATGGGTATATATTAAAACATTTCTACTTTAATAATATTAAAAATACATAACATAATACATTACCTGAATTTCAGGTAAGCAGATAAATAACCAAAAAAGGGTCTAAACCTAAGTGTGTGCCTAGTGAATGTACTAATAAACCAGACACTTAAAATGAAATAACTGCTTCTTCCTAACTGGTGAACATTACCTTATAATGCCAGATAGATTTACTACTTCCAGAAAAACCTAGAAAGCAAGAAATATTGTGTTTATACAAGGAAAAGGGAGGTTTTCTGGCTTTTTTCAGTTACACTGAAAAGTACAAAACATAGCTTTCCAGCTTTTGCTTCAAATCTCTCTGCTCAGCTACCTATTCACTATTGTCAATAGCTGTGGTTTGCCTGACAGACTTACAACTTTTATTTTCTTTCAACTCTTCCTTCACCAGCATCTATACTAATACAAATTCCTGCCACTTGTCTGTACAATATCTCAGCCTTTCCATTCAATTTGCTAACAGCATTGCTGCCTTTTGGTGTTCACTGTTTTTATCTGCTTTGCCCCCATGCCTCTTTGACCTCTTACCATCTTTCTTCTCTTCCTACCAAGAAATAAGCAAGAAAACTAACTTAATCATCTGCTTTGTCTGCCTTTTGGATCAACCCACTATTTTCTAAATCTCTTCAGCATCTTCCGAAGTTAATATTTTTATCCTCTTTGCCAGGTTTCTATTGCTTAAACGTTTTCTTTTTTTATTTCAATAATATTTTCCTTATTCAACACTTCTTGCCTAATCACTTCTTCGTACTACTTGGTAGTTTTATTGTCTCATTTTCACTCTACATCTTAACATTCTACAAATTGGTCCTCTTCTTACTTTCTTCATAGCATTATTTTTGTATACCTTTTAATTTTGAATGTATACTCTTGGATACACCTAATCTATTAATATACAACTCCATGGCTGTTGTCATCACCTCAATCAGGGGTTATTCAATGCTAGGATTTTCTTCATGGCACCAGGTCTGCTGGCATCAGATAGCATTCATCTTTCTCATCTTAATGGAGGGTATCTCTGGAGACCATTTAGTTCAACTCCCCTGTCAAGGCAGCATCACCTAGAGCAGGCTATACAGGAATGCATCCAGGTGGGTTTCAAATGTCTCCAGAGAGGGAAATTACATGACCACCCTGTCAGCCTGTTCCAGTGTTCTGCCTCATGCAGTGTAAAGATTCTCTCCCTTGTGCTGACATGGAACCTCTGTGTTTTAGTCTCCTAATGTATCCCTTCTTGTATTGCATCGCTTTTGTTGAGATTCCTCCCTTGAGTGGGGATACTCCTCAAGGTTACTCCTCAAGGTTGAGCATAAGAGGTTTAGCAAAGGTCTTTGGTATGGGTGAATAACATCAATCTCTACTTAGTAATTGGCTTTGCCAGGTTTAATAGAATCACTTTAATATAATTGCTTCAATATTGCTTCATAGTGTACTATATTGTAATAGTTGTTATACCACTCATACTGTGCAATAAATAATTCCGATTAAAATCTTCTGTTTATCATTATCACAATAAAAACAGCTTGCCCAGAGAAGCAGCCAGTACTCCATCACTAGAAGCATTCATGGTCATGTTAGACAGAAATCTGAGCAATTTGATCTAATTGAAGATGTCCTGCTCATAGCAGGGGGATTAGACCAGAAGACCTTTAAAGATCCCATCCAACCCAAACTGTTCTCTGATTTTGTGATTCTATGATTCTATTTTCCTGTCCTCTAACCTTCATTCCAGTCTGTTAAGACATACATATTTCTTTCTCTTTTCTAAGTTTATTCTTGCTGAGCTTAAGCAGAAAAATGCAAAGAATTCAGGTGAGGGAGTGAAAGCAAAAGAGGTCACACAAAATGATGGTGCTGTCACCTTTTGACATTGTGAGTACTCAGTGAGGGCTCAGCTAAGCTTTAAAGTAAGCAAAAAGCTCTCACAATTTCTTCAGTACTTTCAATCTATGTGCTAGCTGTTTTAAGTGTTTTGTGTTGTGCATTTCTATAAATGTAGAGACATTTATACTTTGCTGAATTGCACAATACCAGTAGGCAGCACCTCCTTCAGTGACATTTTGCCTGGATACACTCATTATCACCATAGTAACTGAAACCCTTCCTTCACCCAATTCTACATATGTCTTCATTTCCTCTCATCCTTCCTCCTGCTTCTGAAGAAGAATTTATATGAGGAAGCTGTTATATCATAGAAGCAGTTAGTATGTTGTGTATTCAAAGTAATTGGCATATTTTTACTCACTTCCCAAATTTAGGATAGGCTGATTTTTAACTTTTTACATATGCGTGATCAATAATCACTTGTCTAATTATTTACCAATATTTTGTGATTGGTTTTAAAACTGAAAGCTGTTGTCTGGCAGATCAGACAGCAACAGCTCAAGAAGAGATTATTGGCACAAAAACCCAACTTCTACAAAAAGAAGTGGACAGCAGAAATTGTGCACAACCAGCAGATAGGAATAGGCTAAAGTAAAAAGGAAACTATTTGGTAAATTACCAGTGATTTACACAAGGAAGTGCATTCACATATTCATCTAAAATAATATTAGTAACAACAATAAAAATATATTCCAAAGTTCATGAGAATTCAGACATATTAGTCTAAAGTGGACCTTATTCTGGATTCTCCATCACTTCAGCATGATGTGTAGATATTCTGAAAACTGGAAAATTTTTATTTTAGTAATTATTGTTTCTCATGTGCACCTTAATCATGTGAAAGAATTTAGACACTCTTTCTGGGAAGAATATTTTTAATTTGCTAAAACCCCTAAGATTAGATTAATTACATAGAGAAGTATATGTCCAAGGAGAAGATCTTTATACTACTGTTGTTCATTATTTTTCAGCAAGTATCTTCCTGATGCTGAAATACAGAGTCCTGCCCCAGGAAAACTTCCTTGGTGGAACACTATTTAGACAGACTGCTTTTAAGTATTCCACCTGAGGCAAAGCTGATTAAGCACTCTCCTGGGATATCTTGAATTTCCATGAGAACCTGCATATCATTGATTGCCTAATATTAATCATGAAGCCAAAGGAAATAGCAGGAAATAACGATCAGACTTTTCACAAAGGTTTGAAACACAACTTGAAAAACAAAGTTATTTGTCAGAGGTTGAATACATGGCCTATGTCAAAGGTCCTGACAAACTGGCTTTTGTACCCACACTGAGGTAGCTTAAAGCTACTAAGGCTTAATTTATGTTTCCTGAGAAGGTGGAATAGGAATAGAAAACTTAGGGGGTTCAGATAATCTTTTTTCTAGGTCACATCCATAGTTCTTCCAGCCACCAGGTGGGGTGATATAGGAAAGTCAAAAACAGTTTTAGCTGTTACTTTTGGGATTGCCATGGGTTAAGCTCAACTGGCAACTAAGCAATGTGGACCCACATGCTCATACTCCAACCCAAACCTTCCATCCCCTTGTGGTGAAACAGAGCAGAGAATCAAAAATAGAACTTTTAGGTTGAGACAAAAACAGTTTAGCAATTGTAATAAAGTAAAATATAATTATATCAGTAAATAATAATAATAATGATGAAAATAGAGTGAAAAATCAGACTAAATGATGTGTAATACAATTGCTCACCACACATTGATAGCAAACCCTATCCCCAAACTCTGATTGGTCCCTCGGGTCAACACCTCTGCTTTACGTGTTGAATATTACTTTGTATGCTGTGGAATAAACCTTTAGCCAGTTCAGGTCTTCTGTCCCAGCTGTGCTTCCTCCCCATTTTTTGTCCATCTTCTCATGGCAGAGTATGAGACACTGAAAAACTCTTTGATTTAGTGTAAGCACTACTTAGCAACAACCAAAATATCAGTGTGTCATCAATGTTTTTCTCATACTGAATCCAACACACATCAACATACCAGCTACTTAGATTAACTCTATCCCCGCCAAAACCAATATGGGGATGGATCTAAATAAGAAGGAAATTAAACAACTGAAAAATCGAAAAATCAAAATTATTGACTGCTAAAGGAACATTAGATCACTATGCTCAAAAATAGAGTTAATACATATATAAAAAATGTGAAAAATATATAGATTTTGGAAAATTGAAATAGTTTTCTTGTATATATTGAATTAATTAAATGTTACTAATGCTGCAGAATATTGACAGGAAATAGTCTAGGCAAATTCACATGTAGTACCAGACTCTTTAATATTGAACTACTTATTCAGAGAACTGAATGCAAAGCTAGTCATCTTAAACACAATGTATTATAAGCATTTAATAAACTTTATAAGCATGGCATGAAATCAATATAATTAGGAATAAATCACCTAAATCCATGTTTAATTGATTTTCTTGTGAATTCTTTAAATCGAAATTGAAAATAAGTCTTATTTTCTGAAGTTTTACTAAGGTCTTATGCTTCAAGAGAGAAAGAAGTCTTTATTCTATTCTACACCCCAAAATAGAACACTATCAAAGATCATAAAAAAATGTTTCCCTATTTTATTAATTTAGAATTTTCTGAAGCTTATTTATTATGTTGACATTTAAGATGATTACTAGCTGTTTTTTTAAAGAAATGGGCCAATATAAACAGAAAAAATCAGAATAATATTAGGAAATTAATGCATTAGTCCCTAGAGAAAATTCTTACAGGTAGCTGACAGATGACTGTGTCTGACTTTTAAGATTATGCCAGCATTCATTGTTCTTGACAGTGATATAATCAAGTTTTTTCTCCTAGATAGTAAAGTTGAATTAAATCACTAAAGGTACTTGCATATTTACAGGTATATTGCTCACATATGGGGGTATTATCTTTTTCTTTTGCATTCTCCTGCCCATTCTGGATAAGAGGATGATATTCTGCATTTTTATACACTTCTGAATAGGAATTTGTACAAGATGTTTCTTAGAAAATAAAGTTAGGGAAAAAAAAAGATCCAGCAGTTTTGGGTGATACCCTTTTTCTTTCAGGAAACTATAATCCTTGTGATTTTAGACATATTTTATCATGGTTCCATGAGCTGGGCAGAAACCAAAAATCCAAATGATGTGTGGAAATACACCATGTCTAATGACGGCTGGGTTTAACAGTCCATGTTCAGAGTATTTTATGTGCTTCAAATAATGTATTTTGATCAGGGAATGAAAACATTGTGAATACATTAGGGTGAAATTTTAAGGATTCATTACATGCACATTTTTATCTTCAAGACTCATTTTTTTCCTTTAAAATGGATCAGATTTAGAATTTTTTAGAATATAAAATGTTTCTCTTTCCCTCTGACCTTGGCTAAGTATTCTAAATATCCACATAATCTGAACAAAAAAATACTCAGCCTCTTTGAGTTGCCCTGATATACTACAGTCTAAAGAACAACACTGTTTATTTTGCCTTATATTTTTTTATTTAAATACACTGGGTATCCCACTATTCAGATTCTCTGGATTCTCTTGTGTTTCTCCCATGAGAGTCCAAAGAAGCATGAATGATAGTCTGAAAACTTTGGAAGTTCAAAGAGTTAAAAATTTTAGATTTTTTTAGATTAAAATAATTAGTATTTTAAATGTTATTTTAAATCTCCGAACATTTGTTTCTTTTTGGTTAAGAAATAGTCCAAACGCTTATGAAATACAGAGCTTATCAAACCTAAAAGCCTTCTTTTGCCATAAATATTACCCCTCGATATTTTAAGTTTTCCACTCTTCCACTTAGCTCCCTTGCTTGGGTGAAAATACTTTATTTAATTGGATAAAGAACAGAATATAAAGTACTTACTAATCAGTTATGAAGGGCCTAATCTTTAGTCAACTATTACTATAACTATTATAATCAGTGATAGTTCTAAAGACAACGCAACATTTAAAAGAGCCTAGAAAGTAATCAGACAGCTTGTCTGATTGGTGGCATTTGACAGTTGTGGTAGTCTACACAGAGCTAAAAACAATCAATATGGAAATACATAAAAGCTTAGAAGATCATGTATTTTCTTAAAATAAATCTGTACACATTCATTGTTTTAATTTGATTCTCTGAAGATACTTCATTTTCACTGAATACAGACTTTTCCATTTTCCACAGCATTAGTCTATTCTATTCTGACATGAACAAAACTTGGATCTCCCAGATTGTACAATACAGACTGTATGTAGGTTGTTGTCTTTTGTTTTGTTTTTTGGGTTTTTTTCTGAGGTTTTTGTCAGTTAGTTAGTTTGTTTTTCTTTCTAGTAACTCTTCTCAGATTACAGAATCACAGAATCTTCTGAATTGGAAGGAACCCATAAGTATCATCAAGTCCAACTCAGGTGAATGGCCCATACAGAATCAAGCCCATGACCTCGGCATTATGAATATAGGTGAATAAAAGCTCTACAAGAAAAGGGTGGTAAGAGCAACAGCTTTGGTATCCAGACAACCAACTCTAGTGCCCAGCAGTTTATGTTTTTTGAAAATATTCTCTTCTGTTTAATTGGGATTTCCCACGTTCTGCTGACTTTCATCCCATAACATAGTTGGACATATTGGATTCTGGTATGGAAAAAGCCACAAATAAACCACAAGTCCAACAACCAAACAAGCAAAACACCTCACACTGAGTCCACAATGTAGAATATTTCTAGCAGTACTCCAAATACTTTTATTACCATAATTCATCAGGAGAACTGAATTCTTAATAAACACTTGGCCTTATTTTCTATTTCTCTATAAATCAGTTAACTCAAACTCCATCAGAGCAAATGTTTAACTAACTTAATTAGTTAGGTGTCTGCATGGGCTACTTCTGCTCTTTGAGAGTTTCAGAAATTGTTTTGAGCTGATTAAAATACCTAGGAATATATGCATTAGTCCTACATCACACCTTTCTTCCTAAATATATCTGAATTTGGTTTACTTTTCAAGAAGAAGGAGGCAAACTTAATTGCCAAACTGATTTCAGGAAGAATGAGAGCAATTGTTTAGAACTGATTGGTTTTGAATTCCACACAGAATTTTGAACTGAGTTAGGCAGCAGCACAAGTCCTTCAGGGTATAGGTTGGACTTGTAATTTCATCTTCATGGGTCCAGTGATATGTCAGCTTAGTGCAATAGTGTTAAAGGTTTTCCCAAACAACTGGACATGAAAACTTTCTAAATTATCTTAGGTGAAAGTAGTTCACAGGCAAAAAATCTGATATGCATCTAGTGTGTCATGGAGCTGTACTGCTCTCTTACATCCTTTGTGCAAACACATTCTGACATATACTTAAAGAAAAAAAAATACATACATAAAATTCTACCTCATTTACATTATTAAACATTCAGCTTCAGTTTATCTCAATTCCAGAAATGGAAATATCATTCAATTCCCTGCAATAACTAATGATGGGAAAGAGTCATGCATAGAACTGCAATGTTGATACTTGTGTTAAAGGTCTGAGTTAATGAATACAGATCTGATGATAGGATTCAGGAATAGTTGAAAAGAGAGTAGAAAAATAAATGTTGCATATACATGATTTATGATTTGCTATACTAACAGCAATGTTTTCAATGAGAATAATTCTGAATGTTGATCCCTTCAGTACACCTAAAATTTAATATTTGCAATTATTTCAGTGACAAATTATTGTAACTAAAGCTAAGCTGACCTTGTCATATATGTTATATTTACACATTTACTGCATACAGATAGGTAGATAATACTGTTATGTCACTTCTGTCACTTTTCAGAATAATATTAAAATTAAATGATACAGCTCTAATAGGAACAGCTGAATGCATGCCTCTAACCACAGATTTGCCTTTATCACAACACAAAGCTTTAAAATGTTGAATTCAGTTTTGCAGGCATTGATGCAACATTTTTTCAGCTATTCTGTTTGGCATAATGGATGGATTTTTTTTTTTTCGTTTATGAGCCTGAGCAATTGAAAAGGAGGTGAAACTTTGCCAAAACACTTAAATTATTCTTGGCTCCAACTGAAATATTAAAAGCCCACAAGGATGTGATTCTGAGCCTTATAAGTGGTACTCTGTTTTAAACTATCTATGAAATCTAGTAATTTATGTATTTGTCCAAACTGTAATAAAAAAGAAATAGTCAGCTTTAAAATAAACGTTTGGCCAATTTTTCCAGAGCTGCATACTACAACATAAAATCGCCATCTTGGTTGTTGCTTTTCATTCTTAGAGCTTTGTTGCATCAATATTTGCCATTTCAATTTGTAACAATATTACCTTACCATAAGCACCACTGGTTACCCCTCTGTAGTATATTATGGAATGCTGTATTTACAAGAATATATGCTGCTATTCCATGAAAAAATGTTTGTGTAGCTATGAGTTAAGCATACTTTTTGTTTTGTTTTGTTTTGTTTTTAGTTACAGGTGGAAGATACATATTCTATTGATTCCAGATAGGAGAATGGATTCTTCATTTTATGCTCCTTTGAACACTTTTGGTTCAGTCCTATTTTTCCTGTTACTCCTACAGGCATAAATGAAGAGATAAAAATAAAATCACATAATGTAGAACACCAAAAGACAAATTCTCATCCCTTTTTTCTGAAAATACAGGATCATAAGTCCCTATACTATCCTTTGGTGTTTTTCATTATAGTGAAACTGACCTTTCTGAATAGAAGTGTGCCTTTCTTCATGTGTAATATCTAATATAAAGGCAAAATCATTATGAATAATTTTAGACATTGGAATTCATGACCATAGCACTCCAGGAAGGGGCTAAGTTAGAATCCATGTGTTTTTCTATACAAATATTGTTCTGGAAGCTTGAAACCTAAATGAAGGAGACATGGGGAAAGTAACTTTATCTTGGGGCCTTATGGTGCTTTTTTTAAAAGAAATTCACATGTAAAATCATGACTAATCTGTTGTCACTTGTATTTTTAAAGGAAAAAAAGGGGTCATTAAGGGTAAGTAAGGCCTATCCATAAGACATGCTATAAATCTTTAGATTACAGAGCCCCAAAGGACAAGTCCTACAGAGCAGCATTACCTGAAGAGAAGGTGAACTGTGGGCCTGGATGATGTATGATAGATAAGGCTGGCTTCCTGTGTTGTACTTCTTTACTGTAGTACAAAAAAAAACCAGGATGAGGAATGAATATGATGACTAAACCCCTGAGCATCCATACTGCACAATTATCCTCTTCCTTTCTGGCTCGGGAACTGCTCCAACTCTCTTTGTACTAGGGCTACCTGTTATCAAGAGAGATGCCCACAATTAATGAGGCTAATCCCACTGCAGAGGGGGTGGTTCCATATCCATTCCCATTCAGATAGATAGGCAGGTGAATGAATGAGTAGAAAGATAGAGAGATAGAGAGATAGATAGATAGATAGATAGAGAGATAGAGAGATAGAGAGATAGAGAGAGAGAGAGAGAGAGAGATAGATAGATAGATAGATAGATAGATAGATAGATAGATAGATAGATAGATAATGTATATCCCACAAGCTTCAGCACTTTAATTTACAAAGAGTTACATTGGATGTGAGACTAAATCTGATATTGACTCAATAACATTGGTTTTCCTAGGCCCTGCAGGCTAATTCCTTCTATTAGATTTCCCTAAATGTGCCTGTTTCAGTAAATCACAATGCTAGTCACATAAGACAGTTGTGCTATGAGACTTGGGCTTGAGCTGTTTCTGAACCACGTCCAGTTCAAGAGACAGAATCACCAGCCTGAATTTAAAAAATAAGAACTTTCAGCTTTTCAACACAAACAGAAATGAAATAACAGAATTCTACATGGCATTTGTTTTTTGAAGTTTGCCTTGAGGAAAAGAATAAAAAGATCGATCAAGAAAATAAGATTAAATTTTCTTTCCAAAACAAAATACAGGTGAAGCATTACTTCAGGCCAATGTGGAGATTTACAATATGATATAATATTCAAGGAAATATAATTGCTGTGGAGTCTGATTTGAGCATTTCTATCAAGACGCATATAGAGGGAATAAAGAAAATCTAAGAACAGGAGACAAAATGTGAAATCTTAGGAAGCAGTAGACAAAATGCATTTATCAAGTCTCTTGGTTCTATCTAGATCAAGTGATAAAAGACCTTCTTAAGAGGTACCTTGCCTTACCTTAGGAATAAATACAGGCTTAAGAGGAGTAATGAGTGAAACCTAGCATATGAGAACCCCTCAGGATAATTGGTTGCTTTTACATGATTTCACACTCCAGGCATTCCTCCCTAGAGACATTTCATAGAAGAAGTATAATTAACCAAGAAATATAACAGATAACTTATTTAGAACTTAGTCACACAAGCAAATCTATCCCTGTCTTTCCCATATTTGTAAATAATCTTAGGAAAGTTTTCCTTATTTTTTCTTTCTCTTTTGTCCCCCAAAAAAGATTTTAACTAGCAGTTCTTTATTTAAAGACTTCTAATTAGACTTTTTGCATAGTTTTGCTTCTAAAAGAAGGTCCAGACTTTTCTAAATGTTTGATAGGATTGCCTGTCTGACAGCAACAAATTTGCCTAGACTGGATTTAAACAATGTACGGAAAATGAAACTATCAAGCATAATCATTCTTTAGTGCCAGGTTGAGTGATAGATGGTTCATTACTCCACAATGAAGTGTCAACATTCATTATAATATTTCATTTTTGATTTGGCAGCCCTTGATTTTCTTATCTCTTTCTTCACAGAAGATATTACAACCAAGAGAACTTGTGAAACTGTACCTCAAACTACCCTTTTATTTTAGTTTGTTCTCTCTTTATCTTTTTTGATACTTTATATTAAATTTATATCAAATGTCTCTCTAATAAATATTAGATTTCCTATATTAAGACCGCTGACATCAGCAAGTGTCCTAGGACTGTCTCCAGTTTCTGTTATCAGAAAAATGAGGCCTACATTTAAAAATGAGGCACAAAGATATCTGGTTGAAGGTTCATTTTCACTGAAAATGCAACTGAGCAGATTACAGACTACAGCTCAGACTGTAGCCCCAAGAAGTTCTCTGCAAACTTTGATTTTTTTTCTGAAAAACTTATGCATTAATTCAGCATAGTGTTTTTTTACAAAATTTGTAGTTGAAGCAGTAAAAAGTAAGCTCTTAGAGATTAGGGAACAAATCTCCTTTCATGTTATACTCCAAATCTTGCTATAGGCAAAAAGCAAACACACTTAATATTAAAAAACCCAAGAATTTGTTCTTAGTGCAAGTGAAATATTAGCATGATAAACAAAGATTTATTAGTAAGCCATATCTACTTATTGCAGGAAAGTAAAAAAAAAAATATACATATATTGATATGGAATTCTTTTTCTGGTATTATGCTGATCCTTCTGCTGCCTTTGGTTTCAGTCACAGAAGTGCCTACAGTGAGTCACCTACATCCTGAGCTCTTCACCAAGAGGTACATGATAATGATGGTTTATTTTCTTTCATTCTAGGGTCCGCATAGTTTTATTTTACTTGCTTGTGAACTGACTGAATACATGGCTCCACATTCACTGGTCTACAAGACCATGTTACATTCAAATTTTCTCTATATTTCATACTTATGTATATGATACATTAGATCCTTGTTCTTAATTTTTTTTTTATCCTGAAATTTGCTTTTCCCAGCTCATAGGTCTGCAGTTCTCCAGCTATTTGTGGGTTATCTACAGTCTCAAGGTTTCCATTGCCAGGATATGCCCTTGCTCTAATCATGAAGTGCCTGTACATTTCTCCCTTATGGAAACTTCTCAAGAGATTGAGAATATCTTTCCACATTTCAAGGCCCCTGCTGTCATCTGACATTTATCCATACTCACCTCTAGCTCACAACTAGTGAACAAAGATCTCTGGCTCTGTATCTTAGCTGCCAGTAGCTGCATACTGAGTAAAACAGTAAATTGTTCTGTGCTGTGGATTTTTACAGTAATTTCTTCAACCATTTAGGTCATTTCCTCATGGGTGGGATTGATGGTTAATTCAATTTTATTACAAAAACAGTAGTCTTTAAAATTTGTTTCTGGTCTTGAATTCTATTCCACACTGTTTTTTCCAACAATATTTCCCATATACTAATGCATTCTCAAGCTGAGGCTTGGAAAATTATCACTTAAGTACCCCAAATTGTATGTGTTCAGGTAGTTAGTTTGCTGCTTGTTTTGCCTCCTCCCAGTACAGAGGTGAAGCCATGTACTCCAGGTGCATATACTGAAGGTGGAGAGAAGATCTGTTTCAGGGTGTATCCATCACCAAGTCTGCATGATAAATACTATATACCACATGAAGATCTTCAGCTTCTTTTCTTCTTTTGTGGCTCCCTTTGAAACTGGTGGAATTGGTATAAACTGGATGCTAAATGGTTTTAATAAACTGGGAAATTTTGAGGCACATATAATGTGTGCTAACCTGGATTTGTCTTGGCCAGTCATGGCTTTCATCTTCAGCCCCATTTTCCTCTTTTTTTAAACAGCTGAGTGAAAAGTCTACTAAATCCTATATATATGGGTATAAACCCTGAGAAAATCAAATACCTTCTACAGAGATGTTGACTCATGTACTTTTGGATGGGCAGACGATTTTTCTTTGTTTTATTTGCTGCTCAGTAGTTGTGATCAGCATCATGTGATCAATGTTCATGTCAACGTACTTTGAATTATTCGAGATTTTTTTTTTAACTTTGAATCTTTTCACAAAACTTTTGTTGTTAACTCCATCTCCTCTAATTCAGTGTGAATCAGAATTAAAAATCACCTATATATGAAATTACATGAGCTCAGTCAATTTCTGATATCTTTCATGTGACCAGATAACACAAGCAACATATGCATCTAGGGCATTGTGAAATCCTTGAATAGCTGAAGGAAAGCAGAACCACTGACCTTTGGATGTAAAGACAAGCTTGAACTAACAAGTCCTAGAAATGTGATTAAAAAGAAGAAAATGTAATTTTTTCCACCTCACATTGCCTTAGAAGATGCTTATTTCAGAACCTTTGGCATTTTTTGCTACAACTCTGTTTAGTCATTGCAAGACAATATAGTCCATAGGTAATAATAATCATACTAGGGCAGTGTTGTAAAACAAGTGGATAATTACCTTGACACAATAAAGTCTGACACTTACTGAGCATCATCCTCGGGGGCATGCAGCCTGAATCAAAATATTTCACAGATCTGGGCTTTGAGACATTAAATAACTTGAACATTTTTCTAAGTTCCTCAGAGTGGCTTAACTCTTCACTGTATTTTTTTCAACAGTCTTGCTCAAAGGTGCAATTGCTATTGTAGAAATCATCTACCATTGTGAATGATCTCTTAGGTTGGTGTGGGGCTATACCAGTGTGTAAAGTTATCTGTGTGTTTAAATGCATATTTGATTTGGGCCTGCATAAATAAAATAATACAGTTTGCAGTGCCGTGATTTAAAGAAGACTCAGTCCTAAGAAATAATAGAACAAAAGTAGGAGAGTAGAGGCCTCTGAAAACTGAGTGCTTCTGGGAAAAAAAGAAAAAAGAAAAAAAAAAAAGAAAGAAAAAAGAACTGTGAAGAAAGATGTTATAAAATTGGAAATAAGTTGATAATTGAAATGAGTTTTGTGGTAGCATAATAATATAATTCCAGAAATCAGTGACAAGGTGCTAATAGCTGGGATGTGAGGGAGTCAGTCCTTTGAGGAATTAACTCTCACGACTAAATTTTTTAAGTAGAAGAATAGGTATATTCCTTACTTTCTTAGTAGAACTGTAGGAAGTATGACACACAAAAAGGATTTTTTTTTTTTTGGGCAGCTTTGTCATCACAGAAAAAGGACCGAGTACTCACAAACTGTTAATATTTTGTCAGTGTTATAGACAGAACAACGTTTTGCTGCCCCAATAATCAAAAACTGAGGCTAAGGTGGCTGCTAAGGTGGCTATTAAGTTGGCTAAGAATGTGCTGGGATGGATTGGTTTGAAAAGAAATGAGGGAAATGCAGGGAAAATTATCCCTAATAAAACCTATACACTCATTCCCTTTTCTAAATGCAAAGGCAGTGGTTTAACAGGGTTTCCAGGGCACTGGAATAGGTAAAGATCTTAACAGCTGCATGGTGCTTCTGCTGCTCCCATCCATCCACTGCCCTAGGCAATCATCTGGCTTGCCTATGCTCAAATGCAGATGTGAGGTGAGTTTTCTAAGAATTCTTTCATAAACTCACATTGAAATCAGTGGATTTATAGCAATCTGCATTATATTAGAATCTATTTCTGTGCATATATTGTTATTCTTGAAATGGAAAATGACAGCTGAAAATGCTGTTATGCTGCCTCCTGTAATGTGTATGCTCATGTATGAAACTCTGTGCTTGCATTTAAATATATTAACATATGTCTCTGATTCCATGTTTGGACATGTTCTTGTGTTCAGGAGCACTACTAAGGAGTCACAGGGTAAATTTTAGTAAGGTCTTTGTCTATGAAAAGCATTTGGGTAGTTTTAAACACACCTACACACATTTTGATACATGCATTTTGTAAGTGCAAATGTTCAGGGAACATTAGTCACACAAACTTGTTTTTAAAGAGCTTATATATCACTTTAGCAGCATAAATACAACGTTAAGTGCAGCAGAATTCACCCATGTAAAATCAATGTACTTATGCTACTGCACGTTGAAATTCAGTATTTCCATTAGATGACATATAGTACATGACTTCACCCTGTAAGTAACTATAGAAAGCATAGTAAATACTAGGATCACCTTATTTTATCAAAAGCAAAAAGCAAAGCTGACATTTTTTTTAGAATAAGCTTTTCAGATATAAGGCACTTCTTTATATTTACTGAAGGTAAATAACATGAAAAATATTTGGTAAATTTGTCTAGATTACTGTTATAGTCTCTGTGACTTGCAGAAATACGTACTTCAGTGCCCATCTATGTATATTTTTGAAATAGCTGTAGAACACTATCAAACTGACATGTAGCAGGCCAGCCAAAGCATAAAAAAAATTTCATCTTGTTTACCTCTTTTTGAGGTGAAAATGTCAAAAAAATGACTTCTTTCATGATCCATTATGAGAAAATCTCTCTCTCTTTCTAAGAGAGCTGCTGAATAAACTTAACATATATGATCCTATAAAAGGCTAAATCACTAAAAGAGTTAAAGAATAATTATTTTTTCACCAAAAGTCAGGAAGATTTTACAAGAAACAAGTTGGCCTCTGGCACAAAGCAGCTGAGGTCAGTTAGAATTTCTCTTAGAGCTACATATACTGTTATTTTAGAATGACATCAGCAACTCTATAGCTCTGGTTCTTCCTTAATTTCTGGCTGAAGTTGCTATTCTCAGGGGTTATTAGTAATTTGACCATTTGGAATTGCATCCAAGGCTTGAACCAAAGATTTGGCATATACATTGTCATTACAGACTTTTTTTTTTTTTGTTGCATGAAAAAGTTCCAATTAATAAGTTTTCTCCAGTTCTATGGTAAAATGAAGAAACATACAGTGATTTCTGACACTTTTTAAAAAATTCTAAAAAAGTTAATAGTGCTATCTTTCATTGCTGGATAACAGTGGGGGGTTTTCGCAACCTCTTGAAAGAACACGCATCATACTCAGAAAACTCCAAAATCATATAATCATTCAATTATATTAATTTATAGTTGGATGAGAATTTTGAATACCTCTGAAAATTATCTGATTCCATAATCACTCATACATATATTTTTGGTTTCTTTTCTTATTAAACATAACTAAATATATTTTAGCAGTCATGACAAGAAAGATAATTGAGAAATGGTGGATATATAATAAAAATAGAATACATAAATACTTAAAACGGGTTTAACTTTGAATGACAGCAATTAAATATACAAGCCTTTGAAATTTACAAAAGTAATTTTTGACCTAATAAAAGAAGCCTAATTAATCGCCTAATAAAAAGAACCTAATAAAACAAGACATTAAATATTTGCATAAACATCATTCTGTCCCTTTATCATTCTATATAGAACTAAACTATATCTAAATTAATATTTAAAAGTTAGGCAAAGCCTAATTCAGGTCTTTAAGTTCCTCAAGGCAAGTGACTGGTTCACATATTGTCTCAAAGATCTTGTATTATTTTGGAGCAAATAAATCTGCTTTCTCAGCATCCAGTTATATTTGTACAATACCTTTCAGAAAGCAGCAGTGCAAACTGATAAGAAAAGAATGCTAAACAATGATCAGACAGAAAGATATTGAAAAAATAATACCACCTATCCTCTTTTTCAAGGGGGAACCAGAATCTCACACCCTCTTTATAGTTTTCTTGACTTTACAGCTCTGCTTTCATGCAATTGTGACATTAGAACTGGGTCCTAAAGAACCATTTAAATATCTTAAGAAGAAGTTCAATATCCTAAAAGTGATATACTTTCCTTTGCTTCTTTTCAGATGTTTATAAGCTGTGTACTGGTTTTAAATATTAATAAGCTAATTTATACTTTAGTATGAGAGGAAAGATTAATTTAGTTTAGAACTACATCATGTCCAAGTCTCTAAATGGTTTCTTTAATGCAAACACCATTTCAGCTTATACACATTCTGGTTTTTATCTTCACAGGATTTACTTTAAACTTCTGGAAAATTAGTGAGTTGCTCATTACATCTCTGCATTTAATGTATATGTATATATACAATCGTAGGGTCACACACATCCATACAGAGCCTACAGATAAGACTTTAAAAATGGTTACTTTAATGAAAAAAGTGAAGTAAACTAAAAATGGAAAGAATCATAAAATCACATAAAAAAGGAGGTTGAAAGAGACCTCCAAAGGTCACGTAGTCACACATCCTTCTCAAAGAGGAGCAACTTCAATATTAGCTCAGGCCTTATCTAGGTGAGTTTTGAACATCTTCAAAGACAAAAATTCTACAAGCTGTCCCAGTGCTTAACCTCTCACTGGGAAGAGTGTTTGTATCGAGTAGGAATTTTCCTTTTTTGCAGCCACAGGGTTTTCTGCCTCTTGTGCCTCTGCTGTGTGTGTATGACAAGTATCTGACTCCATAAGGTGTACAGCACCTCCTTACCTTGCAGTAGAATAATGTGAGCTCCCTGCCCCAGCTTTCTCTTCCTCATGCTGGACAAGTCCTGCTCTGCCAGCCTCTCTTCACACATTTTATGCTTCAGACTCCTGAACACCTTGATATCCCTTGGCTGGAGCCTCTCCCATTTACTGACATTTTCCCTGCACCTGGGCGTCCAAAACTGGATGCATTATTCCAGGCAATCTCACAAGGGTCAGGTAGAGCAGAATAATAATTTATTTGACCTGTTGGCTATATTTCTGCTGAAAAAGCCCAGTTAGTCTTTTTGCTGCCAGAGTACACTGCTGGCTCATGGTCAACTTACTTTACATGAGAACTTCCAGGCTCTTTTCCATAAAAAAAAAGGTTTCTGTCCAGTCAGTTCTGAGCCTATGCTGAAGCACAGGGTTATTTTGATTCAGGAAGGACGTTGCATTTTTTCTGCTGCAGAACTTAATGAGGTGTCTGTTGGCATATTCTTACACTTTGTTGAGGTCTGCATGAATGGCAACCTGGCCCTCAACTCACCATCATCTCCCCTTGATTTAGTATCACCCACAAAATTGCAGCTGCTGCATTCAGTTCCTTTATCCACATGACTGATGAAGATTCAGTCCCTAACAGAGACAAAAAGGATGATACTTGAAACTCAAGAAATTGCTGGAAAATGTAATTTGTATTTTCTTCTTAATTTTATTTACAAAATGATGAGTACCAAATTTCAAACTTATAGGGCAAAAAATCCCTAATGTTAACTTCTCTCTGTTGAGAAGATTCTTAGGATAAGACAGTTAAATTGGAACAATTTGAAATTATCACTGAAGCAGAAGATTAACAGTAGTTTGTTTAAAAAAATTCTTTCAGAATGCCTGTACATTGCTATGCCTTCAGGTTTTGAGGACATAAAATAATAAACCACTCTTACAAAGAATGAAGGCTGAATAGTAAGCAAATTATTTAGAAGTCAACTTAGCATATTTCATCATGGAAACTTTATTTGCATTTTAATTCATTCTGTTTCTCTGCTGCATATACAATAATTTATCTTCATCTGAAAGCTGAATCATTTCCTAGAGTTAGGATATCTAGCAGTTTTGATGATTAATACACAGAACAAAAAAGAAGCAATGAACACATTGTTCTACGTCTGCCAAATCCATTCATCTCTCTATAATTTTATAAACCGATTAAAACAGTTTTTTTTCAAAAATTTTGAGAAAATTTCATTTCTCTAAATGTGTTTTGTTTTGCTGTCTATGTGGCTAATGATTTATGCTTCAAGCAAAAAAAACCCTTTATTGTCAGTATTCAGCATTAAAGCTTTTGCATTTCTTCTTAAGTGCTAACATGCGACATAAAGAATAGGAATCTCATATGTTGAAAAAATATACCTCTTGAAGGAACCCCTCACATACCTTTTTTCTTCCACATGTAGTATAAATGCATTTCTGTATCTTTTTCTTATTTTACCGTGTTATCTTACTTTTTCTTCAAAGTCAGCTCTACTCTATCTTACAGATCTTTTTCTATTTATCTAGTAAGACTTTCTTAGTTTTCTTAATAGCATCTCTATACCCCTTATCTTCACCTTTACTCCCACTGGGAAGCTTCAATTCTCTTTTGCCTTCTCAAAACTCAGAACAGTTCAGTCACCCTTGAGCCTGTCTTTGTTCGTCTCTGCAACTTGTTGAAGACTTTGTGTTATTCAGGTGGGAAAGGACAGATACCCTTAGCTTCATTTAGTTTTACAATAAATAATTAATATGCAGTGGTCTTTCTTTCTCCAGGATTTTTTTTCTTCCACTCTAGGTAGAGAATTTCCCAAATCTAAATACATATTTTGCATTGAACCCATAATATTAGAGAACTGCAATCTGATAACAGTAGTAGACAATGTTATGGAAAGGGTGTTTTTGTCTTATACTGTAAATTGTGTCCTGCTTCCGAGATATGATGCCCATACCACAACATGAAAGATAAATATAGTGAATTTTTTCTACTGATTTCTTGTAGTTTTCTTGGTGTATGTTACAAAGACATAATGGGTTAAAATATATTATTTTTAAGAAAACAGTTTCTTTACATTAGCTATAGCTGCACTTAAAGCACTTGCTTTGTGATTAATATACAATATGAAAAATCAATTTCCACTGAAAATACTGAAGATCGAGTGATTGTATCCCAGTTTAAGAAATTTCAGAAGTCTCTCAGGATGATTAAAACAAAAACATGAGATTAAATATGTGAGGTGGGAAATTGCAGTTTTTACTTAAGTTCTAGTTTAGTTTTTGTAGAGAAAAATAGGAGGGCTTCTTTCCTAAATGTATCCATTTTAAAATAGATGATGGCCATTTAGATTACCTATCTGCTCTCCTAGAATCTTTTTGTAGTTAAGTGTGGGTGCAGGTGCACGCAAAATCTTTTTCCTATTGTGTTAAAAATGGGAATCAAAAAACGTGGGCTTTTATTTTAGCTCTCTGGTGAATCCTGGAGTCCTACTCCATTACAAACCAATTTTGAATGCAGTGAGTTTTCCTCTAATGAACTAAATTGTAAAGAATTCATAAATATCTATCTTAGATTTCGAACAGATTAAATTGGTACTCTATGTGTCTATAGCAGAATGCTGGCTTTTTAGCTGTTTTTAATATCGCTGTGTGAATCAACACACGCATGCAACATAATGGTGACAAAAAAAAACCAAAAAAAAAAAAACCAAAAAACAACAACAACAAAAAAAAACCCCAGAGCTGAAATGCAAAGAGTAAATTGATTTAATTGCCTCTCTGGCTGGAGGATCCTGAAGCAGCACTGGGAGACAGTGAGACACATAAAATGAGGACACAGGCCCCGTCAGGCTCTGTTCGATCCTAGCAGGTGGCAGGGCTGCTGTTGGCACCCATCTATAAAAGGCTCGTGCATGCATAGCTTACTATCATGCTGTGATCTGCCTTGTGCTTTTTAAGATCTTTGCTTTGATGCCTCTCCCAACAGGGAGCATAAGGAGCCTGGGAGAGAGGCTCCAAGTCTCTGTAAACACCTGGTATCTCTACACAGAAATTCTGCTTCTCAAAACAGAGGGAGGATAAAGCGCAGTAGGCATAATATATGGTTTTCTACATGGGTATTCTCCAGGCCTTGTCATTCCCAGCTGCAAGGTCACTTGGTGAATCTACCCCCTCCTGACCATTCTTCTGCATTTAACCCCTTCTTCTCAAAAGTCTTCTCCTTTCTTAATGAAAGTGTCTGAAATATTGATAACAATGTGTCAAAAAATTTGAGACCTCTTTCTTTTAAAGAAAAGATACAAGGAGAATACACTAAATGGAGTAGCAAAATACAGTGAGCAGCACCAATTTCCAGAACAAAAATTAGATTAGCAAAATTAATTTGGACCACTGCAGTGTTGCATGGATTTCAAAGGTATCAGAAAGCATTAAGAATTAAATCTCTGAAGTAGAGGAAGTGGGTGTCATTGATTGAGAAGTTTTGAGTTCTGTAACAAGTCCATTAGAGGAAGCAGATAGCTTTGGTGAAATCAGAATATATACAAACAAGACTTTTTGTTTTAAATCACAAAATCTGTAACATTTTTATTTTTTAGATTTGCAACACAATATTTTTTGCAACTATATATTATATAGTCACATTTAATCCACTTGAAAGTGTTTTAGTAAATCCTAAATTTACCTCTATAGAAATGTGGGTGGAATTTCATTCCATTTTTACAGAGGGAAAGATTTTCGAAAAATTAATGTATAAAGTTATATGCATTTGAGATTATTATCTAGAAATTGTTTATAGTAAGTGAAGTGAAATTCTTCGCTTTTTAAAATACATTAACTTGTGGATTAACCCTGATAAGCAGCTAAGATCCACACATCCACTTACTCCTCTGCAGGAGGATGGTGGAAAGAGTCAGAAGAGTAGAAGTGAGAAAACTTGTAGGTTGAGATAAAGACAGGTTAGTAGGGAAAGCAAAAGCTGTGTGCACAGACATGCAAAATAAGGAATTCATTCAGCACTTGCCATCAGCAAGCAGGTGTCCAGCCATCTCCAGGAAAAATAATGGTTACCTGACAAAGACAAAAAATGTCACTCCGAACACCCCTTTCCTTCCTTCTTATTTCCCCGGCTTTGTACATTGACCATGATGCCACAAGGTATAGGATACCCCTTTGGTCATCTGAGGTCAGCCTTCCCACCCAGCTATGCTCCCAGCTTCTTGTGCACTCCCAGACTCCTCACTGATGGGGTTGGCGTGAGGAGCAGAAAAGGCCTTTACTCAGTGCAAGAACTATTCCGCAATCATGGAAACATCTCTTTGTAATCAATGCTGTTTTCAACACAAATCCAAAACATTGCCCCTCTTTAGTGTCTATAAAGGAAACTAACTCTGTCCCAGCCAAAAGTAGTGCAGATTATTAAATTGTCACATAAGCTTTCCCTGAATATATTTATATCAATTCAGTCACTACAAAGGAGTGTCCAGACAGTCCTCCAGATGTAGACATACACAGTATAGATAAATAAAATTAAATTACATTAATTCCACTCATAATGTCTAGTCATCAAACTTCCTCATTAACCAATGGAGACAATAAATTACATCTAAAATTAAATTAATCTCATTCTTAAATAGGTGTCTAAGACAGGTAGGATAAATTATACATTGATGGTATAAATTACTTGCTTCATATTATTTACTCAATTTTCATTTATACAGGGGCATGAACCCTGTCTTACAAGCTGATTAAAAAACTTCAACATAAACAAGACAACCCCTCCCACAAAAACAAACAAACAACAAAAAAAAAGCCATGCGAAATAGATTTTTCTTAATAATATTTTTTTTCAGTAGTAGGAATTAAAAAAATCCGATATTTCACAGTGTCACATGAGAAGGGACTATTTCCTTCATTCCTTTGTGTTTGATTAGGCTGTCAGCACCCCAGGAAAGCCAAGACATTTCTGCTCTAGCAGCCTGTCAGCATCCCATTATGGGCACTCTTCACTGAGCAGTCCTGCTGGATCAGAGGGTTGTTTGATGGCCTTGCTCCTGGCCACAAACCACAAGCAAGACTCCCTCCCACATCTCCACACTTTTACCCTAACCTGTACCCACTGCCAGAGACTGCCAGCAGCCTTGAAGGCCTCACAGTAACAGATTACAGTATCAAACTCTTTGTTAATAAAATTGTGGCAGGTAAAGGTTTGAGGACTGCTAGTGACAATAACTGACTGATATTACAAGCTGTCCCTGAGGCAGGCAACTGAGGCTCTTATTAATAAATCCCTTGGGACAGATTAGTGAAAAAACACTGAATGATCAGTGTTTATATATGTGTGTGTGTGTGTGTGTGTGTGTGTGTGTGTGTGTGTGACAAGTTTATTTTAGAAAAATTTGGTTACAATGGAAAGGAGGAATGTAGCCATTTTGGTTTTATATGTATAAAAATATCACATAAGATAATATATAGTCAAAAGAAAGAAAAAAGGAAGAAAAAGAAAAGATAAGAGTAGATAGCAGAAGAGAAAGATATCACCACCCATGCATCCAGAGACAAGACTCGATTGTTGCAATGTAGAAGCTTATTGGTCAAAGTAATAATCCATCAATAGTCCATTGGTCAAAGTATTGGTCCCTCGCTAGGGGAAGTTCAATGGGCTAAGATAGGTTCAGGTTGTGGTTGGAATGCCCAGGCCTCTCCTCTGGTGGGGAGTTTTGCACCTGAGCCTTATCAGGAGGGAGAACATTGGCATAATAAAAAGCATTATTTCACTTTGTAGTATCTGGTTCTTAAGGGCCTCCTCCCTTACGGGAGGCTCACATCCAGCTTGCTGCTAAACAAGGGTCAGTTTGTCCTGGTCATTCCCCAGCAGTGCTGCTCACACCCACTGTACCTGGGCTGTCCTTGTGCAGACCAGAGGATTTGCCACCACAAACCTCTCCTCCTCCCCCTCAGTCTGGGGGTGCAAACCCACCCCCAGCAAAGCCCCTGTGAGGCTTTTGTAAAAGGCTGATTGAGTCATTAACCTTTAACATTTCAACCTCTCACAATTGGAAGAACCTGTTCAAAGTGATATACTAACAAGCTGCAATCAAAGTTTTGTCTCCCTTAGATTGTGTGTAGGAAGTCAGCCATACTGACTGCAATCTCTCTTTATTACAATGTAATTTTACACCCAGACTTTTCCCACACACAGCTACAAAAGTGCTTTAAAATACTGACAATATTGTCACCATAAAATCTGATTTGCACTGTGAAGGGGATCTGCATTTTTCTATAATCTGTAGTTCTGACTTTTCAGGGAAAGTTTTGGATTGATTTCATTTTTTTAATAGTGTTTTATTTATTTACTTAGGTATTTCTCTATTTTAATTAAAATAAAGACTTTCATTTTTTAATTTTTAGTTTTCCTGTGTGATCATTTACTTTGAAATTTCTCTGCCTCTTTTTCCTAGTTTGAAGGAAAGATTTCATTATTTCTGAAAAACATAGTATATTTGTAAATGTGTTTTGAGGTCTTGAAGTGATTGGAAACGTTATTTATTTAAAAACTGGAATTTGACTCATCAAGTTATAAATTGCATTTAAACTTCATGAGGTTATTTCCCAAGAAGTTCTAAAAATATATTTTTAGAAATCTCACAATGAGTGAAAACCAAGAGAATTCTGATCTCTCTCTGTTACTTTTTATGTTCCCAGTGATTGGCAGTGTGTGGCTGTTGAACAAACTGCTCAATGCTCGATTACAAGATCAGAAAAGAGCACCATAGCATAAGAACAGACATCAGAGTTCGGTTCAAAGGTACGTCTAACTTAGAACCCTGCCTCCAAAACTGGGTGACAGTAGAAAAATAGGATCATAATAGAAGCATAGTATTAGGATAAGGTAAACTCTTGGTGATATTTCTCAAAAAGTTTCCCAACTGCCACCAATCTGCATCTGAGAAATTTGCCAACAAAGTTTTCTAAGCCTTTAGTGGCTGTGAATGGTTTTCCTTTGCTCAGAGCTGTCTATTATGTCTTGAATATCCATCAAGCTTTTTAAACTCATCAGAATGCTGTGGCTAGAAGTTATACAACTGAAGTTTTCATTTTATAAAAAGATTCCTCCTTATGTTTATTCTGAATCTACCATCTGCTAGTTTCATTCATTTGTATTTTGAGCCAGATAATAAGCAACCTCATGCCATTCACAGTTTCAAAGATGTCCATTTTTGTTTATTCCATCATTCATTTATCTTATTTAACTTTTGCCATAAATCCCTGGTCATCCATGCTCTTCTATGCACTTTTTCCAGACACGTATATTTTTCAGCTATAGAGATGGGAAAGAGACTATATCTGCTCTCAGTAATCAGAACGTGGATTACCACAAACACGTGTAGTGGCGTAGAAATATTCTCCAAGTCCTATCAATATATTTTCTATTATTCCTTTTGATATTCTTGACTGCTTCTGAGCATGGATCATTCTTCATATTTTTCATTCCAGGAACAAGCATTTTCACTAGTGTTGAAGATAAAAGTTAAAATTTAGGATTGAATCATGAATTCTGATGTTTTAATGCCACTTTCTGAATTATGTCACTAGAAAATCTGAAGAGTTTCAGTTTGAGAGCTAGGGTAATTTTTTTTATTATAAAACCCCATCTTAATTGACAGTAGAAGTATAATAACAGAATTGCATATCAACATTTCAGAGAATTTAAGGAGTTTTTTGCTCATTA
>JANRGV010000051.1:67933913-67946138 GCA_024734035.1 Alethe castanea
GTATTTCGGTCGCAAAATAAATATCGCTTATTTTAATCATATTTAATTCGGCTTGATCTCGTTTTTATCTATAACAGGAAATAAAAGATTAATAAATAAGGCAATATGCAATTGAATCTATGTCTAGATTCTTTACCTGTATTATTTTACTGAATATTATTTATCAGGAAGTCAACAAGACATCCAATGGGAAATTAGGCAGAAAAGAACAAGCCACCTAGTGGGAAACTAGGCAGATAGTTCTGGCCATTTAACAGGCATGAAGGGTTTGAAACTGCCAGTCAAGACAGTGGTTATATCATAGCCACCCATGGGCTTGGCACTCATAGCCAGGCTTGAGGACTTGTGTGGCTCTGAGGATTGTGACATACTAATTACGTGCATATAAACCCTAGTAGAACAATCCACAAGTGTGTTAAATAATGGTAACGGCCCAATATGAGCAGTGCTCAGCTAGGAAGATGAAAGAGTAAATTTAGCATGCCCCAGACATGAAGTATGGGAATGACAATAAAGAGGAAGGTAATACTCAGATACCTTGTTGAAGGCATAGAACAGCAGAATCCATTAGCAATTATGATCTAAATGTATGAGACAATTATAATCAAAAATGTATGCTGGACAAGTGGGAGCTGTGCAGGATCATGTACTCAAGAATAAAACTTTCTTCCTTCTGTCAAGTGACACAGAAGATGCTGAGTAAATTGCAGCAATGGTGCACAATGGCTTATCAAGGCATCCTTCATGCTGAAATGACTCACTGCACAACCTCTAACAGAGTATATAGAGAGTACATAGCTCACCTTAAGTACATCTCTCACTGTAGTGGATCTTTGTCAGATGGCTGCCATCAGCCCCTGGACTATTATGTTCAGCATTACATCCTATCTTAACACTGTTCATAACTGCTACAGTGTTAGTCTTTCCATGGTTATAACCATACTGTGATGTACTGGTAACAGCATAAACAGCAGGGAGTGTGCATTACATCCAAAGTGATCTCTGAACTCTGAAGTAGCCTGGAGCAGATTGCAGGGTGGGCAGACTGCCCTGCTTGACAGACTAGCTTACAAAACTTAGTGCTGAGAGAACAGTGTCTTTGGCCAGTGTCCTGAACAATAGTGAGTCCCTTGGGCAAATCAAGTTGTGGATTGGTGCACAATGTCACAGATGCCTTAATCTTTGTAATGCTAAGGACCCTTCTATTCGCAATTCAGTGGTTTGTTTTTCACTTACATCCCAGTAACCCTTGACCTAAGCTGTTGTGGCTGTATTTTTCTGAAACTTTTGTGGCAGTGTTTTTCCCTTGTTCCTTCCATGCATGCTTATGAGTAGCTGTCTAGTAATGGGTTGAGTTTAACAAGTCTTCTCCTAACAACATGCTTTCTGCTGATTTTTAGAAGATACCTATATCTTTTTATGTCTACCAAAATATTTTGAAAAATAAAACTATGTGCATATTTTAAAAAATGGAACAGTTGTTCTATTTTGTTGTGTTCTACCTTGATCTTCTTTTCTTCCCTAATTCATTTCCATGTCTTTATCTTTTAGATTTTCTTTCAGTCATCTTTAAAATGATAATGTGTCTTGTCTGCAAAAAGTTGTTTTCTGAATTAGGGGACCAATTTAGATACATCTTTTTTTATCCCCTTAATCACAAGGTAATGGGAGACATCAAAGTATCAAATGTCTGTATTTCTATTCAACACATGAAACCTCCTTGGAATGATTTATGTATTTGTTTATCTCACAAATATGGTTACACTTATGGTTATCTGATCATGCAATTTCATAGAAATGGGGCTTTTACTCCCTCGCACCTGTTCTTCCAGAAGACTAAAGTCAAACTGAAATACTGATATGAACCACTTGCTTGGGAATATGTGATTTTGGGTTTTGATGGCTGCTAGGGTATAGATGAGGAAACAAGGACCTACTCCAGTAATTATTATACATAAGTATAATTTTGCCATTCACATATTAAGAGTTTCAAAACATTTATAATTGGGATACAAAACAGGTCTGCTCCTTTTTTGTCCAAACCAGGATAGAAAACTGATAATTAAATACTTACAAAACAGCCTTTGCATTCCTACTATACCTAAGTATAGTGTTCCTGAAAGCTGCCATGTCATAGAAGGTTATTTTACTGTTTTCCTGACACTATAGATGTCATTCCTGTTTCAAGAATAATGGTGTTTATGGAAGACTTATTCCCATAGTCTTTATTATATTAAATTGTTTTGAAACTTCAATTTATGCACATACAGTATACATGCATATTGATTTCAGTATAGATACATATTGATTTAATTCTAGAAAATCCATACACATTTTCTGAGCCAGTGTTTTCAATACATTATGTTTTCACAGTTGGAAACAAGTCAAATTTGGGGTTTACTGGTTACCAGTTCATAAAATATCAATATCATTTTAACTGAATTCTTTATCTTAGAATGTTAATATGAAACAAGTTCTGACCACATACTAATTTGCAGAAGAATGAGAGTTCTGTCTCCCGAGGTATGAAATAAATACATAAACAAGTAACAAAACTTTTAAAATCACATTTTCCTCCATAAGTATGATTTCAAGTGACTTCAATTATGTGCATATTTGGCTAATTGCATTGTAGGATTAAAAAAATATAAATATACAAAAAAACTTCCTTACTGTGCACAGTTGGTTTTAAACCCATCTAAAAAGCTTACAGGCATTTAATATTACAGCTGAATTTCTCAGCCATCTTTAGATATTGTGTGGGTGGACTGAAAGAAAAAAAAAAGTGATTAGCTGCTTTATTTCTCCTGACTTTTAAATTGTCACATATTTCTATTTATTTCTCAATATGTCCTTTATGACTAACACCCAAGGATAGATTCTATCGATCAGAATTTTGTCCTTTAGGTGTCATAGGGCAGTGTAGATTATCAGAATCTTTGAAATTTCTACAGAAACATGAGCACAATTCCACTCTTATTGTTTTATTAATAGCATCAGTGAAAAATAATAGCAATTTTGAACATTTTACAGGAAAAAGTTTATTTTAAAAAGTATTATGAAGGCATGTAGAATTAAGGTTGAATATTAAAAAATTAAGTTAATATCCTCAAAATGACAGTAGACTGACATGAAATAAGATTACACTGGCATGAAATAACCTCTGCTGTGTAGGAGGTGAGATCAGATGATCTAATGGTTCCTTTTGACCTTAAATCTGTGGTATTATGAAATTCCCCATCTTGTCACAGTGTAGAAATTTTGTTGAAGAAGCGGTATGTTCAGCCAGAAACTAGGGATCAGATGAAGAAGGCAACTCTGTCAGAGACAGTAGAAATGAGTTTTGGGAAATCGAATCCAATACATCAGAAGCATCAAAAGAGTAGTGAATTTGAAATTGGGGAAAGCAAATGTCAGGAGTAAAGGAGGGCTTTAATAAAGGGAGGCATTAGAAAGTTTAGCCATCTTAAATGATCTAAATGCAAGTCATTAGAGTTCAATATTCCTCTTACATCTTTCATAAAGTTCATGCTTCGTTTCACGGGTTGCTGTGCTTGACTCCTTGTTGCACAAACATTGATATGTTTCTGCTAAATGTTTACCTGTGCTGTGTATAACCTGGGATGTGCAAGTAAATTGATTAACCCTGCCACCTTTCACAGTTACCACCCAATTCAGTAAAGAAGAGCCTGTTTCTTGTGCGATCCATCTGTTCCATTGGCGGACAGCTCTCTGACATGGCAGAAATCCAAGGACTGGCCAGGTTTACAAAAGAAAGAAAAAAGGTTTACAGTAGCTATGTTATCTGTAAGGTCATGACAGGAACCTGACAACAAAAATTAAGGGCTTCCTGTGAAATATGATCAGATTAGCACTGAACAATTTAATGTGCCCATTGTTATGAGGATCATACTGTTTTGAGTTTAGTATTTATTCCATGGCAACTATGGCATCAGTATTCATCTCTCATCAGTAGATGGTAATTGTCAGTATGCATGTGGTTTGGCAAAGAACTTGATAGACTTCTGTGACAGACAAGCATTTCTTAGCCCACTGAGAAGCAAGTTATTAACAGAAAGGCCCAAAGATTCATTAAAGATATTGAGAACAGAAATTTGAACTGGAGTTGAATGACAGTATAAGCAGGATATTCTACGCTGCTGGCATAATTACCCTCTTCACAAAAAAAAATGGCTTTTATCCTGAAGCCAGTTCAGACAAATGCAGATAAAATTCCAATTTATGAAAAGACACAAACCACTTTTTTTCTTTTAGTCCACCTACATAAAGACAGCTGAGAAATTCGGCTAATATATTACATGCCCATAACTTTTTGGATGAGTTAAAAAGCAACTGTACACAACCAGGAAGAATTTTTGGTAATATTTCTTTCTTTTTTAAAGTCACAATGTAATTAGTCAAATGTTCACAGTTTAGTAGCTACAGATCTTACTTCAGAAACTGTTTGTCAAGCTAACAGCAGCTTTGATGAATTTGAGCAAGTTGTTCTGAAAGGAAAAAGAGAACAGACACTGAGACAGGAAATCTCCTTTTTTAAAGTTTTGTGTTCAAGATATCTGGCTTTATATAAAAGGTCGCCGTCACCTCTCAGCAGTTAATGTGTATTACCACATACACTTCACTTTCTGTAAATATAAAGGTGGAGCATGGGCACCTGTAGGCTTATAATAGTGACTTCTGTGCCTGCAGGATGATCATATGCTTATGAGTTTAGTCACCTACATGTTTAGACAGTTTTGAACTGATCTGTTTTTACAGTGTTTACTGAGTTTTAGGCAATTATGCCCAATGTGCCTAATGCTACTTGCTTTTTTAACAGAAAATACCACTCATTAAAAGCAGAGCTTCTCTGAAATCTTTAGACCAAAAGATACTGCTAGACACAAAGAAGCATCTGTCACATATCAGTTCTGGTTGTATTCAAAGCATTGTCTGATTCTCATCTGTTTGCAATAGGACATATATCTTCAGTATGTTCCAAAGAAAAGAAACAAGTAGATCAAAAATGCAAATAAATATTTAAGCATCACAGAAGGTGCCTTCTGTTTCCTGGAATTGCTGGCTATCTATCAGCAGTTGATACATTTGCCAGACTCACTATGCAGTTTGGGTCTCTGGATGCTAATAAAAATGTAAATCCTCCATGGAAATCCAAAGTTCCTGGCATATTTCAGAACTTGCAGAAATCTCATGCTTACTATTTTACACTTATGCCACTTGACCTGTAGCCTTGTACATGCAGCCAAAGCTTCCTGAAACCTTTTGGTGATACAACATAGAGAAAGAGGCACTTTTTCCTCCATTATGTTTCAGGGAATATATAATCATATTGGCTGAATTTGCCCACTTCTGCAGCTGAAAATACTCATAAAATACCTCAGCGCATGTTGCATTGTGTATGTGTTTGCAGCAGTAAAGGTCACTGTCACAGCTCAATAAATCACACTGTGCACTCACTTTTTCCTCCTAGCAGCCTAGCACCTCATATTACCTACCATACTTCTTGCAGGCATCATGCACAGGAAACTACTTCTTCAAAGCCTATTCCAAGAAACAAAAAAAAAAAAAAAGACAAGAACATTACAATATCTTAGTTTAAAAGCCAGCATAATGTAAAATTATATTATATATGTACAAACTGGGGAAAGAGATGGTGAAAAGCAGCATGGAAAGGGATCTGGGGGTCCTTATTGATGAGAAGTTGAACATGAGTCAGCAGTGCCCTGGCAGCCAGGAGGGCCAATCCTGTCCTGAGAGGCATCTGGCACAGCATTGCCAGCCAGGCAAGGGAGGGATTGTCCTGCTCTGCTCTGAGCTGGGGAAGCCTCACCTCGAGTGCTGGGGGCAGTTTTGGTTAATACAATATAAGAAAGACTCTAAACTGTTAGACAGCATCCAAAGGAGGGACATGACTGTGGTGAAGACATACACAGGGATGATGAGGTCACTTGGTCTGTTCAGCACAGAGGAGACTTGAGGGGAGATCTAATTGCATTCTATGACTTCTTCATGAGAAGAAGAGGATGGGCAGACACTGATCTCTTCTCTGTGGTGATCAGTGGCAGGACCCAAGGGAGTGGCGTGAAGTTGTGTCAAGGGAGGATAAGGTTGAATATTAGAAATATATTCTTTACCCAGAGGGTGTCAAGAACTGGAACAAGCTCCCCAGGGAAATGGTCACAGGACCCATCCTGGCAGAGTTCAAGAAGATTTTGGAGAACTCTTAGATACATGATGTGATTCCTGGGGCTGTCCTTTGAAGGACCAATCAGGAGTTGGACTTTGATGTTCCTTATGGGTCCCTCTGACTCTATTATTCTGTAATTCAATAGCAGTCAATAGTTGTCCACTGGGTGAACATATATTAGTAAGTAGCAATATGAAAAGGAATGTGAAAAATATCTTGTGCTCAATATCCCTGTTTGCACTATGAAGAGATCTTGGGATGATACTTTGGTCAAGGGCAGGCAAATGTATGCATGTAGACTTCTGTGATATTTTTTTTTCCTTGCATATAACAGTTTCTTTTTTTTCTTTTGTCTTTTTTTTTTTTTTGACAGATATTGTTCAGGTGATAGCAGCTGAATATATCTATAGAGTGGCTGAAAAGTATCAAATACCGAAAAACTAAAGTGTTTAATATTTCACATACCCTCTATGTATTACTCTAATAGCTAGGAAAAGTTTCTTGCACTCTGTTCCCTGTGAGGCCACTGTTTCATAATTTCATAGAAGAGTTGATTTTTCTTGACCTTTTTGAAAAGTTGTTTTTTTCTTTTTAATGAAATTTAGTGCAATCACTTGAGGAACTGAAAACATCAAGTCAAGTACGTCTATCTTTCAAAATATCTATAGTTAATGTTAAGAAATTGTTCTTTTTCTAAAATCAGTTTATTAATCTGATTACCATAGAATAAACTTGTGTGCTTTGCGAATCATTTGACTATCCTAGTGAATTTGAAGGTTTTATTGTTCCCATCAGGTTTGATTATATTGCTTTGGGTTATAGCTACTTCAGTTTTTATCAGCTAGGTATTTGCCTAACTTAAGAGATCATTAATTATACCAAATGAATTATAATATTTTTATTATTACAGCTAGTTTGGTATAATGGGAAATAGTTAAATTGTATTGGTGAAAGATTTCAGAAAAAAAAAGGAAAATATCAGGCTTTGTTATAACTCTCAAAAATAGAAATTAAAATAAGCATAACCTTTGAAAGCAAAAGTTCAAGAAACTTTTAAAAAAGCTGCCTGTGTATGAAAGCAGAATTATAGAAAAAAATCCAAACAACAGTTTCTTTGTGTCTTTCAAGCAATAGAGGAGAACTTGCTTGGAGTGCAGTATGTACAAATACAAAGGTCACCACTTTGAGTGAGAAGTCTCTCTTCTGCTGGAGACTGACAGCCATGGTAGAGCACTCTAAGACAGAACAATATTTGCTAGGCTGAAAAACAAGAATTTATTTGAATTTTAAAGTACGAGTGTATCAAATAGGAGAAAAGTTCAGTTCTTAGTGCAAGACAAATCTGTAATGCAAACCAGTCAGGAAGTTTCTCTTCAAGGAAAAAAAAAACAAAAAAACAACAAAAAACAACAAAAAAAACAAAAAAAACAAAAAAAAAAGCCATTGCATTCTTACAATGATGAAAAGATGTATTGTGAGTATCACATCTGTTAGAATAGGTTTAGTGAATATGACAGAGTGATTATTTCTACTTGTCACACCACTTATCTTGCCATCTGTGAATATAAATTATAAATAGACTGCAACACTGAGGTTTTCATTCTGAGTTTTCTTATATTCCTCACTGCAGTAGCCACCAACTTCCTTTTATCAAAACTGAACTACTTTTGTTTCTTGAAATGTTTTTATGTGACCTCTGCTTAGATATAGTACAAAATCATTTAGGCAAATAATTCACTGTTGTGTTTTTATTTATGACAGTTAATGTATCTAAACATGCATTTAGAAAAAAAAAACAGTAAAAATATGTATAAAGAGAGAAAAAAAGAATTCTGTGTTAGTGAGAGTCCACCAAAACTCACTTTTAGATTTACATCATTGCAAATTATTTTACCTTATGACTATGGCTGTTTGTTTATTTTCAATAAACAATAAACAAAAATTTCATTTGTAACAGGGGAAGTTCTTTTTTTATTTAAGAGTACCTAAGCACTAAAAACAAAACAAAACAAACCCCAAAATTTGTAGCTCTTGAAATTCATTATTTCATATTTTTTCATTAGTTCATTATTTTATATCCTCTTGGAGTTGTTTCATAGAGGTCATGGAGAGGAATTCATATGACTTGAATTTGTCATCTCCACTAAGTGTAGCTATATATCAACTGGCCATCTTTTGTTTCTATTTTTTACTGTGAAAGGGTAATGGCATTTTTGGGGTTAACTACATCTTGTCACACTGCTAAAAAGAACAAAGAGGCTCAATTCAGTTGTCTAACCTTATGCTTTCTAATCCACATTACAGTCTATAGAGCATCTGCCCACGAGTGGCAGAGAGAAATCAGAAACACCCTCTTGAAGAGGCAGAAGAGAAACTAGAAAAACTAGCCAAGTGTCATAAATGGTGGTAGAAACCTTGATTGAAAGAGCAAATGAAGCTTAGGAACTTAAACTCTCATATCTACAAATGTTTACACTTAGTCAGAGGAGTCATATCCCTTTACTGACACAGTTGTGCTTCATAGAAATGCTTCTCACCTTGGAATGGAGTGGGTTTGGTTTTTTTACTCTTGGTTTATCAATTTCCTTCAATTTGATTTCTAGTCTATAGATCCCTTGAAGTTACACCATATGGTAGATAGTTGAAAAGGGTGAGGAGTGAGTTTTAGAACTGCTTTTATAGGCAACCTATTCTTGACTAGTCCTTGACAAGATGTCTGACATATTCACACCAACATATATAGCTTACTTCCTCACAAAAATGGAAAAGACTGTCCTCAGAGGACAATCTCCTACCAGGTTTAAATAATGCTTGGCAGAGCACTCCCTCAGTCTTATTCAGGAAACAATGGTTATTCTTGTGTCATCCCCATACAAGATAAAAGTGATCATATGTTTCTGAGTGCATATGTGTTATATATATGAGATACTGTGTGGCTCAATTCATTGAATGCACATGTAATGAAATAAGACTTTTGTGGGGACAATTGATTGGAATTTCAGGATTTTTTGTGCACTGGGAACACCTGACATTAACACTATTATCACTATTTCCTGCATTTATTGATCTGGGCTTGTCATTGTAATTCTTTTATATTAAATAAATGTGCAATAGTATTCATTGTTTCATAATGTTGATTTATTAGTTAAGTCCCTTATTTTTTTTTTTAAATTTATTTTCAAATATGGAAAAAAATCTTGCACTTTGTGTTTTTGCTGTTCCTGCATACACTGTTTAACTGAGAAATAATGTAAATACTATGTGTATTACTTTAGAGTGCCAAAAAAGAATATGAGTTGAGTAGAAGGAAGAATAAGACTTATTTTTGGTAGTTATTACTTAGATGTTTTTATTGAAGACAGGTGTGAATACAGAAGACATCAAAGCCTGTCAGAAAGTGCAATTATTTTCAAGTCTGAAAGTTTGCTTATTCTTCCTGATACCCCAAATGTGCTGCTTGCAATTTATTTCAAAGGATGAATGCTTCACAACAAAAACATGACAGAAGAAGGTTAGAAATGGAAAGTGCTAAGAGCTGGCATATCTACTTAGTAAAAGCAGAATTAGAAATCTAGTTGGGAATCTGCACATTTGGAGTGCTAAGACTATCTAAAACTACCCTTGAAGATCTTCCACTCACATCTTCTGAGGATGACTAAGCACTGCAGAGGTGGCTGTATAATAACAGTAGGAGTGGAAGGATTTTGAATGCTAAAGCAAATACTGTTTGAAATGTCAGATAGGAAATTCTAAGATGTTTCTCTTTTGCCTAGAGGTAGGCATTTCTGTGGAGAAGTTTGCACTTATTATTCATGAAGCACACTGTTGAGTGTGCTGGTTTTGAAGCAAATCTAAAACATAGCACTGTACCAGCTACTATGAAGAAAATTAACTCTATCCCAACCAAAACCAGCTATGAAATTACAGTTTTGTAAGCAGCACTGTGGAGGCCCTACAACTGCATGATTACACTGGGTGCAAGTTTCTCATGACTTATTTTTTTTTCCTAATGGTATCTAAAGCACAGATAATTGCCTTAGAATAGTATTGTTGAGAGATAGATGAGCAGCAGTCATGTATCTTCATATTCTCACCTCCTCACAGGATAAAGGAACAGTAAGAATTTAATAGGAATTTTTATTATGATCAACCCTAACACACAGAGGTTAAAGAGGAAACTCCATGGCTAGCTTTTCTCCCATTAGTTAATTTTGTATTGTCTCTTGGATTAAAATTTTGGGGTCATAAAATATAAGGAACTCAAATACCCCTTTTTTCACTCTTGTTTCAAAGTTATTTTCTTCCATCTAAAGCTCGCTAATTTTTGTTATTTGGTGTTAGCCTGAACATGGTATTTTATTTGGTCTGTTCCATGCCACATATATGTGTCCCAAATCTTTCAGTTAAAGAAATTTAGAGTGGACTTGCTATTGCTGAGAAGCAGCACATATATAGAATAACATTTTTCTTTTCTTTTTTAAGTGCTTTTAAAATTGTATTAATAGAAAACATGATTTATTATGATAAAGAGAAAAGGATAGAATGAGGTAGTTAATTTCAACAAGAATTGACCATCTCTTAGTCCTTTGTGTCTTTTAAATATTGCTACCTTGAATATTAGATTGCAGGAGGCTTTGAAAATAAATTTTAGAAAGACCATCAAAATTTTGTGCCATAATTTATCAGAACAAATTTTTTAGCTCAGTCAGTGGATCTTGAAAACCCTCAGAGAATCAGACTCAGTTAGTAAATATTTCAGTTTATTCAACCACCTTTTATTTTTACCTGGAGCATTAAAATCTTCCACTGAATTGCAATTATAAAAGCCTTCATTTCATAAATCTAAATGAAAAGAATAGATGCTCAGTGCACATACAAGGTACAAAATCTTTGCCTATTCCATCTATTATAGTAGTCACATTAATTAGTTAAGGTTCAAATTCATCAGTAAGTTTTGGATCAATTCTTAAACACCCATAAGATTGTATTTTAAGTATATGTAGCATCAGACTATATGATGTGTGCCCTTTCAGTATTTTCTTCTTAAAAAAAAATATTGTGAACTGAAATGCACACAAGCTAACAAAAAAAAAAACCAAAACCAAAAAAAGACAGACAAACAAACAAACAAAAAAACCCCCAACAACATCAAAAAAACCAACAAAAAAACCAAACACAAAAAAACAAAAAGACAGCTTCCATGTATGTTTTCAGACATCTTCCACTATCCCTGTCCTTTTCCCACTTTGCCACACATGAAGAAGAACTTTTCAGCAAGATGTCAACAATGTAGTTAAGCCTAGAGACATTTCCGAGCAACCTTTCTTACAGTGTGGGTATGACATCTTTTGCATCTGTTGGGAAATGAATCACCAAGAAAAGCACCAGCTGTGCTAAAAGTCACATCCGAAAACAAAATGAGAATGTAAACTGAGAGGATAAGATTTTTTTCCCAGTTTATTGGAGATTGTGAATGTGATAATGCAGATGAGACAGGCAGAGTATATTCAAGATGGATTTGATGTGTCTGACTTCAGCAGGAAGGTGGATAGATGGGGAAACCAAGGCTCTACACTGGGCAGTACAGGGAGAATAATGCTTTCTTTGGAAAGAGAATGCCAGCCAGCAGCCATTAAGGATTGCCCTGGCCAGTAATGTGTGTGGTTCACTTCTCCCATGGCTCTTCTCCCACGACATCTTTATCTCAGTGTCACTCCATGTTTCTTTATTCCTCCTCCCATCTTCTCCCATTACACTTGTGCTTTCAATGTAATAGCTCCCTTCACACTTTTTACCACTGCGCCTTTTACTTCCATAGTATTTATCCATTTCCTACTAATATGTGTTATTGACATGTTTATTTTTAACCTCTGCATCAGACCAGTGTCTGACCTTTCCATTTGGATCATCAACTCTATCCAATGAATGTGTTTAATTGTATTTCTAGTTGAGGGAAGTTGTTTTCCTGAGCTGGCAGGTGCTGATGGATCCCTCTGCATCCCCACAGCCTTTTCCTC
>JANRGV010000051.1:67948902-68002428 GCA_024734035.1 Alethe castanea
GGCATTTCTACATAAGCTGTCCCTGCCAGGACTCTTGACCTTCTGCTGTTGTCTCAGATACCTGCACTAAGGGGTGCTCAGAGATAATCTAGGAGCACAGGATCTATTTAGAGGAAAATAGCACATTATTAAAATACAGCAAGCATTTTAGTTTTCATTAACAGAGAACTCATTTGATCAGGAGAGGCCTTAAGTTAGTGACTTCATGATCATTTCAGTCATCAACAATAAAACACAAAGTCCTACTGAAACAAATAAAAGAACACGTGATACTGTAAATTTCCCTGGAAATACAGGTGTCTGTAAATATCACAGATCCCAGAGTGCAGTTGGCATTTTGACATGCGTCACAATAACTTGATTTTGTCTCTATCCTCATGGTGAAACTGGAGAGGTGTTCACACGAGCTTACTTTTGTAATTTGACAAGAGAGTATACTTCGATGAAAGTAAACGGTTATTGTAAGCTGATATATTAGCAGGAAATACGATCTAGGGGAAATTAATAAAAAAGAGGATAGACTAGGAGGAGAAGTGAAAGAACCAGGAAAATATCAGATCTGATCAAGACAGATCAAATTTTGGAAGCACTGGAATTTGAGTGACTGTCAATGCCAACATTTTTGACACTTCACATGCAGTGATCTCTTCTGCTGTTTCTTCTAATTAAGAGCATGAGATGTCTGAATGCAAGTAATGTATTATAACATTTCAATTTTCATGCTGTGATTGTTTGGTTACAGTTTCATGTCCAAGGCCAGCGTTGGTACCAGAAGAACTTCTTTCATGAAATTACCTTTGAACTTTCCACACACAAGCAAGCTCCTGAAGTTTGTTTAGATTTGCAACCAGGCACCAATTACTCTATTAATATTTCCATGGTAGCTTTGAATTTTTCACTACTTGTTTCTATGACAACACAAATTACAGGTAGGTCTTGCCATTTATTTTATATATTTACAAAAGCATCTAGTGGCTGTAAGAGACTCAATTGAATCTACATTGTTGATCTCAGTGTTGTGTGGTGGGTTGTCAAAGTATTCTTTCCATGCTCAAAATTGTCCATTGTTTGTTTTCATGGGTTTTGTAGAGTTCAGAGGCAGAAGGGGGAGAGAAATTGAGGTGCAGACTGTTAATGTGTCATTTTGGGACATCAGGGAAAAGATAGTTTGGTGGGTTGGACACAAGACTGGTGTCTAGGACAGCTGAGTTAAATTCACCGCCCTGTTAGAGGCTAAGTCACTTTCTAAGAAAAAGTTCTCTCCACAGTGGAGTTAATAGCTCAACTGCACTTCTTACGGGTATTTGTGGAAACAGAAACAGATACTACTAAAGTCTGCAAGAATCGAAAGTAGAGTGTGGGAATCTGCAAGTACCTCATACAGATACTATTGCCTCTAATTGGCAACGTACAAAACACAAAAGGCATTTGAGCAAATAAATTTCTGAAGGAAGAGCCTCGGCTTCACAATTTAGCAAGACGTATGTCACTAAAATTCCCTGATGAGAAACATCTCATGGGTCTTGTTTTGTTTAGAATAGTTTTCACCATCCCTGTACTGTCAGACTCTCTGTATTAGGTGAAGTGCAGTGCAGTGTCTGATGAATGGTATCACTCTTCCTCTCAAGGACACAAATTACAATAGGTAAGAAACATGAAAGCTCTCTGAGCATCTGTAACTCTGTTCAGCCACTAGATGGAATCGATACTCTTCGGACTGCTTAGGAGGAGCTGGAGATTTGTGTTTTGAAATTGATAGTGTTGCTGTATTTTCAATTGTTTTAAGCTTCATAAAAGGTAAAACATCTCTTGTTTCTTAAAGCTGCTGTTGAAGATATACAATGACCTGTCTGGTTTTTTTAAAAATAAAATTACAGTAATGATTTGGTAATTCCTTTTCACAAATTTCCTAATTGCCACTCATTGCCCATGAGTTCATGAGTACATGTCTCTGTAAAAAAAGCTGGTAAGATTTTGTTGATAGAGATAAATTTTGAATACATACTCAGAGAAAAAGAAAAGCTGTTTACTCTGTCACCCCATGATATTTCCTCAATTCTGCAGGATTGCATCAGGTCACTGACTCAGCAGAGTTCTGGAGAACACTTTGTAGCAGGTGCTGTGTGAAATGGTATTTGTGTCTTGGCAGCTGGCATATTTTCATCTCTGCTGAGTTAGTGCTTAACGAATGCGCATACATAGCTCCATGAAAGGTGCGTAATAGGTCATTTCCACTTTGAAAGAAGATTTTACTACACAAGCCCATTTATACCTGGTAGTTATCTTATTCAATAATCAATAAAATATAGGTGTTGCTCTGTCTTATTAGGAATCTTTATCTAGAAATTGATGTGCAAACACTTCTAATTTTTTTACTTCCATTGAAAAAAAATTCACGTATGTACTTCTGAAGTTTTTGCAGAAATTACAGAAAATTAAAAAGCCAATAATGGTCTTGCTGCAAAACTTGCCAAATAGTGGAGTTCTAATGAGATTAATTGTACTTTTATCTCATCTAAGATGAAAAGGATCCAGCTGAAATAATTCTTCTGGCAGTGCTGCTTTGACTTCTGTGTCTTATGTCCTGGAATTGCATTACCTATGCAAGCAATTTAATTTATATGAAACTGTAATTTAAGAGTAGGTGTATAATTTTCATCTTAATTTGTCCAGTTATTTTGTAATCATGAATGTATTTTCCATGGTGGATGGAATGATCTCAATTTATCTACCAAATTAATTCTGAAAAGTGGCTTTATTAGCTCTGGGGGTTTTCTAGCTAAATGGTATTGTAAAAATGCAAGATATGCCTTAAGCACAGAAGCTGTAGGGAAACTGAGACTTAATAAGTGTTTTATTGATTATGTTCTCGTGGGATGTTTAAGGTTTCATATGCCATCCTTTAAGAGGTACATGATCAGTTTGTCTGTTTCCACAGCTGGAGGAAAATACAGATATTGTGTCTCCTTTACTTTTACAAACCTTCTACATTTTGAGAGTTTGGAAAATCTTAACTCTGGAATTTTGAAGAGACATGTCCCAGATAAGTGGATGATCACTGCTTTACAGACTTAATTTCCTGACAAGGATAGTGATTGTATAAATTTTTAGACTGTTGCAGAATACGAGTGTACAAATGCTAGCAGTAAATTTTGGTGTTTTTTCCAAAAAACAAGATTTATGATTGCATGTTTTGAAAGTTGCTTTTATATCATGAATATCTATATCTATGCCCATATTCATTCTGAATGAGGACATGTTAAATCTGTATTATTTGTAAAGAAAAAAGCCAAGAACTTTGGCTGTTTTTCTTCCTGGCAAGTAGCATCCTCTAGAAAAATAGATCTCTCCTGAGCACAAAGTTGGTTTTGGCCATCATCTTCTGGATGGTAAATACAGTCTAGCAAATGCTTCATGGATCACTGTAGCAGGCAACTTGCACAGTATTTTATGTTGTCATAACATTTTAAAGAAACTCTCACCACTTGTCTACTGGAAATAGGAAATTGAGTCAGTTATCAAAAATTAATAGGCAGTTATTATATTGTAGTTGGAAAAATATGGTAGCAAGATTGTCTTTGAAGCAAAGAATCTCATGTCCCTTTCCAGAGAAGGAAAGGAGTGTCTTGTGGGGCGTACTTGTGATTATACTATTTACACACAGCTCTGTTCATTTTCCTTTTGGAATATCCTTTATGAAGGCATGCTCAGGGGAGGCATTGTTCTTAATATCACTACCTGTGATTGTAACCATTTTTTCAAGGGTTTGAAAAACAGAGTAATAAATAAGGAGCTAGGTCTATTTCACTTTCATTGCTAACATCCTTAATAAGAGTAATTTTTCAGCTCAGCCACATTAAAATTCTATTGATATTTGAATCTTTTTTTAGCTTTACTCTGTTCCTGTGCCCCCAGACATAACAAACCCTCTCAAATCAGCTCTGAGGGCACAGGAACAGAACATACACAACGCGATTTGGGATATGAAACACTGTCACCCCAGGACAATTGTTTATGGAAATATTTTGATTTGCATTAAATTCTTCATCAAACTGCCCTTAAAATCGCTCTACACATATTCCCTTGCATCCGAAAAGCATATTGGATTTATAGGAAAACCCAGGGACTGTTGCCAGCATTAGATACTTGTTACACACACCATTCTGCTAGAAAATTTCTTCCAGCCTCAAAAGCTTGTTATCAAAAGAGCAGTGTGATCTAATGTCAGGAAAAAGGAAGTATCACTCTCACGATTTACAGGTGGTAAGATATAATCAATTAATCAAATTTTCAGTGGAAGCAGTGTTTGTTCATTTACACCTTTGTATAAATACCTCACTCATTGACAGATTATCCCCAAATCACTTTTCAGTTTACTGGCTGTAATATAAACCTTTAGATAATGTGTTTTTTTCAGACACGTTTGCATCATGTGTTACATGACACTGAGTGCTCTTACTAAAGTACTGAGAAAGTACTGAGTTTTTCCATACAGCTCAAGGCATTAATTGGCATAAAAACATTACTTCTTGAAATAATGATTATGGTAACTCTGAAAATACATGTAAGATATTCAATTCTTGTAGATATCACTGAAGCACATCTTATTTATGTTTTATCTCAAATTTTAAAAAAACTCAAAAACATATATGGATTGTTTTAGCACTTTCTTCAGGGTGAAAAGATTTTAGTTAAAAATTCCTTTATTAAATTCAGTGAAAAAATGATCTTTTTTAGTTCAGCTGTAGTTATTGTTATTTCATGTAATGAAGCTGGGATTTAGTAATATTTTTTCGTCCTTACTATTCCATAATATTATATGTAATGAGATCTGTTAAGAAAATAATAATGACTTTTATGCATGTAGGCAATACCATAGATGAGAAATATTTTCCCAGAGATTTAAAGCCATCTATTTTTACTTTTCCAACTTCCTTATTTTTTTTTTATTATTTTCTCTTTTAGCAACTTCTCTATGGCACATCTTCCCAGGTGCTTGATTTGTCTTTAAAAAAAAAATTAAATTAAATTTCTAAGTCACACCTGGTGTTTTGGTAATGTTATAGAATCTCTTTTATGCGAGTAATCACTTTGGCCTTTTGGTTTTGGTTTTGTTTTGCTTTTTCCCCTCCCCCTCCACTGTTAATGGTGAAAAACTGTTACCTTTTTGGTGATGTTAAAAGCAAAAACATCAGAAGTTTCCTTTGGCTACCTTCAGACACCAAACCCTCCATATGAAACATTTTACAGGAACCAGTACAGAGCTCAGACTGGCCATGACTACACTTTCCTCTACTCCAGGTTCCACTGGTATGGTGCAAACAGAGTGTATTTGTACACTGAACAAATTAAATAGAGGTTACTCGTAGCCAGTTATTCTCAGAATTATTTGTAGATCTATATGGCTTCCCAAGGAGAGATCTGATGAACAAGTACGTCTCTCTTGACTAATGGAGAAAGATGATTTCCATGAAGTTTGTGTTGTTTCAAAATTATCAGCGTCAATACCAAATACTGACATCACAGCTATTCATAGAAAGCTACTACTTTTTAACTCTGGTAGTTGTGATATTTACTCTGAGCTGCTGAAGATGTAAGTACAGGTCTTTGTGCATTTAACACTTTGTTACTTATACAAAGTAGAAAATTGCCAACAAAAAAAAATTAGACAAAGTGCAAATAGTCAGGCTAGCATCTCAGCAATTAAGATACTACAATTTCGTACTCTAGTCTACAAGATATTGGGCCTTCTGTGTTCTTATTTTTTTTGTCTATGGAAGGAAATGTACTTTATAGAACAAACAAACAAAAAAAAAATAAAGACATTTCTTTGTAAGGAAAACTCTTTCCTGTGCAACTCTAAAAGTTGATTTTCCACTAGTATTATCCATGAGTACATAGATTTTTTTTATGTCACACTGAGACACCAAAATTGTGTCTAGTTGTTTATATATGCTTTGGGAAGAAAGAAATATCTAAAGGAAGTGTCTAGGGAGGTTATGAGAAATGAAGGGAGGATATACCTATGAAAACTAGGAGAGGGAAATCCTTACCACTTCAGTGCACTTATGCCTAAATTAGTCATTAATGGACTTTGTTTCTAGTGGGTACGGAGAAAAAACATGACTTGGATCAATTATTTTTATTTTCTTAATAATAGGGTAAACTGTATCTCAGTTATGTTGCTGCCTCATGTATAGGGAAGACCAGAAGAAAGTGAGACAGCATAGGAAATGGAGAAGACTATTCTATTTTGCTCAAAGGTCTATTCAACTGGTCTGGAAAATAAGAAAGAAAATGTAATATCTGAGACAGAATACCACAGGGACAAATGAAGACAGAGTCACAAGGAGCAGAAATCTTGATCCATTGAAAGCAATTCAATCAATGGTAATTTGACGAAGTTGAGGGTGCTGTGAGAGCCTAGAGATGATCTGATAATCTTTTAGTGACTGGATGAAGGACACAGTTGTTGGACATTTTGAAAAGGGGTATGGTGGAAACACCCCTGAAGTTAAAAGATTACTCTATGAAGCAAAATTACTTACTTGTCAGTCAGTGGTGGTACTCAGAGGACTGATTCCACGTGCAGTAGTCCTTCCTCGTCTGCACTGTGGTTTCTGAAGTCTCCCTCACTGGAGACATTCAAGAACCACCCAGACAAAATCTTGCACCTTGCGCTCCAGGATGACCCTGCTTGAGCAGGGAGGTTTCACCACATGACCCCCTGGGGTTTCTTCCATCCTGACTCATTCTGTGATTCTGTGATTCAGATGGCTTTTCCTCTGCCTAATTTTGCAGCTAAGAGAGAAAGGCATTATAACTGCAGGTGACAACACATGGCCATGGAACTGAAAATAACTTAATGTACTACAGAGAATTAGGACAAACTCTTTTCAATAATAGAAAGTTAATTTATGTTCTGACATTTTTGTCCTCTTTCTCACCACTGTTCTCTGGAAATCAGTCATAAAACCTTCTCTTTGCCAGTTGCATACTTCCAAATAAAATTTAAGAAAGAGAATGATGTACACATTGAGTCACACATATGAGCCATAAGGGAAAAAGAAACATATTGACCTAAATTTTTCGGTCTTAACAACAGTCTCACAAAGTTTAGGAGCTTGTAAAAATCTGGGTATGATCAGGAGCATAGATTCTTCATTGATTATAACTACCAATATAAAATATATTGAATGATCACTGTAATTTTTGAAAGTTTTGCAATTTCTATAAATCATGCAATAGCATATATTTTATTTAAAGTTGAATTCCTATTTCATTTCAGATCCTTGTTGCAACATATGAAAATTCTTAAATAAAATTCTTCTGAATCTTTTAAATATCTAGTACAATTAAATAAAAACTATTAAGTATTTAACTTTTAGATGCAATGTACATTTAAAAAAATCACCCAAATTACATGTAAGAAAGGCAGAAATTTGCAGTGGACCATTTGTGGAAATTCTGTTGAATTTTAGCTTTGAAAAATATCAGCTTTAATCACCTACTATTATTTTCAAAATCAGATATCTACTTCATGTTTAGTGTCACATGTTGCAATATTAAAACGTCAAGTAAGGGACAACACCAGGTCCTTGTGATTTAATTGCCGCAGCTAATTCTACAATGCTTTACCCTCAGTTAATTCACTAGACCGATGTGTCTAGCCAATTTCAAATCATAATCCATATCAATGGAGACAAGAACAATGTTTGCCACAAACATAGAGAGGATTAAAATTTAGGGGACAGAAACGTGAGAATGTACTGAATGGAACACACATTAAACTGAAAATCGTGTAAATCCTGTAGTGCACAGGAATGGAGCATGTAATGTAGACGGAACTTCTATTTTTCATTGCAGTAATTGCAATATTAACAATCTCATTAAATTATAGCAAACTGATGCAAGTAATCCAGTCCTATAAAACAGAGATCTGTTGTTCCCCCTCTTACATGGTCTTTCAGGCCTTTGATCCAGGCTTTGGCAATTTCATAATTCACAAGTATTTTTATCCTCCTCTTCCTTCCTCCATGAATGACAACAAAAGACTTATAACTCTACCTTAATCTGGTTAATTCAAAGTTCCTTGGAGGAATTTTAGACGGAAAAATTCTTCAGAAAAATTTTACGGAGTAACTCCTTAAGGTACTACAGATAGCATTTATGGTGTTCTATGAATATTGGAATGAATTTAAGACATCCTTGTGAATCCGTATCTGGTCTGGTTGATTAGAGCTAGCACTTGATAACCTGTAGTAATTAGCAGGACTGAGCTACAATAAGGTATAAAACAATACTGGTAAAAGTTCTAGAAAAGGGGAAACAGAGTCATTAAGAGCATTATATGAATAAATGCCCATGTAGATAGCCACAAAAATACTTTGAAGAGACCAAAAGAGGCAACATCAATACTACCTTGATCAGAGAAGATACTCTGATACTAGAAAGAAAAAGAACTCAACTGTGAAATCAAGTCTAGTGGAAGTACAGAGTCAGAAGAGCTACATCTAGGACAAAACATAAATAGTGTTAAAGAAAGACCTGAAAATATGAAACTCTCTACATTAGTCTGAATACAGCATCCTATGGCACCTAAACCTTTATAGGCTTTACTAGAAATACTTTTTATACAAAGTTTTCCAAAACTTCATCACTGAAAAATTTCAAATATCATTTGAGCTTCATCATCATTAAATCAAATCTGAACATTTCTTCCTTCATATTTTCATCGGCAGTGTCAACGCTCTCTGTTATCTCCACGGAAAAAGAACTAGATCCCAAAAGTAGGACACTATTTTTTAAGCCTCCCTGCCTCTCATTCTGTTTACTATTACTCTTTTTTTTATGCTTTTCTCAATAGGAAAACCTCAGCAAATGATCACATATCAAAGACCACAGGTTCTTCTAACATCATAGCAGTGGTTTGGGATGGTGACTGAGGTAAACTCTTTTCTACAGATTAGTGTTGGTTTTTTATTATATTTTTATGTGCTGCCTCTAGCAAGGTCAGGGTCTAGAAATATTGAGTTAGTCAAATATGGAAGAAATGGAGGAACATAAAATAGAGTTTTGGTTTGCAAATATATGTGTGTGTATATATATATATATAAACAGAGAGAGAGAGAGGTATTTATACCTCTCAAAAAAGCTATGCTGCCTTTAAAACATCTGGAGAAAAAAATGGTTTTCTCTGTATTGACAATTTTCCTAGTAATTTACAATTGATGGCCAAAACATAAGAGAAGATACACATATACCCTCTAATGACAACTAACAAATATAATTGAGCATTACCAGCTGAACTCTTGACCACCTTTGACAGCTGCTACTAAACAGCTTGAATTCATTTCGCAGCAACATTTTTTCATAAATACTGCATCTACACACAAAAATCACTATATATCACCTTTGGGGAATCTTTAATCCAAAAAATATCTACATGTGAACAAAGGAAGTACGTGTTCTGAGTCTAGCTGGAATGGAGCTCATTTTGCCTCAGCAGCCCTCCTAATGCTGTACTTTGCATTGGTAACACCCCAGTGCTTTGGCTACAGCTGAGCAGGGCTGACACAACATCAGGGCTCTCTCCCCAAGACTTATCCCCACCGAGGGGCTGGGGGTGGACAAGACCTTGGGAGGAGACACAACCAGGCCAGCTGACCTGAATTAGCCAAAGGGATTTTCCATATGACGTCAGCTCAGATACAAAAGCGAAGGGAAGGAGGGAAGGGGCGAGTCTTCCAAGATTAGGATGTACTTCTTTTCAATTGATGCACGATTAAAGATTTTGGACATAAGTAGCAGCTGAGGTAACTAAGTAACCTGCTGCTATTTTCCTGCCTGCATTCATAGCACACTGAAGCCTCTCTCAAAAGAGAACATTTATCTTCTTATGTCTGCGAAGGATGTGGAGGCTTCACAAAGTGCAAGGATTCCTCTTAGTAATCATGTGACTAACAGATTATTTGAAAACAACTTGGGGCACATATAGAAAATCTTGAAAATGCCATTAGACTATATTGTTGTTACAAAAAATTTACTCCTATTTTATTAAATTCTCTCCCTTCATCAGCAAAGAAACAAGATTCCGGGACCAGAAAAAAAATAAATTTGGAAGTCTGGTCCACAGACAATCCAGAAATGCAGACAGGCATTTAGGTCCAACTAAATGTGCCGTCATACCCTCAATCTCTTACAGCACTGCTGCTTGAAAACATAGGATTTTTGCATCTCTATCAAGGTCAGGGGGAATGCTTTTCATACCATGATTGATTGTTGGATAGAAACAGCTGTATACCTCCAGACTTCATGTCTATATCCTTCATGTTTCTTCCTGCCTTGTCTAGTGAACTCTGGAATTTACATCTCTATTCCCATAGTTTATTTGGTCATAACAGCTGTTGCACAGCACGTTTCTGATAGTTAGATCCTGACTCTGAACAAGGCACATTTGGAGTGACATTATCTCCATTGGGAAAATATGAATAGGGATCATCTAAACTGCAAAAGTATAATTTAGGAAAAAAACCAACTGTTTTTGCATTATGTGTTGTACCAAAGGAAGGTTGGGATGTCTTCTTCCAGCATATAAATTATAAATATAAAGGGAACATAGTCTGAGATGCATTTAAATGTGTAACTTCTTGATTGATTTCCTGTTTTATTGCCTCTTAATATATGTGTGCTCATACATATTTATTTTTAAACATATGATTGAACAAGGAAAAAAAAACAAAACGTGTATTTACCTCTCTAGCAGATTACTTCTCTGAGAAAAGGGTATATAAACTATCTATCTGTTCTACTGATCAAAACTAATGTAATTTCTCTCTCCTTTGTATATTTCTTTTAACACATTATTGTTAATAACAATTATTTCTGTTACTCTCATCTTTTCATTTTCCTTTATTTTTCCTATCCATGGAGATGTAGCTTGGAGAAAAAAACAATGGAAAAAGGATTAAGTAAAATAGGTAAATGATCTCTTTAGTCTTTTTAAGTTTGAATTTAGTAGGAGAGAGTATTTCTCTGTGAGTGTATTTTTCACTGTTCCAAAACCTTATTGGATTTTTTTCAAACCTAATACTCTAACATTCTTGCCAGGAAGAAAAAAAAATTGCAAGCACAAGCTGCTGTTCTGAAAACATCGTTCTTGTAATTCCAGGCTTGTGTTTAGTGTACCCATGAGTGCCGTTCCAGCACCATTGGCTTCTCTTCTGTTCTTGCAATTTCTGTTGATCGTTGTGTGCATGGCCTCTTCCATCTGTTGACAGTAGGTCAAAGAAATAAATAACACTGGTAAATATTTTTCTTCATGTAAATACCACTACACTTTGAGTTAGACATGCAAGCAAATTAAAAAAAAAATATAAAAAAAGATTAAACTTACTGATATTATCACACTAGCAGTACTCAAACTTACTTCTATAATACATGGAGAAAATGTCTGAGGAAAATAAAATTATCCTAATCATTTAGATGATATGTTTTTACTACATGTAGTTTTCTTAACATTTTGTGGCATCCGATATAAAAAGTAAATCATAAAACCGCAAATCAAGGCTGGGGAGGGGAGAAGCAGAAGAGGAATCCTATCTTAGTTCATAAGGTTAGTCAAGATTTATTGGTTGATCCACACTTAGTTCCAATGTGTTTTTTATATACTCACATGTGCACCCATGTACACAGGCATAAGCATGCACATTAATAGACAGGTGTACATTATATAACCATTGTTACTACAACTACCTTTTTCACTACATAAGCATAAATTGAACCTAAATATTCATGAACAGAAAGACAGCTACATCATTTCTAATAGCTGCAATAGATCCCCCAAAGCAACAATATTAAAACAAGCTTATGCAGTGGTAGCTGGATTTGTGCCTTCAGACTTTTTTTAGTCCCTACCTTGCTCATCCTGTTATCACTAAAACTGGCTGTGTCTCCTTACTTTGCATCTGCCTGAGAACTGTAATTGACAGCTTTGGCCCTGAGGCCTCTGATATCATCATGTGCTTGGACTTTTAAGGCCCCTGATATCATCCATGCTCCAGTTTTGCTTTCAAGTCATAGACAAGTCATTTTGTACAGAATAACCAGTTGTTATCTCTGTATGTTTATATTTCAAAATTACTGTAACCATAAGCATTACATTCCACAGTTGCATTGTGCTGAAACCTGAAGAAATTTTCATGCTACAATTTGAAAAAACATTTGCTCTCAAATTACAAGTAACATTTCTTCCCATCCCCCTCTCCTACCTTCTCTATCTTTTTTCCCCTTCTGTTTGTTTAGGATTTCTTTCAATGCAAACTAACTTTATCTTAATCTTGGTTATGCTTTTTCCATATGGGGATACAAGTCTGTGAAGAAAAAAAAAAAAAAGGAATCAAGTCCCATTACTCTACTGAAACTGTCCCAAACTGTTTTTACAGATAAGCTTATACAGAATCCTTTGTGTTCAAGGCCTGAAAAATGAGAAAGTTATAAAATGTTTAAATAAACCCTGTGACAAATAGGAAGAAAACAAATTGTCTTAAGATCCTCTGAAATCATTGCAGTGCCTTGATTTCTAGGAGCTTTTTTTTATATTAATATGTGTTCGATACTATAATAATTTGGTTCTGATTTACAATACTATTTGCTGTGTAGGTAAGATTCCATGCAGCAATAACTGCACACTGATTTTAGCAACTTTGGTTTGAGGAAACAGGAAGGGTTTATATGATAGTTGGTCAGAAGATGCCTTAAAATGTCCATGAACAACCTAATTTTCTAAATCCTATTGAAAAGAATATCTAGCATGGAAAAAAAAACAAACTACATAATATCTTTCAACTGTTCATATATATGTTGGAGCAAATATTAACTCTGAGCTAATGTAATGTCTAAATATTCCATCACTCATAAGACTACCCTGAGAATTACTGCTGGTTTTCAATGAGATTTATTAAACTGTCTTATTTTTAAGCTCTTTGCAAATAGCCAGAACAATGCTATATTTCTCAGTTGCAAAGTATTTAATATACAAGCACTATAAAGATTATTATGTTAAAGTTATGATTGTAATACATGTCAGCTATGTTATTCCAAGGACTATGTCAAAAGTGAAAAAGTGAAATTGCATTTATTTTATTTACCTGTGATAATTCAAGCAATGTTAAATCTGGTATTGTCATTTCCAGCTCTAGAGAAATTAAAACTATTCTTATTGTGCATATACTAATGATTGCCATAGGGCCAGTTCTTGAAAGGTTCAGAGTCAAAATGGAGATGAAACTGAAGCTCATGTGAGTTTTCAGATGATGAGAAAAATAAGCTGCACTTTCTAAAGGAAACTTTTGATGTAACTGCTGATGAGGAGTTTGGAAAGGCCAGTTTCTAGACTAGATGGAAAATTCCAAATTTGAAATTCAAGCTTTAATATTACAGTTATAGTGATAGTGATCTTGCTCTTAATTACAATTTGTGTATTTAAGCCTATCATAAGGAATTTCAACTCTGAACTTCTATAATTTTTCTTTGATGATACTATTTTTCAGTGTCATGACACTGTAAATATGCCAATAGATATATCCTAATATATCCTATTTGGATATAGCTTGAAGGCATAATATAGGTAACCTGGAAATGGAGAAGTTGTGTCACTCATATCCCCCAGAAATTAGGCATTTAGATTTAATTAGTTATAGAGAATCCCTCTGAAGGCAGAGACAACGTCCAAAGAAAATTTATCCTTTCTTTTAATAACTCCAAAAAACAGATGGACTCCCTCTTTTACTTCCTCTCCTATTATTTTACCTGAAGAAAACCACTTGCCTTAATCTAGATACAAAATGTAGGTATCTGAAGTTAGAGAAGATGGATTTCTTCATGATGGATTCACCATGTACTGGTTGTGTTCCCAGGTGGAAGTAAGCTTTCAAATAAATATAATTCTGAATTATTGCTTTTGTTTACTTGTTTTTGTTATAAGTAAACCATGCTTCCAAAAAGACTGCAGAATATTCTAGATAACCTCTCACAGGTTAAAAAAAAAAAAAAAAAAAAAAAAAAGAGATCAGAATGCTTGGAATTTTTTTGTTGTTTGCTTTGAGGTCATTTTTTAAAGATTATATTTGAGCTAGCCAGACTAAAGTCTTGCCATAATTGAAACAAGGACTTTTATTATGCCTTATTTAATCATAATTTGAGATGTTCATGGTAGAGAAAGCTAGGTGTACATGTAAACCATTGGGTAGAAGAACTTCATCTGTAATATCCCATCCACTAACACATGCACACATGCTTGGGGAGAAGAGGATATTAAAAAAGCATTACAAATATATTCCTTTTATATCTATGTGAAAACATGAGAAGTCTATACACTTTAGTCCAAAAGTCATGGAGCACATGGGTAGATGGTCATTGACAATTGCAAGATTTAAATCAAGTTCTGCAGGTACTCATACCTTTTGCAGAAACAATGTGTTGCCTTCTTCATGAAAAGAATGTGTAAGGGTTTATTTACCCAGCTTTAATCCATTCTACTGAGGAAAATATTTCAGCAGAGGAAAGAGGTACATCCTATTCAAAAGGGTTTCAGTGATTTTTTTGTACTATGCAGATTCACTCCACTGGTCTTGAGGAATAATATTCAAAAGAAGACAAATACTAATCTCTATGAAAATTAATATAATAATGAGTACCAAATATTTGTCTACTGTTGAACTTATTTCTCTATTCTAGAAATCTTTCTGAATTAATTTAATCTGGATTACATACATGCCTTGTTTTGTAAATGCAAAAGAACTTGATTTATACTCTGCATTATATGCTGAGTATAAACTAAAACTAGGAATTAGTGTGTGTATGTATCTCCACTAGGATCTTTCTCAATCATTTTTCTATGTGTTCAAAAATTATCAAAACCAATATGATTTTAATTTTAATATGTCTTTTCTATTTGTAAAACAGGATCTCCTCATGTTCTACTTATTAAACAGAAAGTCTGAATAGCATATCTAGTCTTGTATACAATTTGGTAGAAATTCAGCAGTGAATAGCATGAAAAAGGTTTTACATGGAATAAAATTAAAAAACCACTATGTCTAGTAGAAGTATTCCAACTAACTCATGATAAAAAGGTTATAAATGAAAGAATGTAAAAAAAGCATGAAGTCATACCATCATTAGCTTAGATACACAGTAAATTCTTTAAAAGCATCATTAATATGTATTACATACACACTTAGAACACATAGGACTGATGTGATGGTTTTATTCTAAATATTCTTTTATATTTGTTTTTTTTCAAAACCAAAAAAATCCAAAACCCAAACCAAAATCAAACAAACAAAACCAAAAAAACTCACACAAACACAAAAAGCCTCACAAAACAAGATATTGAACAAAGGTCTTCATATTTCACAACTCCTGAACAAATGGACACATATTTTGGTAACATAACACCAAGACTTATTTCATATCTGTGATATGAATTACTCTGAGATAGTGATACAGCAGCTACCAATTAGCACTATACTGGGTACTTGATGCCTTAGACACTTGTATTTGGCAAATGAATCCCGTCACAGAGTTGATTCATGAGTTGTCTTGTGGTGATAGACACTATTTAATTGCTAGTATGCTTAAGAAAGTCTTGGTTGATGAAGACACACTACAGGACAGATTTCAAACATACAGATATGACCTGTGCCCCACTGTTTGCTTTCTGGGGCTCTGGGTCTGTTTAATTTAGAAACTCCTTATGTGGTCACGGCCAAAAGTTTCTTTCTCCTTTTCCTGAAAATAATTCAACTCCTAACTTCATGGCTCAGTCCAGTATCTTTTACAGAGGACACTATTAAATTTTCAGAATCAAAAGACTAAATGAAAGGCAGAGGACAATCCTAATAGAGCAGCTAACTGCATTGTATGGGGCAAATATGTATCCTGATATACAAAGTGAAATCTTTATGACGGGAAATGTTGACTAAATTAAAGGAAAAAGCATACTTCAAGGACGGGATTGCACTGAAAGCTCATATGGGTTATTACTGAATTGTTGCTGTTAAATTTCCACAAGGACTTCTTCGAAGAGGAGGGGAGAATCATTGATAATTGGGGCTCATAGGGACACCTCTATGAAACTGCCAAAATATATTTCAAAACAGAACAAAGCAAAACAATACTAAACCAAACTAAACCAAACCAAAAAGAACCGAAAAAAACCCCACAATGAAACAAAAAATAAAACCCAACAGAGCAACCTTATTCCAGGCTTTTCAAAATCTTATACACAACACATCATTGAGGAAAACTGCTTGGCCTTGCAAATTACTCCAGTAAACGAGGGGTTCTGTATCAATTCAGGGAAAAATTCTAGGATAGAAAAGAAATGGAGTTGTGGTAGTTGCAATTATGAGTGATATAAAGTAAATTTTATTAATCCTGACTGAATTTATTTTAAAATTTGAGGAATATTATCCTGAATGGTTAATATTATGAAGCTAAAATAAGAAAAATCTATTAAATTTCTTATTACAAAACTTAGATTTTATGTTTTTGTCACTCTGATTTTACTGGATTTTATAGAATGGTTTGGATTTAAAGCAACTTCAAATGCCATCTCGTTCCAGCCCTCCTGCCTTAGGCAGGGACACTTTTCACTAGACCAAGCTGCTTAAAGCCTCATGCAACCTGGCCTTTAGGTAAGCACTTCTACAAAAGGAGCATCTACAATGTCTCTGGGCAACTTGTTCCAGCATGTCATCAGCCTCACAGTAAGGAATTTATTTCTACAAGTCAATTTAAACCTACCCTCTTTTAGTTTAAAGACATTCCTGAAAGATATTCTGTTGCTATATGACCTTGCAGAATGTCCTTCTGCAGCTCCGTTGGGAACCTCGTTTAGGTACCAGAAGGCTGCTATAAGATCTTCCCAGACCCTTCTCCTCTCCAAACTGAACAATCCCAAAGCTCTCAGCCTATCTTCATAGGTGAGGGCTCCAGCCCTCTGACCACCTTTGTGGCCTGCCTGCACACTGCAGCAGTTCCATGACCTTATGTTGAGGGCTCTGGATGCAGGTGAAATCTCACAAGAGCAGAGTAGAAGAGAAGAACCCCTCTCCCTCAGCCTGTGAGCCACAATGATTTTGATCCAGTCTGGGATACACCTGGCTTTCTGAGCTGCAATTGCACAGTGCAGGGTCGTGTTTGGCTTCTCATCAACCAATGCCCTCAAGTCCTTCTCCGCAGGGCTGCTTTCAATCTATTCTCCTCCCAGCCTGTGCTAGTGCTGGGGATTGTCCTGACCCAGGTACAGGACCTTGCATTTGGCCTTGCTGAGCTTCATGAGATTTACACAGGCCCACCACAAGCCTGTCGATGTTCCTCTGGCTGTCGTCCCTTCCCGCCAGCTTGTTGACTGAACCCCACAGCTTTGTGCTGCCAGCAAGCCTGCAGTGGATGCTACTAGATCCTTCTGTCCATGTTGTCAGCAAAGATGTTGAACAGCATTGGTCCCAACACCTATCCTTGAAGAACATAATGTTTTCAATTTCATTACAAAACATCTCTTTAATAGTAACTATGAGGGCAGAACATGAAATCAATTATTATTTTTATTTTAATCCTGACTCCCTGTATTTCTTTGCTTCAGCATCTAAAATTCTGTTTTAATTTCAAGGTCAGATCTTATCCTTGTTTATGACTCTATTCACTACAGATAGGCAATTCAATGCATTACAGTTTCTTTCTGATATTTAGTGTTTCACTAGAAAATTCCTGTCAAATCTAATCTAGGACTTCCAGTACATTTCTCTTGAAAATCCACCTGCATGAACTGGTTCTACAACCCTTCATGTAATCATGATCATATCCAAATAATTTATTGGAATTTTTTTTCTTAGCAATACTGTGTTATTTCCCATAATTTTACTTTCTGTTCAATTTTTTACTAAAAATTTCTGGTTTCACAGACATTACACTACAAAAACCAAAGAAAATGTTGTGAGTTCTTGCGTAGGATCTGTGAAATACACAGGGCAAGACTTATTTGAAATATCTGATCTTTGTACTAAAATATGCCTGTAATACACAAATAGTTAAGCAGTAGTTAAATCAGCAGTTATCACCTCAGCAGGTTATGGCACTGCTTTGTTCCAACAGAGCACATGGCGACTTTTTTCATTTCTAAGTTCATAAACACATATTCTGTTTTTCTTGTTCAGTATTTTAAAAATTATCTAATATATATGTCCTCCTTAGAAGGATAATCATGTAATATTAAATCTTCATGGAAAAAAAAATTTCAATCATAATTTTTAGATTAAAAAAAACTCCACAACTTCAACATGAAAGTACAGAGGAATACATTTCTATGTTACAGAGAAAGCATTACTCACTTTCCAAATTAAATAGAATTTCTTAATCTCTGAGATTCAATTTCATTTTTTCTCTTTCCAATTTAATCTAGAGATGCAGTGTTCAGTCTTGCAGTTCCAGTTGTGAGCTTTCATCATCAGTTATTATAGTCTTTCTTACTATTGTGTCTAAAAACTAATTCATTTTAGAACTGGCTGAATTCCAGGAATCATTACTATTTTTGTGACAGTCAATAGGCAAAATATTGGCATATATTTTAAGATCAGTCTTAAATTTAGGTTTCTAATGTAATTCTGTCAGAAGAAGAGACTAGGGCAAAGCAAACTTGCTAATATATGAATATATGTTTTTGGTGAATGTGAAGTATTATCTCATAGATCAGTTCATAAGTTTCTACAAAACTATTGTTTTCTTTACACATATATTACCTATACTTCGAATCTAAGTAGTATTGATTGCTCAATTGTATTATATTAGATATTCTTCTTTGATTTAACAATACACAAATCTAGGAAACAAAATCAGATCTGTCATATTCTATTTCATTCACAATAGATGCATTATGTTGTATCATTATTTACTGTGATAGTCATGAAATCAAATGCATCACCTGTTGTAATTTGAACCATATAGCTAAATACTGAAAAATGCCTCTGTATTTAACTTTTCATCAGTCCTTATCAATCACCACTTATTTTTCCCAACTACAGAAATTCTTAATTTGATGTCTGTGAGATACTTACTGCAGTGGAGATCCTTTAATTCCTTCAAATATTGGTCAGTCTTTGATGTACTAATACCATCTAGTTTCAAAATGTTACAAAGCTGTAAGACAAAGAATTAGAAGGATTCAGGATAGTGTGAGAGTGGGAAGACTTTTTTATTTTTTTTAATTTTTTTTTGTACTAACACTCTATTGCTTGCTTTCTCTTTTTCTGCCGAGATAATTTGATCTTTTATCAAGAGTAGGAGCTTGGACTTTCCCCTGAGGGTTGTTACTCTCTTGCTGTGGACTATTACACAGAAACATGAAAATGTCCCCAAAGGGAATTTTTTTGGTATGAGAAACACTATGCTATTACAGATTAATTTCTCTCCTAAAATCTATTGATTTCACACTGATTTCCCTGTGCTCTGTTTTGTTCCAACATTTTACCAGGGAAAAGAAGAAATATTGCAGCTGAGGTTAGGAAGAACAGAGGGATTTATTCAGGGTTTCCAGTTCTTCTCCCCTTTGGTATGGAAATACCTGTAGCTGTGGCATGCTTATAGAAAAGAAATGAGAAGGAAGCTAATTGTGGTATAGTAGGTTTGAGTTGTGCAGGGTCCAATACAGCAAGGTCAAGAAAAATAAGACAAAGCCAGGAAGGTAGCAGGTTTGTCTCAGCTATTTAGTAGCATGTAACTTTAAGGATTTTGGGTTTTAGCAATTACACAATGCAGACATGAACAGTATATTGTCTAATTCCAATGTGCTTTTTTTAGTAAAGCAGATGTTGACTTTCTTATGGAACACTGAACAGATTTTAATTCTTTCTTACTGTACCTTCTCTGTGCTTCAGCCAATACATAGCCCATTTCATCAGCCTTTTTTCTCTTGTAAGATGATCTAACACATTAAATGTTAGCTTCTGATATGGACTCCTCACAAGGGATCTCTAAAAAATCTTATCAAAAAATGTTTACTTCACGTCTTCATCATTCTGGCAGCTTGATTAACACTGAGATCTGCCAAATTACTAAGATAATAATTATTCTAAAATGATAAACAAAAAAAATACACAAAATAATTGCATGTTAATCGAGCTTTTGTTTTCTAAATTTGCACTCTTAAAATAGCTTTTAAGATTTTGGGTGACTGTGAGTATTACTGATATATAACTTTTTAGAATAACTGTAGAACTCTAAGGTTTTTTTCAAGTTATTATGTTACAATTCTTCACTGATCTGAGAAATTTTTCTTTTTTCAATTTAATAGCAAACAATAATCCAGATTCAGAGGTTTCTTTTTCTTAATTGCCTCCTTTATTCGGTTGTAAAGACATATATAAAATATAAAAAATATGTCTGCTGCGCATTTTTTTTCCTTGAAGTTTATTAATTATCTAACAATATGTATATACATAAACTTCTAAATATTTATTTACCTAAATATATAAAATAATGTAAATAGTGCTACAATGTATGCATTTAGTTTGTTTTTTTAACATAAGACTACATGTTACATTTTATTTATTAACATGGCATTCTTTATAGTAAATGCATTCTTGCATGACTTTCTCTTTGAAGTGAAGCCTTGACTACAGTAAAAAATCTAGGAATAATTAATGTGTGACACAATATGCATGTATGCTGCTAAGGACAGAGCATGTTATCTGTGTGAACAGTATTGAGAGTACCTAGCTATTATGTTCTGCTTTTCCCCCATGAATATTGAAGAACTTTTTAATGGCAGGTAAAATCACTGCCTTCCTACATGAATAATATTCATGAATCACAGAAGATTAATTCCTTTTTTCAAGCTGTGCTATCAGAGAACTGATGGTGAAAGTATTACAAGGTCCTACAACTTGGATTTCCTTTGTTTCCACATCCGTGTGAAATCCTATTTTTGTCTTGTAGAAAATATGGTGACAGCTTGACTTTTCTGTTACAACCACATAGATCTTAGATGATCAACAACAGAAGGCCAAGTAGGTTATTCTGGAACGTGTGAAGAGACATTAAAGACCTATGATTACACAACAGAATTGAGCTACAAATAGAGGAGCTCCAAGCCAGAAACTCAGACATGAAGTTTCTTGAACTCTGTGCCTTTGTGGCAGTTAAGTCTCTCCTCTATGCTGAAGGATTGACAACACCAAAGTACTAGAAACATTTTTTGCCTCTTTTGTTCCAAAACACGCACTAGAAGTTGTTGCTGTCTTTCTGAATTAGAAAGTTAGTCAGACTGAGAAGTATAACTTTTTCAACCATTTACTTAGTGTATCACTGTTTTAACGGTCTTGTTTAAAGCCCACCCCTACATAACTGCATAACTTCCATTTACAGCTTTTAGACTAATGACATTTTCATCACTGAATGATACTGTCATATAAAGTGACTGTTCATTTCTTGGAAAGAAGTTCAAACAATCTATTCTTCTAGTTGCTTAAAGAAAATGAAGAAAAAAAAAAAAAAGCTCTTCTAGTGCTTGCATTATACATCCATGCCTAGGGATAGCACAGCTGTTACTCATTTAATTTTCTTAGGAACCGAAAATCCCATTATTTATGTTCTGATCATCTTGCAAATATTTTATTACATATTTTCCTGTATGCTTCTTCTTTTATTATTTCTATTTCTGTAAAAAATTAAATATCATATATTAATTCCTAAATAGCATGACATATTCCTCTATTCTTTGGTAGTGTGCTTTTCTAAGCCATTTTCCTTTACACATTATAGACACAGAGATTCCTAATGCAGAAAATCATGACTTCAGTTATTCTGGGCTTTTTTTATTACATTTGTTACAGAAAAGGTAATCAGTATAGAGCTTGTCTTTTTTTTTTTTTTGGGTATTGATCATTCTGCACTTTGAATCTGCTACCACTTTTCTCCCTGATGGTAACACTTTCTCTGCCTGGAGCTTCTACTGTTCTAAAATTAACTCTTGCATAATAAATCATTTTTATTCTTGATTTCATATCACAGGCAGTAGTGTGTCACACATGAAATTGTTGTATAAAAATCAAAGTTGTGAATGTTGGATGTTGTTGTAGCTATGTACAAATTTATATTAGGTATTCAAATTCTTGTCCCTTGTGTCTTGTCTTGAGCTGCATGACCACCTTATCAAGATGATCTCATGGAAGCTATTTGATGAGCATACATTCCTTTTTAACATTTTCCATACATTATGAGGGAAAACATGAAAAATAACAAAGAGATATGATGAACTTATGCCTCTCTAATCTACATGTCCTGATTTTATCATGAGTTCTTATTAAGCTACTGCACCTCAGATTTCTCAGAACTTCTGTATTAAATCTCAATTCATTTTCAGAAATAAAAAGAGATACATTCGAATAAATTCAGTCACCAAAAATGTTTTTACATGTATGAAACTGAGGGAAAAGCAATAACCAATGAACTATTTCTGTGTCCAAATTTATTGGATTCTAATGGGATTTTAAAGAAAATATTAAATAAAACCAAAATCACAACTAAATGGTTGTTTTAGTGCAGCTACTGGCCTTTAACTATGGTCAGCATGGATGAACCTCATTCAAATAATAATTTGTTTTCTAAGTAGTGTAAATATACTTGTGGATGTATAAAGGGGAAGACTACATTTACCCGTATGCTGAACATTGAAAATCTAACCTTTTTGTTGGATATGGTTTAGCAAACCTTTTGAACATGATGGTATAGGAAAATGGAGTGAAAAATCATCAGGGAAAATTGTTAAATAACATGTTTAGGTGCATGATACATTTTTTGAAGGAATTTATTGAAAAGTACAATAGCAGTTTTGCTCTTCATACAATGCTGCGTGCAGTTGTGCACATTGTAGATGCCGATACCACAACACATTCTGCTAAATATTTCAAAACAAATTTGCATGGACAGGAATTCTATAAGCAATTTATCACCTGAATTACAATTAGATAAGTTTACAGACTGAAGTTCCAGAAACAGAAGGCAGGAAACTTTGCCTACTTTCCTTCCTGTGCTTAGGATGGTACTCAGCCAGATATTCACTATCTAAGTTATTGTGGGCACCTACATAGATGTATTGATTCAGAAATATCTCTTTGTGTAATGGAGATCACTAGATTGTGTGGTAAAAGGCTTGGCTCTGCTCATGAACTGTAACAGGCAGAGGAATCGGAATAAACTAATCACAGAAGTGAGCAGCCATGCTCCCCGCTACTCTCATGGTTGTCACAGGAGGGCCATCACCCTCATGGTCTGGGTATGAAACAGGATTGCTCATGAAGCACTTCTCTCAATCACCTTTTAGACTAAGGAGGTTACTGCCCAGCATGTGGAATTCATGGGACAAGGGGAACATCATCTTTGGATTGCACAAGATTTATTATGGTATCTTTAGGGCAAGCAAAGGGAGGGATCAAGATAGTTTTTTGGGAAAGAACTACCATTGGAATGGAGAGGCAAGGTAATAAAAAGGGATATTTGCATGTAAACAGGCTGATGATCATTACGCTTTTCTGGTAATTCCTTGTGCCTGGTTACCAGAGACTGGTCTGCCTTCAAGCCGAATTCCATTGCTATCTATTTTCCTTTTAAGGGGACTGTGTTCCATGTGTGCCTGTGTGCTTGTGTGTGCAGATGCATGCATGTGGACATCAGAATGCCAGTAACCATAATAAGTCTGTGGGTGACAGGTGCCTGGGTGATTCTAGGGCTTGCAACCGGGAAAGGTGGGGTTATTCAAATCAGTATATGATCACTGATGAATATCAATCTGGACAAGCCAAAAAGTAAAATAAAAAGCTTGTAAATGGCGAATTTGGATGGCCATAGTTTGGTGCCAGAGATATGTGTAATCTCTGAGTGAGACAGATGGAGAACTTGTCTACTGAAGGGACTTTCAGAGGGACTCTAGGATCTGAGGCTTGACTGAGATGGTGTGAGGCAACTGGACACGAAAGTATAGTTGTTTCTCTTAGCTTTTTCTGTCTTGTGACCATTTTGGGGTTGGTGTTTACATATCTATGAGGACTAATTAACAATGGGGGAAAAAGCTCCAACAATCCACAGTACGCATTTGTATATAGTTGTCATAACGATCAATATATAATAACTGATACACATGCATGTTTTATATGTGGCATATGAAGCATATGTAGCATATGAAGCATATATTTCTTTTGGACACTCATCCAGATCTGTCAGAGTGGGGAACAGGATGAAGTGATCAATATTTCCTATTTCCTTGACTGCTGAAACTCTGTGTGAAATGATCTTCAGAAGAAATTGAGTGTATGTTTACATATTGTATTTGTGTGCTTGCATATGTACCTGTTAGAAATATATGCTCACACTTGCTACTGGATGTGGGGGCATAGAGCTGCAGTAGTCAGGTCTCTATTAAGCTGCAGGATTTAGCAACCTATGAATGAAGAATGGGGGTTTAAAAATATGTGAATTTTTTTTTATTAAAGAAAACTGTACAATCACAGCAGAGCAGATGAGCAGATAAATATTTGTATGCAGATTTCCATCTCCCCTACTCTCCATAGGAAGTACATTTTCAAAGTGTAATGCATCTTAACATGATGCTTACAACAGTTTTTCCTCATTCCTGTTCCTCCAGTTAAGGATTAATATAGCCTAGAAAAATAGTTTACTAGTGACACTAATTTTGGACATTTAAAAGACTTGAACAACTGTTTCTTAGATCCATGCTTAAATGTTTGCTGAGTGTTCAGGGGACAACTGCTGCTGCTGCATTTGATATTATATAATATGACTGATTATCTTTTTTGTGATTATTTTATATACTCTATCAAGCAGAAAACACATCCTACTAAAATATTACTTTCTGTAGGTCTAGACTTCTAGATAAATCCTTGTTCTTATATTTTATATTTAGAAGAATTTTGTGTCCCTCTAACATGTACATTAAGGTCAGTCACTGTTCTTTTTTTCTCTCTGGCTAACATATCTGTGTTTGTTCACTTTATCATTACCTTGGTTCACCTACACTGTTTCCTATATTGCTATTTCTTCTTTTCTGTCTGCCACTGGAGTTCTAGCTTTGGAGACATTATTTATAAGGACAGTAACCTTGATATTAATGTCAGACTCTCTTAATAATAAAAAAATGGAATATGAGGAAATTATAGGCCAGACATAGATTTTTCTCATAGCGACAGATAAGATTGTTCTTTAACCTGAGGGTGACGTCATTTCTAATTTTTTTACTCATAAAGTAAATCTCATCAAAGTGATTATACAGATTTTTTTAAAAGAGAAAATCAATGTATTTTATCTAAACCTCTTTTAGGAGTAAAAAGGTTTAGCTCTGAAAGTCTGGCACCCTTTGAAGCACCTGATAATAAGGTCTATAATGGAAAGTTATACTACAGATGCTAAATACATATTTTTCTGTCAGTTCAGTCATCATTCTTTTCTCAGTGAAGAGGAAGGATATGGAGAAGCCTTTGAAAAGACTTGAAGAGACCTCTGTTCATTTGAAAAGATGAGAAGGTAAAGACAGGAAATACAAATAATATATTGCTTCACTAGGAAAAGAACAGACATGCCAAAAAGCAAATACATCAAATTATTGCTCAGATTACTGGTTTTCAAATTTACTAGTTTATCATGTGTCATTTAATAGTCTAATTTTGTGTGACTTGGTTTTAACAACTAGTTGAGATCCTGTCATATATTTGGGTATAAATTCACAGAACTTTTTCAGATATATTTTTTAAAAATGAAAATTATTTGACAGAAATAATTTGATAAAAGGCACTCTAATGATCATTCATTATAATCTGATGATATGAAATTCTGAAAAAGCTCAGAAAAGAATTGAATTTTTGCATAAAATAATCTGTATATTTTGTGTCTTCTACAACGTGCTCAATGAGAATGAGGTGCTGAGAAATTATTTAGATTTTTATCATTGTTGTTTGTTTCTAAATACAATGTTTGGTATCGTATTTTTAATCTTAAATGGAGATATCCAGATGTGGACTTCTTTAATTGAACAGCTGTATTTGCTCAGTATCTTTTGTCTTTCATCAGTTTATCCATTCCTTACTGCTTTTTGCATTCCTTTGTTAGAGCAGATCTAAAATTAGACTGTAAATAAGGCAAAATAAAATCCTGACATGCCTACTTCTGTAAGTGGCTGTACAAAGCCCAAATGAAAGAAGATAAAACCAGAAGTCTCTTTCTGAACAATGTCTGAATAGGAAATGGAAATGGAAAATGGGAAATATAAATGTGTAAAAAGTATCAAAAAAACTGCCTTCTTGTACAGTCTCACATCTTCCAGCAGTCAGTGCCCAAAGTATTGTCAAACCTTGGGGTAGCTTTACGTCATAGGTGTGCAAAGTTCACTGAAACTGTTTTGTACATTTGACAATATATTTATGTCAAAAGAAGTGTAGTAGAAGAATGGAAACTGGACCTGAATGGAAACAACTTTTGGACACCTTATGTAGGTTGCCACGAACAGAGCTTATTTTTATAAGTCAAACAGTTTTCAGATTTACTGTAGATATATAGTAAATTTAAGTCCTGGAGTTTGCAAGCTCTGGATATCCTGGATCTGCAGATCTTCAAGGGCATCCAAACTTTCTGATGTTAACCAAGAGCTGAATTATTGCTGCAGACAGATTCTTGTTCTGGGTTTCTGAATGCCACAGAGCCTCATTTCTGCAAGGTTTCTTTGAAGAGGCAGTTAAAATTATGTTCTGAAACTATGTAAGGAAAGTAAGTGATGCTAGAGGAAATTTCAAGGCCTGGGACTTGATTGTTGCACTATTTATTTCTTAGGGCAGTCCCTGTCATATATTTTGTCTAGGCCAACTAATAACTAATACTTTCCCAAAAAATCTCTGGGTCAGGGACCATTTGAAACAGATAGTTTGAATGCAGCCAGCCTGCTTTGGAGATTAGGATAACTGAATTATGAACATTGATCCTTCCATGTGGGATGGAACTCAGTTTCTCTGAGTAGTCCTCCCTGTAATTTTTTTAAAACATCTTTAACGTAAACTGAGCTACAAGACGTCCCAAGTAAAACTCCTGTACCTGAGGATTACAGAACAGAACTATGATGGAGTGATCAAGGATTGGGAACCAAAAACCCTCAGCATAGGTCACAATTGGGCTTCTTATTCAAGGGGGAAGAAAATATAGGGAGGCATTTTGCAGTTGCATTCTATCACCCCTCTTGAGTGAGTTTTATTCTGATGACAGTACTTTAAAGAAACTGGTCTCAGCTTCTGAGTTCATTGGGATGCTGCACACTCTGCCCTGCTATATTGAGAAGAAATATAGAAAGTTCTTACTAATTTGTGCCACCCCTCTCTATAAACGAAAGGTAGCTGATGCTAAAAAATATAAAAACTGCTTGGTTGACTTTTCACTATTCCTCTCTGCCTACACATTGCATATAGAGCATCTTCTACTATAAAATAAGATTTTTATTTTCCTTTATTTTTTTCTAATACAGAGATGAGGGAGATGAAAACAGTGGCATAATCTATTTGCCCAGGTCAACCAAGAGCAAAAGCTTTAAGTAAGGAGTAAGTTGCAGGGCGTTGGTGTGTTGGTGCTAATTAAAGCTCAGGACATTATTTTATGCAATCTATTTAGGCAGTCAGCTGTAATACCTAATAGTTTTTCTTTTTATAGTCCAGGGTTTTTTCTCCCACATACTACATTTACTTGATAAAGTGAGGATGATTTTCTTAATTTGAGTTTAATGGTGTAGTGCAAAAAGAGGAACATGTTCACTCCAAATGTGTTAGCTAAACTGTGATTGCGAGCATTCAGCTATGAGCTTCTGGGTTCCACAGACACAGCTCAGTGTAAAATATATGCTGCTACTGCTGCTAAAAACTGATCCTTTAGGGAAGTGGGCAGCGGGGTTAATTTTTCAGTCAAATTATTTACCTGATATAGCTCCCAGCAGGTCAGTTAGAAAACCAGAGGCAACCTAAGGGAGACAGTGGTAATAAACCTTTGAGAAAGCAAGTAAAATTGTATTTTTATAAGGACTCGTATTTATGATGTGTTAAAGAGGATGGATAAAAATAAAATTATGGTGGATAAAATACATTTTAGATTCCAAATTATTTCTTTTTACATTCTTTTCCGAGAATTAGATCCTTAATTTTCCCCATAAGCATTCTATCTGGCAAGTATAAAAAAACTGTGACTATCATCTCACTGTCCATTCTAATTTTCCTTCATATCCACTTACATCATGGGAAACAACAGACAAATGAAAGCTTCTCTACACATTACAGTATGGTCCAAATAGGTTGTCACAGCAAGGCAATAAATCTAATGACTGTGCATGGTTAAAACAGGGTTACAATAATCCCTCATGCTATATTAAAATATTTTTCTAGTGGCCCAAATTCCAGTACACAGTATATTAAATGTCATTTCACACAATGATTTTTATTTTATACACTTACATATCTATATTAATATATGCAGCAAACACTTCAGATGACAATATTATAACACTATTATAACTGACATTGAAATGTTTTCTGACTTCTAAATACGTAACTCTACGACCTTAAAATTTTAAGGTATCTTACTAAATTCGATGTATCATATTCTGTACAGATAATGCATTGTATTGCACATTCAATGAAGCAAACCACTTGTTATATATAAATTAAATAGATTCACCTTCGACCTGCTTTCCCCCAAGAAATCTGAGTAGATCTGGTTTTATAAGCATGCAGTAAGGTGAGTAGTAGCAGTGGGGTAGTTTCCTTCATTAAAAGGACAGTGGAGCCTTTTGAAATCAGTGATTGCAAAATTTAGCAACAACAATTTCTAATCAGAATTTCTTCATAATCCCAGCAGTAAGGTGGTTACAGGCAAACTAATCCATTTTATTGCATCAAAACCTTTCATTTAATATTTTACACTGAGCAGGCAGCTAGTGATATTTCGTTTCTCTTTGGCAAACTTAGAAGGTGGTCATCACGTGGAAATTAAAAGCATACTTGAAACATTGCACATTGGTTGATTTTACATTTTGATAGATTATTTATATACAATCATGCAGTGCCTCATTTTCACAAGACCACCATTTTCTTTCCATGAAAAATGCAAGAAATAAAAAATCAAGCAAATCCTGTTATAAGCAGACTATTTCAGGAATGTATTAAACTCCCTGAAAGCCAATGTCTTTCTTAGATATATCTAGGTCTTATCTAAAAAATAATAATTACAAGATGCCAGAGGAAATGCAATTGGAGAGGAACAGAAACCTTTTCCTTGGGGGATTTTAAACATCTTTTAATTTATATATGCCAGGAAAAAGAAAAATCAATATTTTAAAAAAATAGATTTAGATCTGTAGGCAACATCAAAATTTTAGAAATAACTAAGAGTATATCTGAAAAAAGACTGATGAAAAAGTCAGCACTGATATAGAAAAAGATTAATTTTTTTCCCATTGTCTAAAAACCCTGTATCTCTTTCCTAATGTTTAAAAAAATATTACATGAGACAGAAAATATTTGGAAGTGTGAAGCATTTACTTTTTGACAATGTTAAATCTGGAAAAATTTTAAAGTTAGAAACTGTTTGACTGGCATTAGAGTAAAATTTTTTTCAAGCATGTGAGAAGATTGAGCAAAGACCTTTAGTTAGGTTTACAAGCATGGGCACATTTGTGGATCTTCTGAGCAACATTAGGGTTACCCTGCCCTTCTAGCACTCCTACTCAGACTAGGTTTGTTTCTGGCTACCTTTTTTTAATGCTAATTGTTCAGGTTGAAGTGGGAAAGATTGTCTCCTTTTCTATCCTTATCCTCCCTGTTGAAAACATAAACATTTTCACACTGCACATCTTACCAATTATTGTGGATGATCCGTTTTTTTATAATTTCTTGGTCAGTTTTTTCTCCACATATTCTGTTTCATGGCTCTTTTGACAAGGTATCCTTAAAGAAGCAAATATTCTCCTTCCACCTACCCTTGCAGAGAACACTGGGAAAACCCATTAATTTTTTTCCTCTCCTTTTTTCTTCCCCTGTCTTCCTGATACAGTTCAGCTTTCTACTCTACTTTCTACTAATTGGAAGGCAGTGTCTTGGCATTGCACCAAAGAAATATTTCTTCAATGTGTGAATAAAAAGCTAAGGCAAAAAATTAGCTTTGATCTACTGATGAAAACAAAGTTTAGCCAAAAGTCAAGTTTGGTTCTGGATGGGTTTGGTTGCAGGTTGTTTGTTGGGATTTTTTGTTTGTTTGTTTTGGTTTGTGGTTACTGTTGTTGTGGTTGTTTGCTTTGGTGTTTTGGGTTTTGTAGTTTGTTATGTATTTTTTATTTGGTTGGTTTGGTTTGGGTTTTTTTTTTCTTTCCCCAGACCTTTCTTTCTTTTTGGTAGAGAACTATTTCTTATCTATATGGCAGAAAAATATGCAAGACTAAGACAACTAGTTGTTTTTCCAGGGATGTCATTCTTTGAATACACAAACATTTGAAAAGCTTGAGCCATCTACATGAATGTGACTCTGTGGAGGACATTCTCTTTTCAGCATGCATGAATTTTCATGTCTAACACACATTAAAACTCAGTTATGAACACAAGTAAATAATGCACTTTTCATCAGTTACTCTTTCTGTGGCATTTATCGGTGTAGAGAAGCCATGAAGTGCTTAATTATTTTTTTTTCTGAAGCTCTAATAACTAGGTGTACACCACTTTGAAACATCATATAAAGGTTTAAGAAACAGAGAGCTATTGTTTGTGCTGTCACAACAAAATTCTTAGCCTTGCAACTTCTTTCTATATAACGATGCTGTACACTTATTTTTCTTTGCTCTCAGAGACAGGGGTTATTTTTCTTCACAGCTTTTTGTTGCCTAGTTGCTTTGATGTTGAACTCTATTTCTAATGTGTTTATTTCAGTATGTACTGTATAATTTCCATATGACTCTGCTTTTGATGGTGATATGAGTCACTGATAATGATAGGTGAAGGACTAGTCCTCTGAATGTACCCTCCTTTTTCTAAATTGTGGAGGACTTAATTCTACCTAGATTTTCTTCAAGCCATTTATCAAAATAAAGATTATAAACTATAAAGACCTTGTTCTTATGGCCATTTTGCAACTATATGTAATCTTAGATTATATGTGAAAATAATTTTTTGATAGCAAAGTTTCGAGACATATCTTTGGCCATTTGGAAACAGAGGATAAATAAACAGGACATTTTATTCAGTTACTAAGTCAATGGTTTTATTAGGCAGGTTTATAGAAAGAGGTAATGCTGTTTGTTAGAGCAAGTTTTCCATTAGCAGAAAACAGAAAATTCTCATGCACAAAAGCCCCATTTCAAGTATACATCCATATTTGTGTCATATTTTAATAATAAAAGTAGGAGGGCTTTCAACGGACAAGGAGTTCTGCCTTTTCCAGGAATATTATCTAGTATAATACCTCTCCTTATGAAGTCTGGCTTAGCTATTATCCTCAGACAATCAAAGATGCAGCAACATGACTCACATGATTATATGACTGTGACCAACTTTTTTTTGAAAAGGAGCCTCTTCAGGATCTTCTGTTTGAAGCTGTAGGTTTCTTTCAAATATTTCTCAAAGCAGCATTGTATAGTGAGTCCTTAAATCATATCTCCAATCATTATTTATTTATCAACCCTTTGGGTAGCACTCAAAGTGTTAACTCATTTTCTTTCCCTTCACAAAATTGTTGTTTGTGTTGTTACTGTGAGACCTCAGCTAGAGAGGTGCTAAGGAAGTAAGCAACAGACCTTCCAGGCAAGGTGGTCCAGAACAAAGCAAGTAGGAAAATCCCAGGCAAAAACTACAAGATTCATCATTCTAGAGTCTGAATATATGGCAGAAAATTACTGGCAGACATGCAAAGAGGCTGTATGATAAGAGCACGTATTTTTGTATAGTCATACATTAAAAAGGTAATTTATTCTATCTAGCTCATATTCATCATCTTCTTTTTCACGTTTTTTCATATTGTCTACTTTTTTTTCCTTTTATACCTTTTTTTTTTCCTTTTCTACCTTTTTTCCTTGGTTTTTTTTTGGTTTTTTTGTTTGTTTTTGTTTTTTTTTTTTTGTTTTGTTTTGGGGTTTTTTGTTGTTTTGGAGTTTTTTGTTTGTTTTTGTTGGGTTTTTTGTTTGTTTTTTTTGTTTTTACTGTATTTACAGTACATCTGAAAGTCTAAAGTCCTGTTCCTGTAGGAAGTGATTCCTTGCCTCAATTTTTTCCATGTAATAGACATGCAGTTGTGCATGTAGTGCCAGGTACTCTCTTTGAAATATGCAATTTCTATATTGTCTTTTCTATTTTGTCTATTTCTGCAAAAATCAAATTTGTCTTTGTTCTTTAAAGAATTATCTCTGCTAATATATTTTGCTTTTCTCTAACTTTGTAGATGATTAAGATTGTACTTGTTTTTTTCCACTTGCTTTCTGCAGTTCTAATAAACATCCCTCTAAGCACCAGTCAGGCCTAAGGGTCATGGAGAAAATCACAAAAAACAAAACAACTTTAAACCTAACACAAATCTTATTGAGACTCATAGGAGCTACTTCACTGGCTATTTGATATAGGTTTGTTAGAGCAAATTTAATGGGGATCTGTAATGTATAAAGTCAGAACAGATTTTAACTGTCAAACAGGCTTTTCTGGAATTGCAAAGCTTAAGTTTTATAATTCACTTTGTATCTCTACAGACATAAATTAAAGGATTATTTCTCTGTGAACTGTACAACAAAAAAGCAATAGATGTTTTAATTACCCACTCTCTGTATTAATAGGCTCTAATTTCTATAAGTATATGGGGACACATTTAAATACTTAACTAAGTTTTGTTTACTGCCTTGATATTTGCTTTGAATTCAGTATTACTTTCTGCTAATTTTACTATGAGCAAAGAATTGTTATAGCAATTACAATGTGAAGAGATAATTTACATTCATTTTACCATACAAATTTAACACTGAATTAAATGTCACCAGAAATTTTGAGCATTGTACAGCTTTGAAAGAGAGAGAAATGATTGCATTTTCACTAACAACACACAAACTGTGTTTAAAGTCAATTTGATATGGTGAGTTCTCCATTTTTTGAAGTAAAGCCACAGAATTAAATCAGCCTAGTAATACTGAAACTCATGAAAGTGTTGCAGTTATGAGTCTAGTGTAGCTGCCTCTGTCTTTGAGTTGACATTTGTAATCCTTCTTAAACACAACCTGGACCAAGTACAATTGCTCATATGACTCCATGCTGCATCTTCCAAGAAGGGATTGTTATGCTAGCACTTGGATAAACCCAGTCTAGCATTAATACTGAGCAGCCTTCAAGATAATAGCTGTAACTATAGAGGACCACAGTGCAGCAACTTTTACTCTGCTTTTCACCCTTCAGGTAGTGTTGAATGGAGATTACTTTGGTCCAGCAGAACTTAATAACTTGGCCACTATCCAATCCAAAATAACTAGAAGGACTTCCAAGCCCAAGTGTAACCAGAAAATGGTATAGCTGCATTTTTATAGCCCTGTGATTAAGCTAATGTTAGATATAGCTCATTAGCTTTATGCCAGTGAAACAGTTCATAAGATACAATCCTTACAAATTATTTAGGTATTTATTGTAGAGACTTACCATTAAGAGAATAAGTATGTATTGAGATAGAAAGTATTTAAAATAGTATCAGAAAACAAATAATAAAAAATAAGCTCTGAAAATAAGATAAAACCATTTTACAATAAATACTATTTTATAACCTACAGAAATCTATTATCTTCTTTGATGTATCGCATGGTCTAGAAATTCTGGATTAAGGTTCCATTAATGCAATTTTTCTGTGTTTGGATCCAGCATCACCAGTGACTTCCAGGAGACTCCAAATGGGCTTAAAAAAAACAGGAGACAGATCAGCTATGTTATCAGTCTGTCCTTCAAGTAATATCATCCTTCCTCTCACTTATAGAATGGCTCATTGTGGAGGCCAATGGGCCAACAGGAATGGAGTTAGCCACTCTCCCTTGGAGAGAAGGCTCTTAGACACCCATCTTTCTGATAATAGAGAAGAATATTTCTCCCATAATGCCTCCCTGCTCTAGGCAAATTTTTTGTAACCCGTTGGTCCTTCCCCTCTTGTTCCTTCCCTGCACCCTCAGTGAATTTGTCTGATGCTCTTCCCCTCCCCTAAGCTGTCCTATATAAACCCTTCTCCCCTTACCCTATTCGGGAACTTCTCGTCCCTGGACCCTTTCGAGGAGAAGACAAATAAAGCTGCTCTTCGGAACCCCACAGGAGGCTCCCGTCCCTTCTCTTCAGTGTCGCCGATAGGAATCACAAAAGAGCTCAATCACTTCGCCTGGGAGCGAGGACATTCCTGTGCAACCAGGACGTCTTTCTAAAGACGCTTCTCTGGAAGGTCGTGGCACGCCACCACCGGCCTACTGCGACAGCTCGTTTGTTTTATAAGAATCTATATTCAGACGTGTTAGTAGGTTGGAATTTTCATGTTCAAGTCCTGAAGTTAGGTCATATAGTGAGACAATAGATTTGTTTGCTATTTCCATCCATAAAACAGCAAAAACAGGTTGATCTCCTTGGAACAATATATCTTATAGGAGAAGCACAAATTAATTTTTTATTCACTTTTGAACGGGCTACATAGAATATACAGTTATGAGAAAAGAAAAGAAGCACTTTGAATCCATTATCAGACCTTTTATCAAGACCTCGAGCATAACATGTAGGAAGAATTGTTGAAGTATATTGGGTCATTTGTTGGTAAAGCCAACCTAGGAATATAGAAACATTCATTGCTTCTATCTTGTTAAAATTAATATCTTCCTAATGATACATTTTCTCAATCTGTGTTGTATTGTAAAAGAGTCACGATGATATATATTTTGTTAATAATGGATCATCATGGGATTTTGAGCAAATCTTTGACTTAATTGTTCTTTAAAATGGCTATTACATTGAAGACATCCAAAGAAAATTTTTACAATTACAGTATGTTATAATGTTAAAATTAAAAGTTTTTAGTGGTTGTGGTTGTGGTTGAGGTTTCGGGTTTTTGTTCATCCTGACAAGAAAATGATACACTGGCTATTTCCAGGATAATACAAATTACACAAGATCACCACCTTATATGACATACATCTCTCAGACTAAAGGATAAACCACTAATTCCATCTTCTGTACTGTTTTTACTCCACAATAAAAAAAACTAAATTTGAGTAACATTTAAAAGATATTTTTAACAATCACAGATTTATAATTTATACACGTATAAGTAATAACATGTACTTTCAATCTCTTGCAGGGATTGTAGCTGTTATTGTGACAGTACAATTAAAGTTGTGGTTAATTTCCAAGGGATTTCTGGTCTACATTTCATTATTTTCTTTTTACCAGAAGCTAAATACAGTACTTCTATTTAAATAGGGATATAGAAACAGGAAGTGTTTCTGCAAGTGCATAAGACAGAAGAGGAAACTGAGGAAAATACAAGTCCATTGCCCAGCAAAATGGAGGATCTGGTCACATGGAATATAGAAAAGGCCGACGTACTGATTGTCTTCTTTATGGCGATCTTTATTAACAGACCAGTCTTCGGGAATCATAGATCCCAGTGGCTGTATGGAATTGCTGATATAAGGAAAATATACCTTGGTAGAGAGGATCAGGTCACAGGATACTTGAATATCCTGGACATGAGTAAGTCCATGGGCCCTTGCAGGTCGATCTAACCCTATACCGAGGCGCACACAAGCATTGGGGGAGCTGATACATGTTATTGTGCAGCCACTGTCAAGTAACACTGAGGGCAAATACCACTCCTCTCCTCAAGATACACAAAAATGAGGACGCAGTGAACTACAAGCCAGTCAGCCTTATCTCAGTCCCTGGGAAGGTGATTGAGCATCTAATCCTGGAAAACACTTCCAGGGATGGTAAAAACAAGAAAGTCATCAGGAGTAGCCAGCACTGTTTTGCCAAGAGGAAGTCATGCCCGACCAACTTGGTAAACTTCTATGATAAAATGTCGGGTCTGGTCCTATGTCAAGCTCTTGACTCCTTAGTACAGAAGAGACATGCATGTAAAGGAGACAATCCAGCAAATGGCCACAAAAATGATGAAGGAACAGGTACACTTCTTCTTTGAGTAAAGGCTGAGAAGCTGGAACTCTTTAGCTTGGAGAAGATAAGGTTTAGAGGGATCTTATAAATGTCTATCAGTATGTTAAAGTAGGGTGCAAAGAAGATGGAGCTAAGGTCTTTTCAGAGGTTGCCAATGACAGGATCCGAAACAATGGTCACACACTAAAACACTGGAGGCTTCATCTTTTTCAGATTGGAAAGAAATAATAAGCAATCAAAGAATCAAAGCACGTGCTTATAAATTAGTAGATGTCAAAGGAACGGTCCTCATGTACTTTTGAAGGATTCAATTTACTGAATTGTCAAGAGAATTCCAGGAGATAATTTAAAAAATGCCCACATCCTTATAGTGGTATATAGAATCATAGAACTGTAGAATGATTTACATTGGAAGACATCTTAAGGATTCATTCCAACCCACATGCCATGGGCAGGGACATCTTCCATTGCATAAGGTTGATCAAAGCTCCATCCAAACCGGCCTTGAGCACTTCCAGGAATGGAGAATCCACAGCTTCTCTGGACAAGTTGTTCCAGTGTCTCACCAGGCTCACAGCAAAGAATTTACTCCTAATATCTAATTTAAACCTTCCTTCTTTCAGTTTAAAACCATCCCTCATAGTCCTGTTACTACACTCCCACATAAAAATCCCTTCCCATACATCCTTTAGGTGTTCCTTAAATATGCTGTAAGGTCTCCCTAGAGCCTTCTCTTCCCCTGGCTCAGCAATTCCAATTCTCTTAGCCATTCTCATAGGAGAGATGCTTCAGCCCTCTGGTCATCTTCATGTCTTCCTCTTTTGGACCCGACTGAGCAGGTCTATGTCTTTCTTATGCTGGGAATCACAGAGATAAACAGGCTATTTCAAGTGAGGTCTCACAAGAACAGAGGAGAGGGGACCTTGATCTGCACCTCCCTTGATCTGCAGCCCAGGATACTCTTGGCTTTATATGAGACAGGAAGAATTATCACAACAATATTTGCTTGTCTCATCATTGTTCTTCCTTAGCCACCTGCTTATGGTTACTGTGTGAGATGAAAGATCAATTTGAAGGGTATTATTTAATCAGGTAAATCTGATCTTTTGCTCTTGGAGTAACTGTAGCCTTTGCCATAGTGAGGTCCTGCATTGATATCACTCATGTTTGGAGGACTGTTGAGTATAGAAATGTGTAGTTTAGCAAATGGTGATTTCACAATTCAAACGATTTCTTATTTTCCACTTTCGTCATTGTGACATGGATTTAGAAGATATTGTGATGTCTTCTAGAAAACTGGAATACTTTGGCACAAAATACCAGCTAGACTCTATGCTGGTGTTAGGAAGTATCTATCTAGGTGTTAGGAAGTAGTTGATTTAACATCAGCATGAAATGAGTTCTCTAATGTTGCAACTCTGCCATGATTGACTTTTAACACCAATACCCTGCTGATTTTTTAGTTATTGTGCACTTTTACAGCACTAGTACTAAAAATCTTTAGCTAGTGTTACAGAGTGCTGCAAATGAAGACTCAAGTATTAGAATAGCCAGAGTATTCAAATAACTGTTTATACACTTGCCAGTCATATTTGCAGGCAGCATCATGCATGGACTAAGTCTATTTTTCACTCAGCTGGAACTGTATATAATAATAGGTGTACACCTGTATATGCATGTCTCAGACGCATAGAGTTTCAGTTTGCATCCCTTCATGGGATTTGATCCCAGAGCCATAACTGCATTTTAGTTTTCTAGATGTCAGGAATTGACTAATATTTAGTTATCCAGTAGAATGGAAAAATAAAAAAAAAAGTGTGTAACAGCTGTGATATTTTGAAGCTCATGTAATCTAAAAATGGACACACAATTTGCATGTCAAGTTTTAGCCCAAAGTAAATTTTCACAGATAAATTATACAGCCCTAGAAATTCTAAGATTATAATTGTAGCAGTGTAATGTTTCTAAGGACAGCAGTGCAAACAATGACGAATTACCATATAGTTTTACTGCTTCAACACAAAAGAAATGCTCTACAACTATGAAATTTGAAAATGGCAAGGCAGATTACTATGGATCCAAATGCAGCTTTCAGATGACACTGTAAGCTATAAAGCTCTTTCCTTAATTGTCATAAATTGGAACAAATGAGAGAATTTTTAGGAAGCTGTGGTGTAGTCATTCACAGAGCTTTAAAATGCTAAATCAAAAATAAAAGCTAAATCTGGTGACTTTCTGTTATCTGTCATATTTGCTGGAGAATCTGAACAATGGAAACTTAAATTACTGTTTTAAACTCACCAAATTAACAGAAGAACCCTTTATTGACCAGTCTCTACCTTTCCGTTGTCCATAAGAACTGCAGCATCATAAGTAAATTACAATGAACTATTGTAACACACATTGATAATTAAGATATACACATTCAAAAGTTTGTATTTGCATAATTGCAAGGAATTCAATGCCTTTAAGATTTTAAAGAATGCCAATACCACTAAAATGACTATTATTCATCATTCCAACTTCATAACATTGAGTATAAATCTCTGCTCTTCCAGCCACCTTACATAACCAAAAGTAAAAGAAATATGGAACTATTATTTTCCCATCGTATTTATGACTGAAAACAAAAAAGTAGATGAAGTCACTGTTGTTAGTGTTACTGCCATACACATCAAGATGACATGCAAACAAACCATCCAAATCAAGGTTATAATACACTAGGAAAGCACTTTTTTTTTCCAGCAATACCCTAAAGGTCAAATGAAAATATAGAACTGGAAAATGGCTAAAGAAAATAAAACATGAGAAAAGTGTCTATATTCTGAATCTGCATATATGAACTTGTTTTGAAGTAGTCAGCTATGAAAAGAAGCAAAACCGAAGTTTTAGTTCCCACAGTTTGTGGCTCCTGGTATAGCACTTTGATTTGTAATTTATGTGTGTTTTAGAAGGCCTGAAAAAATGTGCACACATGATTGGACAGCACAAATATAATAAAGGTGATAAATTATGTTGTTTGCATAACTTCAGAAATTTGATTCTTTCTGGTTTATTCACTGTGCAAACAATGAGCACTACCTAGATTTTTTAAATTGCTTTTGAAGTAATATGATTAAACACAGTATTTACCGAATTAAACATTTATTAGTTAAATTTGCCTAATAAGTGCAATAGTCCAAACCAAGGATATATTTTGAATAATAAGAATAATAAAAAGGATATTTTCAGAATATGATCATTTTACTTCCTGGATGACTGATGAATTAGGTCATTGTCACACAGATGTATAGGCAAACACAGCTAAAAATTATAGAAGAACATCACCCACACACATTACAGTGGAAAAAAAGAGGAGGAGAAAAGAGATAAACAGTTAGCCCATAACACTCTCGATACATCATTCTATAATTCTTGCCTTCCTGGGGAAAATGAATCCGTATTTCACTGATACAAACACTAATAGTCAATTTTAGGAAAAAAGTTTTATCTGCATACAGAATGTTTTTTGTTTGGTTAGTTTTGGGTTTTTTTGTTGTTGTTGTTTTCTTTGGGGTTGTTTTCTTTATCATATGAAGATTACAAAAAAAATATAGGTAGATATCTAAATAATATAGAGTAAATCATTAAAACCTAAGGATCAGAATCTTCAGATTCAGTGATATTAAAATTCTCTAGAATTGCAACGATAGAGGAAAAAAAAAGGAGACGAATAGCACACAGTAAACACACTTCAGTGTGTTTCTAGGAGTTTTTTGTATTTCTGTAGCATAATCCATGACAAACTCTTTTTCTGTTCTTAATGCAATCCTTTTATAATTTCATAATATTTTAATCAAATAATCCTAAATTAAGAAAAACATCCACAAAAAAAGGTGAATTAACTAATAGTATATTGTACTTAAATAGTTTTGAAGCACAATACTAATTAGTAGATTTTTATGTCAGAAATCAAACATCACTTGTGGAAAGTGATGTGGAAAACACTTTTTATTATGATTATGATTATGATTATGATTATGATTATGATTATGATTATGATTATGATTATGATTAATGTAAGACCTTTCCAAAGACAGAACTAAATTTTGGGACAAACACAGGCTTTGATAAAAATTGAAGGGAGAGTTAGAAGGGGTTTGCTTCTGGCATCCTAGTTCAGAATAATAGCTTGAGGAGAGAAAATAGGAAGAATCATGGAGACAGAGAAAAAAAAGATATGTGTCTGAGAATTTTATTGTACGCCTTGAGGTAAATTAAGCATAAGTTTGTGCTTAGTTGTATATTAAAAAGATACCCCCCCCCAGTGTATTTCACACATTCCTACTGCCATTACCAGTTCTACAAGGAGTCTTCAAGGATGTGCTAAGAGCCAATTCCTTATAAACAGTTATAGCACCACTGATCCAGTGAGTGTTGCATTAGAGATCCATACCTCTGCACCAACTCTGCTGCCCAAAGGTGGCCTCTCAGTCATCCCCTTCTACTTTGCCTACAAGAGAATGTCTAGGATGCTACTTATCTCATCACCAAGGGAAATTTCCCTTCTTTTCAGGGAGGTCTACTGTCTCTGGCATTCCGGCTGCTAGACAGTTTAACTTTTTCTATAGCTAGGACTTGTCCTTTGTGCCATATAGCACCTCAGTCACAAGCTGTGCAGTTATAATTTGAATTTATTTTTAATCTATCCTGTGGGACAACTTAACAGGAGAAGGTAGAAAGGAAAATGGAAAGTTAAGAAAGGAAAAAAAAAAGAGTATAATGAGAAAGAAAGATTAATCACAGAACTGTAGAATCATAGAACAGCTCAGGCTGGAACGGACCTTAAAAATCATCTAGTTCCAACCCTCCTGCCATGGGCAGGGACATCTTTCCCCAGACCAGGCCGCTCAAAGCCTCATGCAGCCTGGCCTTTAGGTAAGTATTTCTGCAAAAGAGGTATCTACAATGTCTCTGGGCAACCTGTTCCAGCATGTCACCAGCCACATAGCAAAGAATTTCATCCAAATACCTAAACTAAACCTACCCTCTTTTAATTTAAAATAATTATTTCTTGTTTTATCACCTCCCTCCACCCGTTGCTCATGTTTCTTTTGATGCAGCCCAGGATCCTACTGGCTTTCTGAGCTGGAAATGCACACTCTAGGCTCCTGTTCAGCTTCTATTCACTAGAACTCGAAGCCCTTCTCTGCAGGGCTCATCTCAATGAGTTCTTGTCCCCACCTTTACTCATGACGCAGGTGTAGAACCTTCCACTTGGACTTGTTGAACCTCATAAGATTTCCACTGGCTCACTTCATGACCTTGTCCAGATCTCTCTGGATGGCGTTCTGTCCTTCAGCTGCATCAGCTGCACCTCTCAGCTTGGTGTCATCTGCAAATTTTATGGAGGTGCACTCGATCTGGGTGTTCATGTCATTGATAGAGATACTAGACAGAACTGGTCCCAAGACAGAGCCCTTAAGAGCACCATTCATCACTAGCTTCCATCTAGACACAGAGAGACATCTTGACCACAGTTCTGAGGTTATGCCTCTCTAGTCAATTCCTTACCCACCAAATAGTCCCCGCTTCAAACACATGCTTCTTCAATTTGGAGATAAGTATATCATGTAAGAATGACAATTTATTACTAAGTAACAGAGAACGCTTATGACTTTGTTGCTGAATGGCATTTTCAGCTGAGTTAATCTTGTAATGATTACTCTGCCAGAATCACTTTTTTATTTGTTTTTTAATATTGCTCTTAGATGATATTATAAAATATATAGTTCAGCTCCCATTTACATGCCTTTAAATGTCTGGTCCTTATTTCTTAATCAGGTTTGGAAACTGAAAAGACTGAATTAGTTGATATTCAGCTGAGACAAATTAGAGAGATACCAGAAGGGAGGGGGAAATGATGAATTAGTGTCTATATTTGAAAGAATCATTTTCTATTTGACATGAAGAGTCAAATAGACAGAAGTACAGTTTCTATAAATCTGTTTTGAGTAAATCTGTAACCTATATTTTTATCAGTAATGGAAATTTATTTCTGAGCATTTTCCATAACTCTGTCATTATTTTTCATGCACTCCTTGCCTCTCCATCACCTTAATACAGTGCAATGTTTAAAAGTTGTACAGAAACTTGAAACAATATTAGCATTCTGTTAGTTTGCTGTATCACTTGCAGAAATATTTCTGCTCTCTGGATCTTGCATCACTTTTATTGCTCACAAAACACCTGTCACAGAGTGAGCTGCCATGAAAAAATGAGCTAACAAGGTTAATTTTTGGATTAAAATTGGGAGTTGGCAAAGTGAGAAGTACTATTGGTGGAGCTATATAACCTGAAATTTATTTGACTTGTTGATACAAACTCTTCCTATTAACAATTTCATTAAAGAAACCATGTGCTCAATATGCCTGAGATAGATCAGCACCACTGGGTTGTATGAGTTTTTTCTTTTCCTCTCCAGAATGGTGTCTGGGCCAAATGGCAAAACTGGAATTGCTGCTGGCTCTTCGATGTATGGCTAAAATTAGGAAGCCACTGGCCAATAATGTTAACCATAATGCTCACACAGTGCTTTTGTGATTGCTAACTCTAGCAAAAAAGCTTTCCATTTTTCTTTTCTGTCTATAAAATTGGATTAAATCCAACTTCTATTAAAAGCTGTCAGACATACAGCACAAAGACTCGAGTCTTGGTATTGAGCCAAAATGGATGGCTCATAACTTTCTCACTTGTGCTACTCATGTGAGAGGAAAGTACCACAGCCAAATGAAAAAGTGAGTTCACCACTATCAGAAAACATGCAGATAATTGTGACCATATACTGATACAGAAATATTTTCACGTGTAAATGCTTCTCATTGTAAATGTTCTGTTTTTTATGGATTTTTGGGCAGTTTTGCTTATCAGTAGGCTTTAAAAAGTAAAATAAATTATGAATTTTCATATAAAAGATACTAAACCTTCATGGATATCCACTTGTTAAGAAAGGGGAACAACTGATGTCTAAGGTATCCAGCACAGATCTATGCATTTAATTGGAGATAACAACTTTTTGTAAGGTGGACTACACACTTCTAAAGGACATTTGTCTTTTAATTAAGGTTTATTGAATTGTGGGAACTCCTGAAAAATGTAAATGTATTTAAAGCTAGAAAGCGTCTAAATGCTCATAACTTTTGAACCGAAGTATGGACAACAGACCTTGAAGAGATTCCTCTGCTGGTAGAGTACACCTGTTGACCATTCCCTCTTTGTGACACTGGCAATTTATCTCTTTTCTCCAGCGTGTCCTGAGAACTCACCTCTGGCTCTGTCTCATGACACAGATTCAGAAAACAAGAGAAAAGCTGAAGAACAGTTCAGACAATTAAGAGCTTGTGTCTTTCATTAGTTACAAACATACGTAGACCCTGGGCTTAGTATATGATCCAAAGCAAGCGTATAATTTTGTGAAGTGATCCAGAATAGAAACCACAGTCCTGCACCACACATCTCGGTCTATGTGTTACCAATAACATGTTACCAATCAAAAAAATTCCAGTGAGAGAATAGAATTAAAACTTGGATAGATTCGTAACAGTTTCTAGGTAAATCAATGGAAATAATGATACATAATTTATTTAGTAAATAGATATAGAGTATTAGTATAAATAATGACATTTTATATACTTTTACAGAAAATTAGTTTTTGGGCTGATAGTATTCCATGTTGAAATTACAAATTTGGTTTCAAAATTTAACCTATCTAAATGAAATGAATTAAATACCATTACTATGTTGGAAGGTCTGAGTGTTATTTGTGCTATATTGTAGTTTAAATATTAAAATTATCTAATAAACATGATTTGCAATAGCAAATGATCATAAATGATGATAATTTAGCTTTGCAAAAATGCTGAAAAAACAGTGGAATTTATCATCTTTACTGATGCAATTTTTAATACTTGAATTAAATCACAAAGCCACAACAGCTGGAATTTAAGCCAAACTTACTACAAGGGGAGGAAGATTACATATGGTAATAGTAGTATCTTAAGACCCTGATAAATGGAACTATGGTGATCTAAGATACTTCTGCCACCATCTGCTTCATCTTTCTTGCACAGAGAGCAAATTGTACAGTGCAGACTGAAAATATAAAATGACCCAAGAAAAAAATCCCTTCACTTTCATCTTAGATGATCCATTTCATAGCCTGGAACACTGGTGCTAAGTAGAAGGCTTCTAACAGGACTTTCACGTGGCTTTGCAACAAGCACTTGAGCTGTAGGAATATTTTTGCAACCCTTTAAGCTTTTCAGGTTAGGCAGTGATGTTTTTCCATTAGTACTGACTCTGCTTTACTACGTCAGTGATGAGCTTTGTCACTCTACACCTACAGAAGGTTTTAGCAGCTATGATAGTCAGTTGCATAGCAGCTGTCCTTGATTCATAATATATTTGTTTCATAACTTACTGTTTTTCCTTCCTATGCATGCCAAGAAAGCCACTAAATCTGAACCAGAATTCATGATGCAAGTTTCTGTATTTTTCTGAAAAATATCCTTATTGCTGCATTTGTCTTGTCACTTAATGTAAGGAGCAGGTAGTTAAGAAAACCAGCAAATTCCAGCTTTTGAACTATAGATTGAAAATGGAAAAGGTATTTATTCTATTACCTTTGAGTTCTTAGACACTCAATCCTACCTTAGATTACACAGTAGACTGCTCTGAAGAAGCAGCACACCTGTATCCTTATGCTCTTTTTACTTAAAAAATACTTTTGCTTATAGTTACACTGTCTATGATAGCCATGGTGCTGGCTATCAATCCCTCCAGTGCCTTTTTCTCTCACATATGGGCTGTGATGGTTCATCAGTTAATTTGGCTGTGCTTATACTAGGAAGATAGATGAGCCCTAACTGCCTGCCATGGGCAGGGATGCCTTTCATCAGATTAGGTTGATAAGGGCCCATCCAAACTGGCCTTAAACTCTTCCAGGCATGGGTCATCCACAACTTCTCTGGGTAACCTATTCCAGTGTCTTACCTCCCTCACAGTAAAGAATTTATTCCCTATATCTGATTTCTAATCTAAATCTTTCAGTTTAAAACTGCTACCCCCCTCATCCTTCTACTACACTCCCTGATAAGGAGTTCCTCGCCATCTTTCCCATCAACACTATTTAGGTACCTGAAGGTTGCTAGATCTTCTCAGGCTGAGCAGCTTCAGCTGTCAACCTGTCTTCATTGCAGAGCTGCTCCATCTTCATGGCCCTCCTCTGGACTTGCTCAAGTATGTCCATGTCTTTCTTGTGTTGGAGACCCCAGAGCTGGACACAGAACTCCAGGTGGAGTCTCACAAGAACAGAGTATAAGGGGAGAGAATCACTGCCCTCAACCTGTTAGCCACGCTGCTTTTGATGCAGCTCAGTATGCAGTGAGCTTTCTGGGCTGCAAGAACACCTTGCCAGGACATGTTAAGCTCCTCATCCACCAACACTCCCAAGTCTTTCTTTGCAGGGCTGCTTTCAACCCACTCTTCACATAACCTGTTTTAGACTGCCTTTACTCAGGAGTAGGACCTGCACTTGGCCCTGTTGAACCTCTAGAGGTCCCCATGGGCCCACTTCTCAAGCTTGTCGAGATCTCCATGGATGGCATCCCTTCACTCAAATTCATTGACTGAAACACTGAGCTTGGTGTCATCCACAGATTTGTGGAGGGTGCACCCAATCTCACTGTTCACATCCCTGACAAAGACATTTAATAATACTGGTTCCAATGCCAAACCCTGAGAGATGCAACTTGTCACTATCCTTCAGCCAGACATCAAGCTGTTGACTACAAGTCTTTGCATATCACCACTCAGAAGATTCACTGTACATGAAATTGGTGACCTGTAAAATCCAGTGTCTCAATTTTAGAGAAAACAATGTTTCATGGGACAGAATATAATGCTTTGCACAAGTCCATGTATATGATGTCAGTCCCTCTTCCTCTATCCACCAATGCTGTAACCATCTGTAGAAAGGCACCAATTTTCTGAGCAAACATAAACAGCAAGAAGCAACTTATGAATAAGAACAGAACACAAAAGGCTTTTCATGTGGGGTAAGTTTTTCTCCTCTGGTACAGTCACTCTGCAGAGGATTCAGGATGTTGGCACCTGATTCTATAGGTCTTTTGGAAAATCCCAATTTAATGTCACACGTCTCACTCACCTTCTTTTTCTCTCTCACAAACACACTTAATGCATACATCAACTTTGATTTACCATGACAGCTTAATTTCATTGGTGTTTTGATCTGAGAGCTACATGGGCTTTGCAATGAAATATTACTTTGAACAATTTCAATTATCTCTTTTATCTTCTGTTTCTGTTCCTTTCTCATGTTATTTTCAGGTCCTAACCTCCAGTTATTTGATTTTTCATACTACTTTTAGGCGTTACATTCACACATTTCCAGACAAGCATTGGCTACTTGGCAATTGTCTCAGCTCCCTTTCCAGACATTAACTATAATAACTGCTGAATCCAAATTTGCCTCTGGCAAGTTTGTGGTGCCAAGAGATGGTTGTGTAAACTCCTCCATGAGGTTATTATATCTATAGCAAAAGCTGTAACAGTCTGAGGGGCTTAATTTTGGTCACTACACATTTTTCAAAATTCTTATTTCAACAGAACTCTTTGAACATATTGTAGACCAAAATAAGTCTGTTTCTATTTGAATATGTAAATAACATTTTCATGTCATGCATTCTGACATGTTGCTTAAAGGCAGGCGGAAGGCAATGACATTTCAGCTAAAGCAAGTGTATATCCTTATGGCAATAATCAATATCTCTAATTTATTACTACAGAGAAATTTTGTCCTTGACCACATTAAACCCTGTCAGTGCTAAATTATCTTTATGCAACTGGACAAAAACTTTTTTGTTGTTGTGGCTTAATTCCAGTTGGCAGTGAAGACCCTCACAGTCATCCAGTCACTGTCCCGAAGAAGGATGGAAGAGAGAATTGGAGGGGTAAAAGAGGAAAAACTTGTGAGTTGAGATAAAGACAATGTGACAAGTAAAGCAAAAGCTGCACATGCATGGGAAAAAAAATTAATTAATTCCCTCTCAGCAGGCAGGTGTTCATCCATTTTCAGTAAATCAAGACTCCTTTATGAATAGTAGTAATCTGTATTAACAAACACCATAACTCCAAATGTCCCCACTTTCCCCAGATTTTATTCCTGAGCAGGACACCATACATATGATGTGGGTAAACCTTTGGTTAGTGTTGATAAGATAGATAAGCAGTAGACAAGATATTTTCTATTTTCATTGGTGAAGCTGGACTATGCTGTCTATTCATGAGGGATTTTTAATGGGATTTTATACTGAAGATAGGTGATTAATCCATAAATATTTTTTAAAGGAAGAAGCAAAATGAATCCATATATAGCTAGTTCTAAAATACTGTCATTTTTCCAGTGCTCTTATGAAAATATAATCAGGTAGGCTTAACCATCATAAGGTAAGAAGCTGCTAAAGAGCTGACTGTCACAAACTAAAAACTAGTGATCAGTATTTTAGTAAATCTTGACCGAGACAATTTTTTCTTGGATTGTTACCAAAATAAGAGTAGAGTAAGAGCACTGGGGATTTGACCTATGGTAGAGCTTCCTGGACTGGCTGTGTGCTTCATGAGAAGCACACATCACTGTTGTCAAAAAAAATTGCACCAATGATAGTAAACAGTCACAGAATATCATAAACTGACAAAGGATATAAACAACACCAACACAATATGTCTGAAAGTATTTTCAGAAATCAGTGTATATTCTTTGGAAAATAAAGAAATTAGGCAAGTAAGGCATCAGCTGATGACACTTCAGGTTATGTGAGCTTTGCATTTCACAATTCTAAATTAATTATCTAGCTGTTATGCAATGATGCATGGCATCCCTATGATATGCTGTTATACTCTAGATAAGTAGTTGCACAAAATTAAAACCAAATTCCATTTCTTCTAAAGTAACAAAAATTCTCTTAGCTCCATTTTGGTTAAATTCAAAATCAAAAAGTGGCAAATACAATTATTTTGTGTCCTGTTGTGGTAACCTCAGAAGCAGGTGCACAATTGTGCTCAGTAAATAGTATTTTTCAAACCAACAGCAGTAAGTATTTCAGGGATTTCCACCTGCCTTGTGATCACATCCTATCTTAACGACTGCTTCTCATCAGTACACTTCTCATAGGCAGCCTGGGGACAGTCCATCTGGTATGTTTAATGGTATGCTAACCTGGGAAGCCTGTTTGCCTAAGACAACTTTAAAATACTCCAGGTAGTGTGCTTGAATGTCTAAAGCTAAGCTGTGAGAATGCAAGATGAATCTATTCAGGGAGACAAACTTCTAGGGAGGTATCTGTAAAATACAGATAAAATCAATCACTCTATATAAACTAATAAAAAAACCTTTCTGTTTCTCCTTGCTATTTTTTTGACTTATTCACTTGAGTTTTATCACACTTAAATTAACTTAGTTCCAGATATGTCCTTATTTTCATGTGCAAATTATGTTCCCACCTTGAAGGGTGACATAATAAGGTCTTTAAAGTTTTGTATTTCAAACGGATTGTTTTCCTCTTTCAGACTTGCTACTTTTAACTCACTGCAGTCCTCAGGGAGCTGTGCCTTTTTCCTTGCATTTGAAGGTTTATCTTGGAGACAGGCAAAAGGAAACAGCACACATTTCTACTCTGGCGCAGATTATATTTTATCATTCTACTCCTTGCACAATTTAAAACCACTGGCAGCAAACTGTGATCATCCCAGCCCTGAACAACTTACTCAAGCTTCATTTTGATTACCTCTACTAGAAGTTTCGTTTCAAAGGGAATTTAAAATCAGGCTAAATAAATGATGAGGATTACCTGAAATCCTGATCCAACAATCCAGAAATATTGCATGTACAAAATACTTTCCTTTTAGGTTTGGAATATTTTAATAAGTTCATTTCTACAGATATCAAAGGCCTTTATTTTTAATCACTAATTTTGATTTAGAAACAATATATCAAAATTTAGTTAGAATCTGAAAACCTACATCACATCAGTTTAACAGTTAAATTTTCTATTGGGTGAATAGCATATTTTAACAGTTTATTTGTAAAAATGTTTGTCTGTATGATGTATCTACTACGTACCCTCTCTGCAATTTCCTTTTAAATTTACCTCCATTTCCTTAGCATTATTCTGATAAAGCATCAACCATTCCAATAACTATGCATTCTTATGCTGTTTTGTAATTTTAGACAGGGAAAAACCCATTTTCCCCATAAAAAATTCTGTCAAATGCATTTGAATAGTGGCAGTGTAACATTATAAAGCTTACATATGTCAAACAATGATAAAAGAAAAGCTCTATTAAGAATAATTCCAAATGCTAATATGTTATACATGAGTTTCAAATCAGGCATATTAAACTCTTCATGAAAAAACATCACATTAAAAAGTCATTACTAAAATACCTCTCAGACCTAAACACAATCTATTTTCTGAAGGAACACAGACTTGGAATTGGGGTTACATGATTTTAAATGTCACTGCTGAGAACTTTAAAGACTTTGTCAAGTTACCGTGTTTACATGGTGTTCCAGCCTGTAGCAAATACCTACAACATCATCCTTTTGCAATATGAGAAATTACATGCTGACATCAGTCTACACAGGAACATGACAAATTTCAAAGCTTATGAGTCAGAAATGTAGGAAAATATTATTCTCACTGAACATTTCACTGAGAACAATAATAAATTCTATATAAACTGCTGTATTTAACTCAGGGTGGGTTTTTTTTCAGTGTGTATTTTCGTCACCCATGAAGATCCATCATACTTTGCACCTCCACATTTCAGGATCTGTGAATTCACAATTAAATAACTAAAATCACTAAGAAATTTCTGGAAGTAAAGCATGAGACATTTTGCATTTGCAGCTGAAATTTGTCATATTTCTAAAATTAAGACACTATTGATTATTATTGTCTTTCTATTTCATTAAACCCTTGCTGGGAAATAAAATATGACATTAGAATAGCAGGCCTGACTTTTAGTCTAAAATAAGTAGCCTCAACATGCCTATGGAATGCCCAGTAAAATCGTAAGATTTAGAAATAAAAGCTATATTACTAGATCATTCTAAACTTTGGAAATCAAACTTAGACCCTTTATTTCAAGTTCACTTTACTGCATCAGCACCCTGGGAATAATAAAGGCTTCTGATGACAAATAACATCAGAACAATAAATAAATAAAAGGCATGAGGCTAATGGAATGTAAAGTTAGCAACTCACAAATACTAAGGCAACCAAAGTAAGAAAATAAGAGAATGGTTTCAGTCTGATGCTGCTTTCCATGCATGCAGTATAAAAATACTTTCTCATTTCTTTGGGGAATAATATTCAGAATACCATTCTCCATTAGTGAACTTGTCATATACCACTCACGCTTGAATATAAATACAGGAATAACTTTATTACTTTTTTATTCCTTCTTAGGAAGGCATATCTTTCCTTGTAGGCACTCAAGGATTTCCTAAAGCTGCACATGCACATGCACATCAGAGACAGTATTAGGAGCTAGTATTTATCTTCATAAAATTCACAGTACTGAACCAAAACCGTAAAATAGAAGTGATTTTCTACTGCTCTTATTTTCAGATTTTATTTACATTTCTATATTTTCTACATATTAAAATAGAAGCATCCAGTCCTATTTACCAGAAGACCTTCTTTATCTGATTTTAGACTGAGAGGAATACAAGTAAGGGAACGAAAAGGAAGTGAAAAACCAATATATTGGGTGTACATGTCAAGGTGTTTTCAGCAGGGGACTGGAGGTGTAGCCTCTGTTGGTAGAGGTGTTGGTAGAGAAGTCGAGCATGGGAAAAGGAAAGGGGAAAGGTGTTATTGATATATTTTCATTTGTTTCTCCCTACTTAAAGATATTGTAATAGACAATAAATTAAATTTATTTTCCCCATTTCCATTATGTTTTACCTATGAGGGTAGTTGCAAAAGCAATGTCCTTATGTCAAACTTTCCTACCCTATTTTCTCCCCCTGCCATGCTAAGGAGAGGAAAGGAAGGTGCAGCTGGATAGAAATGTGTCTGATGGCCAAAGTTAACCCACAGTTAAAGTTTCTTTGGCTTTTTTGTATACAAAAATGATAGTTCATCTGCGAAATCCCTATACGTTAACCAATAAATAAAAATACAGAATTAATAATTAAACTTTTATATTTGCATCAAATTTACCCATAATTAAACATGTTATTTAAAAATATATTTTCTGTGCTACAGAAACTTGTTCAAATGTATCTTTATATTTTATAATAACAACAATAAATATAAAAATTAAATATTACATTATTTATTTATTTGATTCGGCAGTTGCATTAAAATCATGCTTGACTCTTACTAAACATAAGAAGGAACAATTATTGTCCACTTAAGAGCAGTGTTTTAGTGAAACTAGTTTTAAGCTAATTTTAATGACCTGAAAGGTGGGAGTCTAGATCATGCAAGTCACTTTAGATGTCTGTATAGCTGGTAGAGAAAGATAAGTACCTTTGGAAAGTAATTCAACCCTCTCTAAATGACTTGTATAAAAGTCATCTACCTTCAGCAGCTAAAGTCAGCTAAGCTAATCCTTCCACCCCTCAAATGAGACTTTTTTCCAAAGATAAGTGTTACATGAACACCAAGAGTAATATTTCATCATCAGTATTTTGCTAAATTCATGTTCTCTTGGGTAGGAACTTTGCATAAATGTTAGAAAATGTATCTACAGTTAACAAAAGGAGAGGAGACAGACAAAAGTGATTATATGTATTTATTATTCAATTGATCTATCACCATCAATAGATTTCTTATAAAAAATATATATAATAAGCATGTGCATTCTTCTCTTAGGTGTCAGACATGTGCCACCTAGGGCTGACTACTGAGGGTTATATTCCATCCTCAAGCAAAATGAAGATGTCATTAAATGTTTTTTTACTTTCTGCAATGAATCAAAGACAGACTAACGAGTTTGAGCTAGAAGCAGGGTTGAGTGCACTTAAGGAAAGTAGAGATATTTAACATCTTCCTGAAACAAAAAATTCAGGACAAAAAAGCTCCTTGAAGAGTCTTCTCTGGGATACCATAAGAACTCCTGTATTCCCCAGTTACCCTGGACAACATTGATTCTAACTTGTTTCCAATATGTGTATCTAAAAGGAAAAATCTGAAAAACAAACCTGTGCAAAATACAGACTGAAAGCTCAGTTGTCCCGAAAAAAGATACAGAACATGCATAAGAATGTATTATAATGCAAATTTAAGGGGACAGAGACAGGAATATTTAATTCGTGTTTTAATGTAAAACTAAGCAAGATATTTCCTAAGGGATCCTGTGTGGCAAACATCTTAGCTCTGTGAAGGTAATGCACGCACTTGCTCCTAATTTTTCCCTACCTAATTTTTGGTTGTTTTGCCTCACCTGAATGTCTGCTTTTCTGTGTACCTCTAATACCTTCTTCAAGGTAACTACTTTAGTTCATATTGTCTTAAAATAGATAACTAAAATAGGCCAAATTAAATGGAAGACTGAATTGCCAACTCAGATGGGGATTCTATACTGTAGGATAGCAGAGTTCAGTGAGGTGAATCCCACCTCTGGTGTACTATTTTTAGGGTGTTCTATAGCTTATAAAAGTACATAATTAGCAGAGTGCATGTGTGTCTATGTGTGCATTGGAGGGCTCTTGAATTAATTTCATTGATGTTCCTCTCCTTCTTAAATACAAAAAAAATTTAAGTTCTAAAATATGAGAAAAAAATGGCCACATATATAATCAAAGTAAATACCTTTTAGGAAAAAAAGTAAAATTCCTTTACCTAGAAACTAAATTTTAGAGTGGTAAGTTATTCAGTATTATTTTAATGACTTTTCAGGCATATTCTCTAGAAATTTCAAATTACTTCCATAGCTTACCCTAGTGCTGAAGGATGTTTTAATGATTACCTGAGAAGACTTAAGGTCTTGTTTTTTATATATATAAATCATAACTTCTTATATGCCCATAACTGTACATAACACCAACTTTCAAATAAATTAAGAGACTAAAAATATTATCCAGGAGCCGCAGTAAAAATTTTTGCAGCTCAATTTCTAAGCACAACAAAAGATATCAGGGGTAAAAAAGGACTATTTATATTTCTCTCGCACTAACTTATATAACATAAGCCTAGTGAGAAAAGAT
>JANRGV010000051.1:68017870-68037337 GCA_024734035.1 Alethe castanea
ATGAATGGAACATTTCTCCTATGAGGAAAGGCTGAGAGAATTGGGATTGTTCAGCCTCTAAAAAGAGAAGGCTTTTGGGTGATTGTGGCCTTCCAGTACCTGAAGGGCAAGCCTACAAGAAAGATGAAGAGGGACTTTTTACAAGAGCATGTAGCAACAGCACAAGGTGGAATGGCTTCAAACTGAAAGACAGGAGATTTAGATTAGATATTAGGAAGAAATTCTTTCCTGTGAGGGTGGTGAGGCACTGGCACAGGTTGCCCAGAGGTTGTGCAAGTCCCATCCCTGGAAGTGTTCAAGGCCAGGTTGGATGGAACTCTGAGCAACCTGGCTTAGTGAAAGGTGTCCGTGTCCATGGTAGGAGGGTTGAAACTAGATGATCTTTAAGGTCTCTTCCAACACTTTCTGCTCTGTACTGGTGCAGCCTCACTTTGAGTCCTGTGGGCAGTTTTGGGCACCACAATATAAAAAATACATTAAGCTGTTACAGAGCATCCAAAGGAGAGTCACGAGGATGGTGAAGGGCCTGGAGGGGAAGCCTTATGAGGAGTGGCTGACGTCACTTGGTTTGTTCAGCCTGGAGGAGACTGAGGTCAGACCTCATCGCAGTCTTCAACATCCTCACGAGAGGAAGCAGAGGGGCAGATACCAATCTCTTCACTCTCATGACCAGTGACAGGACACAAGGAAACAGCATGAAGCTGAGTCAGGGGAGGTTTAGGTTAGATGTTCAGAAAAGGTTCTTCATCCAGAGGGTGGTTGAGCACTGGAACGGGCTCCCCAGGGAAGTGGTCACAGCACCAAGCCTGACAGAGTTCAAGAAACATTTGGACAGTACTCTGAAGCACATGGTGTGACTTGGGGACGGTGCTGTGCAGGGCAAGGAGTTGGACTTGATGATTCTTTTGGGTCCCTTCCAACTCAGCATATTCTGTTATTCTGTGACTTTGATCTTTTATCCTGGTTTTAGATGGAATAGAGTTAATTTTCTTCCTCATGGTACAGTGCTCTGTTTTCAATTTAGAGTAAAAATAATGTTGATAACGTATGGGTGCTTTGGTTGTTGCTAAGCTGGTCTTACCCTACATCAAAGACTTTGCGGTTTCCCATGCTCTGCCACTGAGCAGGTGCAGAGAGAGCTGGAGGGGGAACATGGACAGGAGAGCTCACTTGAATTGGTCAAAGGTATATTCCACACTACAGAATGTTGTGCTCAGTATACAAACAGGGAGAGGTGGGCAAGAGTCACCAATCACTGCTTGGAGGCAAGCTGGGCATTGGTCACCAAGTGGTGAGCAATTGTATTACTTATCACCTGTTTTTCTTGGGTTTTATTCTTCTCTCTCTTTCCTTTTCATTACTAAGATTAATATTGGTGTTGTTATTGTAATTAGTATTTTTTTTTACTTTGTTTCAATTATTAAACTGTTCTTATACCAAGCCACAAGGTTTACTACTTTTTTTCCCTGATTCCTGATTCAAAGACAAACAAGAAAGTGTGTCCTTGCAGCAAAGACAGTGAATGTTATCCTGGGCTCCCTTAAGGAAGGTGCTGCCAGTAGATATGGTGGGGATCTTTATGCTGTGGTTACTGAACGCTAGCACAGGTTTCACAGAGAGGTTGTGAAATGTCTCTCCTTGGAGATACTCAAAAGCCATCTTGATATTCTCCTGAACAACTGAATCTAGTGTCCCTGTTTCAACAGCGTGCTTAGACCAAACCATCTCTAGAGGTCCCTTCAAACCCCAACCATTCTGTGGTTCTGTGAGTTCAAAATCTTTGGGTTTGACTGCATTGCAAAACAGATATTGTATCAATGCAGGCCACTATATTTATATACAAATGAACATGCAATTAATTTACAGTATATTTAAACGTAACATATCATAAAGACAGCATTCTTTTTTTTCTCCTTTTTTCTCATCAGGTAATGACGAAGCCAGAAAGAGTTGCAATACTTCAATAATAGCATATGATGAAGTAACTAATTTTATGTGAACCTCTAGAAAGCAGGTCCAGTGATACCTAAACATTTTAAAGGAATTTGAGTCTACTCCTTCATGATTTTGATGAACCACAGTTTTGGAACTGTTCTCAGTTCTACCACTTTCTCAAGTTAACAGCTCTGGACTGAGCAGACTATAGTGGGTTTCTGAGGGTGTTCATGCAATCCAAGAGAAGTAATCTGACATTTTACTTCAGAGAATATATATATGGGAAAAAAAGTTAATGTAAAAGAAACTAATTTCATTTACTCTAAGTACTAAGTATTTACGTTTCAGAATGCAATACTATTGTATCTTTCACTGAAATGGAAGCTACCCCAAAAGAACCCAAACACTTTCAAAGGAAAGATGACATATTAACTGCACATAAGATTTTTTCACTTTTAAAAGGAGAAATTTCTTCTTACTCATATGTAGCAAACTGTGTGTGTCTCACCATAACTAAGACACTGTAATTGGTGTCTATTTGCTATTCTGATTGAATAACCTTGCACGGGCTTAATTTTTTCCCCTTTAAATTGAGATAGTTTTTTCATCTAATCCCAAACTTCTCAATAAATCAAAAATTCAAAACTGGATTATATGACTGTTGCTTCTGTTGTTTCCATTCTCTTACATTCCATGCTGTAAAAAGATTAGTTATGCATGTGTTTGTTACTGTTAAGTTACTTACTCTCACCAATTTCAACTGTTTTGGAAGTGAGATTGTTTGGGGCCTTTTTTTTTTATAAATGTGGAGTAACATTTATACTGGTATTCTGAATGCTAACGCAAGACTCGAAACATTTTAGCCAGATGCTTATGCTTCGAAATAAAAATGAAGGAAAAAAAATAAGGAAAAAAATTCTGAAGCTCAAATATCTTCAGGCTTGGTGAGTTGGAGTAGAAGTTCTAAGGACATAAAAATTGAATTGATAAAAAGTAGGTAAACTGTGTATTCAAAACCTATTAATATCTTGAAAGTAATTTAATTAGTTCTGAAGTGAAATTTCATTCTGAAAAATCATGTACATACTTCATTACAGGTCTGCTCTTTGAAGCAATTGACTTTCTTCAAGTCTGAATCTGGTTGCAGTTTTGGGTATTATATGCTCCTTCAACCACACTGTACATATCATTAGTCAGACTTGATGGACTCTGGTTTTCACAACCCCCCACCACACTGCACACTCAGACTGTGGACCACTGAGCATCACTGACATGCTGCTGTGACATGGAACAAATAGCTTTGCCACCACACCGTGAAATCACTGTTATGGTAAACTCAGACATGATTCTCAGAGTATTTTAAGCTCAGAGAACTGAAAATTTCTCAGGCAAGACCTAAACAGGATGATGTTCAGGGTGTACAATCTACTCTTAAGATCTTGGCCTGTCGACCAAGAATAGCTTTGTGATATAGTTTTCCTCAGGAATGTGAATGTAGGCTCTGCTCTTGTCTCTGTATTGCACTCCTTCTTATGGCCAAGAGACATCCTACTTCTAATCAAGCATGAATCCTTTTCAACCATGAGATCACTCTCATCTTAAGCATTTGTTTCTTTCCTGATTTATTCAGTATTCCCACAGCTTTGATTTCTTTCTTGTTCCATACTGTGTGTTCTCACAAGTTGTTTTTCAAGGCACCAGTCTGGCTTTAAAGGCTTCCAGAATGTGGTGGTATACAGTGGAGGTAGGCAACTTAAAGTGCAGAATTGCCTCATTTTACACGTAGGCAGATTTAGTCCTGCACTCCTACAATGTTCAGCATTATGCAATATTGAAATTTTGACCTTCCAGTGAACATCTGTAGCAAGGCTTGTTGATATTAAATAGTCAGTGCAGAATTACTCACAAGTCAACTTCTTCCCACTTATCGATGCTTCTAAAAGGCACTTGTAGCTTTCAACATTGTTGCTCAATATCAGCCTTCCTTCTTTAAACATTTTACTGTTATTTGTCTCATTCAATTCCCCTTGTAAACAGTAATCATAGTTTGATCATAATGCAACTTAAGGTTTGTTTTCACAAATTTTAAAAATTTGTCAGAAATTTCTCTTTTGAATTTATTGCAGTTTACACAGGTAAGAGGACTCAGTGCTGGCATAAATTACAGAAGAAAAAAGACAAGGTAACCTTTTGGATTTTCTCTATTTCATGTTGGTTAAAAAAAGACCAAGAACTTTCTTCCCCAAAATAACACATATTTGAGACATATTCATTAAAAGGTTTTCTTTCTTTTTTCAGAAATAAATATTTATAAATGACTGTATTATATAAATGCCTGCAATCTTGTGTGGCAAACCCCGTGATTCATTTAATTCTCAAGCTAAAGAGAACATAAAGATTTCTGCGAGATTCTGTGAAGTGAATGAATCATTAAGAAAAGAATGTGTCATTTAGCCCATTTTAAACTTAGTGATGTTGTTGCATAGAATGTCTTATCTTTAGATCATAGTGTCATAACATTTTTTTAACTGATTTTAATGGACATTTCAAAATCTTTTTGAAAATTATTACTCACAGTCAGCTAAAACCTGAACAGCTTGACTTGAAGCCTCAAAGTACTCTAAAATAATATAGTAAATTAGAAAAAAAAACAACCCAAATAATAAAAATGTAGCAAATCAAATCTGCATTATAAAATTAGCTAAAACTCTAATTCAATTATCTATGATGGAAAGGCATTTTCAAAAACAAAACCATAAAATTATTTTAATTTCTAAATATAAAACTAAGTTCACCCATATCAAGATTTCCTTTGACTTCCATTGCTCCATCAGAGGTATTCTTCTTCCACTGTTTATATACAGATTATCTTCAGCAGTAGCTTTGTTTGCCATTTGCTGGTTCCTCCTAGAAATGGGTGAATATATTTTCAGTATAACCAATCTATCCATGAATACAAACAACATTTTCTTCTGTAAGATTCTCAAGTGCATCTTCCATATATTTCATACTAGTGACATTTTTTTCTTCTCAGATTGACTTTTTTTTTTTAATTAAAGAGAAGTTTTATATAGGCAAAGTGCTAAATAAAACAAGACTTTGACCTGATGAAGCACTTCTCATCTTGTAAATCCAGGTGAGCATCTTGACCATTTGTAAATTTCATGATAGACATAAAACCACTTTTATTTTCTTACTGTACATAAAACTCATCAGAAGAAAAGCTACACCAAGGAAGGAGAGAGAGAGAGGGTTCACAATAAAAGATCATTTGATCAGCATGATTATGAGACCAGGACTATTGGTCATTGCACAAAGTGTACCATCTAGCAGTTTAGATGTCGCTTTATTAAAATTCCTTTAACTGTTAAGAATTAAAAATAGGCAGTTAATTTCTTTGCACCTAGGTCTTTAATTTCAGCGAGGTTTCATCTGAATCATAGACTGAAAGCCTCAAAGATATACTAATCTCCCAATTAAGAATTTTTTGTCTATTATGAAAGAAACTTACTGCAATATTCCAAATAAAAATTGCATTAATAATGTATAGAGAATGATGTTTCTCAAAAATTTACAAAACTACTTAATTTTTTTTTTTAATTAAAGAAATGCACCGTTTCAAAGCAAGATGTACGTATTTGCTTTTTCATCTGAAATGTTCCACCACTATGGATGCACCTATGTAGCAGTTTTGTCTCCTTATTCATTTACTAACATTGTGTTTTAATAGTAAACATTCAGAACACTGAGAAGATATGCAATGAAGAAATTATAGGCTAAACCCCAGTTATTCAAAAGGTATTAAGCCCCTTAAGTTTATGCTAAAAATTGCATCATGAGCACAGGAAGAGAATTCTTTCATTCTTCCTTTCCCTATTTCATGCTACTTCAATTATTGCACCAATTAGATTTATAGAAGATAATAAGAAATGATGTAGTGGGCTGACACTGGCTGGATATCAGGCACCCAGCCACCTCTCTCTCACTTGCCTCCACAGCTGGACGGAGGAGAAAAAATATAACAAAAGTTCATGGGTTGAGATAAGGACCAGGAGAGATCACTCAACATATATTGTCACAGGCAAACCAGGCTCAAATTGGAAATATGAAGTGAATTTATTGCTAACAAAATAAGAGCAGGATAATGAGAAGTAAAAACAGACACTAAAAACACTTTCTCCCCAACCTCTCCTTCCTTCCCAGCTGTACCTCCCGCAGCAGCTGAGACAGACAGGGAATGGGGGTTATGGTCAGTTCATCACCTATTGTTCCTGCCACTGCTCAGGGAGAGGACTAGCTCCCCTGCTGCACTGTGGGATTCCTCCCACAGGAGAGAATTCTCCCTGTACTGCTCCAGTGTGAGCCCATCTCAGAGCAACTGTACTCTGTGACCTCCTGCAATGTGGGTCTATTCTGAGGACAATAGCACCCCTCTGCAGTGTGGGTCACAATTCCATGGGGTGAAGCTCTTTAAGGACAGGCTGCTCCAGCATGGGTCCCCCATGGGGTCACAAGTCCTACCAGAAAACCCACTTCAGCCTGTGCTTCTCTCTCTCTACATATCTGCAGGTCTCTGCCTGGAGCCTATTCCAACATGGACCTCCCACAGGATCACAGCCTCCTCTCAGGCATCCACCTGCTCTTCCATGGATTTCCTCCATGGGCTGCAGGGGCACAGCTACTTCACCATTAGCTGCAGGGGAATCTCAGCTCTGGCCCCTGGAGCACATCCTGTCCCTCCTTCACTGACCTTGGTGTCCACAGAATTGTTCCTCTTGCGCATTCTCACTCTGCTCTTCTCTGGCCATTATAATATCTGCTCAATAACATGTTTTTTCTTCTTAAATATGTTACTACAGGGGAATTACCATAATTTCTAGTTGGCCCAGCCTTGGCCAGCAGCATATCCATCTTGGAGCTGAAGAAACTCAGCTTGACATGGTGGAAGCTTTTGGTAACTTCACACAGAAGCCACCCTATAGCCCCCCAGCTATGAAAATCTGGCCATACAAACTCAATGCAGACACTAACTCAACCCTAAACTCTCCAGATTTCTTCATATTCACTGAGGAGCTACAGTCAGTTCAGTGAGACACCATGTGAAAGAAATGGTTCTAGAACAAATAAATTTGGATTCTTCTTGAATTCTCTTTAGTGATTTCAGTCACCAGTGACAATAAAGGGCATAAGGAAACTGGTCTTCCCAGTCTGTACCAGTTTTTCACTAGCACATACTCCTTGATATTGAGAAGCAGATAGCAGAATTTTTTCTTCATAAAGTTTGGGGAGAATTAAGACATGAAACTACAGAACATGGATAAGAACACATCCCATTTTAAGGAAAACTGAGCTATCCAAAATGTTCAATAACAACAAAGGAAAATATTTTCATTTTTGGTGACATTAAAAGCAAATCATAGTATTGCTTTTATTTATTTATTTAATAATCTGTTTAGCCTAATTATGCCCATAAAAAAAGTCTGAATCGTTCTTAATTGTAATCGGTTTCAGCAAATTTAATCAGTAGAATATTATCTGATATCTATAATAGCCATGTTCATTCTAATCACATTAGCCTATGTTAGCTGCTGCATGTTCCAAAACACAAGTTAGTGGAATTCATTTTGTTTACATAGGAGGCTGCAGATTTAATCCATGCCTCTTTTTATTTTTTTCAAACTCTTATTTTAATTCTCATTATCAATGAAAATACACAGAGAACTAATACTTTTTCTTTATCAAATATAATTAATAAATCACTTTTATTGGTTTTATTGCACTAATTACTAGATATTGTGTCTGAAACTTTAAATTGTTATTCTCCCAGAATTTTTTTTTTACATATCTTCTTTGGACAAAGTATTGAGTCTAAATTTCTACAGCAGATAACCAACTAACATCTCAGTCCCAACTGAGGCTTGTAGATGCAAAGATATTGTAAATATTTACAGTTATATTATCTCAGTCAGAAGAAGAGAATTTACATACACATATCTGAGGAATGCACAGAGTTGAAGAAATTTCTATCTATCAATATTAAAATTTATGCCCTGTTCTTCATCTGTTATTTGCTGAAATTAAAGAGCAGGAGTGTTAAGTAAGCTTTTCTAGTATGAAACACTTTAAAACTTCTGATCTGGGGTCCATAGTATTTTTGGTTTTTTAAGTAGTAACTTCTGTACGATAGTATTATTGATGATGAATGCTAACATCATGAGATTGACTTGTCTACACTCTTTTATTTAATCTCTCCCAATCCTCACTGCTAATGTTAAATTTGTTTTAAGAAGTATTTTGTATGAATTCTGATAATATTATTTCTAAAACAGTATATGACTGATGATTTTTAGAGCATCTGTCCATTTATCATCATACTGTTATCATACTGCTTGTGCTCACTCACATTGTGAGAATTATCCCAAGAATTCTACGACTTTTTCATATGATTCTGACACTGATTTAGTGATTATTTTACCTTTAGGAAAAGGTAAAAGCATTTGATTATTTTGCTTCTTAAAAGCATGGGATTTACATTTGCATCTATTTTCAATTTCTCTTGGGGTTTGTAGGTGGTGTTCTCAGTCAAAGGCAAAAAATTACCTGACAGTGACTACACCTATATCATACTTCTTCCTCAAGATAAAAAATATCACATGCTTCAATCATGTGTGATTTCTAGGAAATTCATAAAAGAAGCTGGTAGGACCCCTTGGCAGACTGCCTCTGGCCACCACATTACATTAAAAAAATAAAAAAGTGAATGGACAGGCAGTGCTTTTCAATGAACCTGAGAGCCTTTAGGTCATTCCATTTTTAGTTGACTGAAAGATTACACATTGGCTTTTTATTCAATTTTTTAAACATGCCTGCGGACTGAGAGATTTTAATGGTCAGTGTGAATGGGAAGAGGAAGAGAAGAGCAGTGGTGCAAAAAAATTTACTGTCAGGAGGTGTCCTGAAACATCAAGAAATTCAGTACATAAAAGGGATTTGTCTACTTAGTTGAAGAAATTTGTAGGAGCTTTGGTTTTCTAATAGGGCTTTAGAACTTTACAGCTAAGAGCAGATAATTTTGATATAAACATGAACTTCAAAAGATATCTTTCAGTCCATTAGTGTCAAAAGAAAGTATGAAAAGACCAATTTCTGCAATTTTTGTGCATTAAGCAATTTAAAATAATGTTGGTGTGTTGGTTGTGACACAGCCAGGGTTAGTCTATATAGTTGTGGGTTTCTAGAGCAGACTTTATGCAATCACTTCTTTGTATGTTGCATTAGCTGCCCAGTTTGAATTAATTAACGTTATAGACCTACAAAAGTCAGGTCAAAAGACTCTTTTTATGTGTTAGAAAGTCAACCAGTCACAAAATTTAAAAAGCTACAATTATAGTTCTGTTTATGACATTAATTTGGTCCCTCTATGTACATATGGTCTGTAATTAGATCCTCTCGTATGCTTTTCTTAGAGGCTGTCAGCATCATTATGTATATGGAACCAGCCGTGCTTACTTAGAATGCAACAACTCAATAATTTCCTTTTTCTCCCTGATAAACATATGCCTTATTTATGGCACAATATTCAAAGCAGATTCAGAAAACAGAAATAATTCCTACTGGAATTTTTCCATGTCCCTTTTATTATAATATGCAACATTAAACACTAATGAATGCATGGTAATGGCATACTTCTGAGATAAGTATGCTTCACTCTCTCCACTGTACATGCAAGAAACAAAGGCCCAGAGATATTATTCTCTGTTTTAGAATTTATTTTGAGAGACATGATCTGATTTTTCATATTAAAAAAATCTAAACCACTGAACTGTAATTTAATGTCTTAGAGTAGAGAGGAAAAAAAAAAAAAAAAAAAAGAGTGACTTCATTACCAGTTCTGACCATGCCTTTCGGCAACAGGGATTGTAAAGAATGGACTGGTCTCAAGAATCTGAGATAGCATTAATCTCATATGTACACAAAAGTGCAGATCCAATCCACAGCCTAGAACTAATTTTAAAGGTTCTGCTCAGTGGAGTTTTGGGGACTGACTGTGATTCCTAAATACCTGTCTGAAGTGCTATTTGAAATATCTTAGGCTGCACGAGGTCTCAGCTCATGAGACATATCCCTGTCTGCATTGGGATCTGGAATCCAGGTTAGATTTGCAAGTGTATCTCAATGTCATTAGGCACTTCTGCATTATACAAGGCTAAGCACCCTCACTCATATTTGGGGAAAGCTGCAGAGCTGCTAATTCATCCTAAAAAATGTATAATTGTATGGAGCATCTCTTCAGCAGGATCCAGATGACTGAAACTGTAAGCGTCCACTAACGAATGTATGATGTATGAATGTATGTATTTTGCTGTTTCAGGAGAACATGCATCCCTTTGCATATCCTTTGTCATATCTGTCAGTCACTTGTAAGACTGCCAAATACTCTTCAGATTTTCAAATTGCACAGATATGCCTGTATAGATATCTGAGTTGAGTCACCTTATGAATGACTGAGTTCATCTTAACACAAGATAGCTACCATGTTGTTGGAATTTTTACCTAGAGTGAGTTTTGTGGACTTTTAAAGGTGGGGAACTTATTCTCTATAATATGCCTTAAAAAAAGCGCTAAATTGAAATAGAACAGCTTTTTTATTTTTTTTCCCCCTTGAAGTGACCAATATTTCATTTCATGTTCAGCTATATTTCTCTGCCAGTCAAATTCCCTCCTGATTGCACCTCTCCATTTCTGTATTATTCTACACACAGGGTGGTGCACTCTTTCAGCTTCTAAACCTTATACACATTCCAGTAAAATGTACTTGACACCACACTGACCTACACTTAGCATGTATTTTTACTTATTTGCCCATCTAATCCTTGTTCGACTGAGCTGTTCTGACCTTTTGTTTCAAGTTTTTTGTCTCAGGATACTCCTTTTTACTCTCTGTCTTGGGTTCATTATCAGATTCATGTACTTTATTCTTTCTGTCTTCTCCTGGATCTTCTTGGAGATTGACAGTTTCTGTCTTGGAGTTTCTGTCTTCAGTATTTTCTACCTGCAACCTCTCCACAAGTCTTGCATTCTCTATAAACCCTCAAATGTCAGTAAATGTCTACATTAAATAACAGAACTCCAGAAAGTTTTGGCTCCCTGTCATGGATGCCTCAAAAAGGTGTAAAGGATATACAAGCATATGAATCTTTGTGAGTGATGAGGATTTTTAATTTTCATTTAACTTCCACACAATTAATCCTTGAAAGATGAGGGCAAAGCAGACCTCTTCTGACATGTTTTTTACATATTCCTTGACATCTCCTGCTGGAAATTTTTACTTGATGAAGAAATTAAAATCATTATAATCTAGTGAATGGGTGCAGTTTATCTCCCTTAACTTGCTGTTGAAATTTTAACCAGAGCTTTACAGAAGCTAAATGCACATATATCAAAGAAAAATGAAACTGGAAAAAAAGCATGCTCTAAATTTTCCTTTTCTTTGTCTGGTAACTCTTAAATAAAAATGCAGCTAAGGAGAGGTCACAAGATAATTCTGGTAATTTTCCCTCTTATTGAATGCCTTTAACATTTTGTTCTTACCAATAATTCAGACTTCAGAGGGAAGACATCACATAACCCAATACCAATTTTTTATTTTCTTCATTTTTAGCCATTTTCCAATAAAATGGAACTAGTGATTGTAATCTATTCAGAAAGAAAAAGTACTTCAAAAACTCACTGAAAAGGCAAGTTTAGCATGTATGAAATTCCATCAGTTTTGAATTTAATCCCTTGCAGCCCCAGTGAGTTGAGCAAAGCCTGGCAAGACTAACAGATTAATCTCCAGAGGAAACAAAGATCACTCAGTATCTCTGGTCTGCAGCCAAGCTCAGGTATAGGGTAGAATACATTCCACAAGCTAGCAGGCTTCTCAACATGCATGGGAACCTGTGTGCCACACAGAGGTGTCAACAGATTTTATGATATGTCAGAATGATAAAACATAAGATTTTTCATATTATTAGTAATTGCTGTATTATGCGTTACTTCACAGGTTTGATGGAAGTGAGCTGAGTGAGTGAGGTTTATAGAGAAGGCACACACATCTAAATATAATCCAGATAACACCAGATCTGTGTACAGTAGTCATTGTGTTATAAGGTATTCATTAACTGTTTCAGATAAATAAAGTTGTATAGAAACTTCAATTATTATTTTATTCCAGAGATGAAAACAGGAAAAAAGTGAGCAGAAAATGAGACAAAGTAAAAGAAACAGGATCAAATCATAGCAATTAAAATTTTTGCACCATTACTTAAATCCTGTTTATACTAGTTACTCACATTACTAATAACTGGGCCCTAGAACTCAAATTTATATGCAGTTATGGTTTTTAACTTACATGCTGCTGCCAACACAGACTGCATATTAATTTCACAAAAACTGTGCTCAGCATTGTAATTTGCAATTATGGAGATCATAAGACAACATCTTAGCACTGTTTACTGTACATTCACTACATATTGAACAAATAATGCGTTTAAGAGAATTTTGCTCTTCCCTCGAGAATTTTTACTTTGAGAACTTAGGAATCTCCAGTTTCTAATTTTCCCATTTGCCTTTTCTGACAGATTCTGCATTCCCTTAGGCAGCAACATATTTTGCACAGTAGACGGGAAAATGGAAGTGACAAAGATTGGCCCCTAATCAGAGACAGCACAGGGCAAAAGAATGTCTACAGGTCTAGATACTGCTGTGTCCAACACAGAATGTTAAAAACTCTATTATAAACTTCATTGTATTTAAATGTGTATTTATATGTGTGCATATGTATTTTACTTTCTCCTTCTGGGTGATACCCTAGGTGTGTTACATAAAGTTGGCAGAAAAACTTAACAGGCTTTTTTTACTTTATTGAAGATATTGTAGGAACTTCAACAAACAGTGGGATAACAGAAGGAATAGTTCTCTACATGGATGGTCAATACTGCATCTAATCCTAAACCTCCTAGTTAATGATTTGGAAAATGACCAACGTGTACACTCAGCAAGGTTTCTTATGACACAAAACTAGGAAAAGTGTCTGTTACACCAGAGAGTTATGCTGTTATCCAAAAGACATCTTTCAGTGGTCCCCTAAGGAATAAAAACAATGGGCACAAACAGGAGCTAGGTTGGCTCCCTCTGAACATAAGAAAACCCTTTTTCACTGTTTCACTGTGAGGGTGACAGAGCACTGCCAGAGGTTACCCAATGTAGTCATGGGTCTCCTTCTTTGGTGATATTGAAAAGCCATCTAGACATGTTACTGAACAATCTGCTGTACGTGGCAGAACTTGTGCAAGGGAGTTGAACCAAATGAACCTTCAGACGTCCCTTCCAACCTTAGCCTTTCTTTGATTCTGTGAAAAGCAGAGCCAGATAATATCTCATATTTAAGCCTCTATTTTCACATTTGTAGATCCCAACCACCTTAACTAGTTTTCTACATGGCTGATGATCAACCAGAAATGATATATGATGCTCCTAATAGAAATGTTAGGACTGTTAGAGCTTTTCACTTATCTGTAATAAGTATTAGGACTAGGATGGAAATTACATGTCTTTATCTGCTTAGGACCAGCTCCACTTATTTATGCTATTTAACTGCAAATATCCAGGAAAAAAAAAAAAAAGTATTTTCCCTACAGTAATCCAGTCACAAGCATACTTGCATAAGATGTAATCCTTTCCAGAAAGATATGTTTCAGTAAAATCCCAAATAGTCACATTGCTGTGAGGCTACAGTGAGAGACATTAGACTCATTAATGAAATACATTTGTGCATGTTAAGGGTTTACAATGGTCACAAGTACGTCTTTGTTTCCAAGTCAGTAGCAAAATCAAATTATTGATCATACTTGGTTGTCTGGGATGTTTACAGCAGACTGTATTCTTCTTTTCTTCTTTGAATAGTTGCTAATTTATGCAAAGAGTAACTTACTTGTGTTTGTAAGGGGAAAGATTTTAATGACTGAACATTCCTCAGGGTATTGCTGGAACTCTGGAGCTTTCAAAAATATTATCTTAGTATCATAGAATTGTTTAGGTTGAAAGGGACCTTAAAGATCACCTGTTCAACCCCATCTGCTGTGGATAGGGACACCTGCCACTAGACCAGGTTGCTCAGAGCTCAATCCAACCCAGCTTTAAACCCTTCCAAGAATGGGCTGTTCACAGCTTCTCTGGGCTGCCTGTTCTAGTGTCTCACCACCTTCACATTAAAGAATTTCTTTCCCTAATGTCTAACCTAAACCTACTCTCTTTTAGTAGAATTAATCCATTTCCCCTCATTCTATCACTACATGCCCTAGCAAACAGGGTCTCTCTATCTTTCTTATAGGCTTCCTTCATATACTGGAAGGCTGCACTAAGGCCACTCCTGAGCATTCTCTTTTCCAGGCTGAACAAATCCAATTGTCCCAATTCCTTTCACATAGAAGATGTTCCCTCCCTCTAATGGACTTGGTGGCCCTCCTTTGAACTTGCTCCAACAGGTCTGTATTATCATCATGATCTTTTGGGGAAAGTTTCATTTGTCATAGAAGGCTATCATTCTGAAGATGATAGCTCTATAAAAACTAGGTTTATATTGCACCAGAATGAGTTTTGCAGTCACAGCAATTCTGATCTGGTGCTGAAAATATGTTGGTTTTTTTCTCAACAGTCTATAGAAATTCCTGAGGAGTACCAAACCCTGATCACTGCAGGCTATTGAATAGTAGTTGGTCTAGTACACCAAAGGATTGTGATGGTAGCTGTACCCCCATAAATATGTTTTCAAACCTGTATGTTATGTAGCAGTGTTTTTAGAAAATACTGGCCAGGAACCTGATAAAATGATTTTAGTATTTACTGCACAAGCATCTGGTTGGTGTTTCAATTCCTTTGCAATTTTGAAATGTATGGCTTGATTATCTCATATATTCTCCAAATACTAGTGACAAATAATAATATTGTGGCTTATAAGTGTTACTTATAAGTTCTCTCCTCATAGAAGAGCAAATTTAAAATTGTACCTCTTTTTATTGCCGTAATTCCTTTTTTATGTTATTCTATTCTTAGACACTCATTTAATTCTGAAGTCGAGGTAGTACTGCCAAATTCAGAATCTAAATAAAAATTATAGTCTTAACCTAAAACATGGAAAGTTATTCTCATTTTCTCTTAAATTTCTCTTCTGGCAATGCTGATGCCTTTCCTTGAACATTAAATTAGGGTCATTATCATTACAGGCCTATTTAGTTTATATATTAAAATTTCCAGGTGAAGATAAGCCCATATCAAACATATTTATTTGCTTTACCTGAAGAAGAGAAGCACAGTTGTTTATGGAATCTTGTAAGAAAGTCAGAAATGATCGTCCTCAACCTAACCTTGCAGTACTACATATATTCCATTAAAAAGCTGAGTATTTAGTGTATTTCAGGAGGTAACTGTTGCTGAAATATTGCAGCAAGATGTAGAGATTTCTGGTGGGGTGACAAAAAGATGCATTTTCAGCTTTGCACTGATTCATTAGTATACACAGAAGAAGAGTAGTCACTACAGATAAAATGTTTCAGAGATTAACTTTTCAAGTGGCACAGTGTCCATTAGAATGGGTCACAATAAAGAGAACATCAAACCCTGTGTCCAGTTCTGGGCCCCTCACTACAGGAAAGACATTGAGGTTCTGGCATGTGTCCAGATAAAGGCAAGAAAGCTGGTGGAGGTGCTGGAGCACAAATCTTATGAGAAGCAGCTGAGGGAGCTGGGGGTGTTTAACCTGGAAAAAAAGGAGTGTTTAAAAAGGATCTTATCACTCTCTACAAAAGCCTGGAAGTTGTCACAAGGTGGAGGTCCAGTATCTTCTCCCAGTTAACAAGAATTAAGTTGAGAAGAAATGGCATCAAGCTGTACCAGAGAAGGTTTAGACTGTACATTAGGAAAAATTTCTTTGCAAAAAGGGTTGCCAAGCATTGCAGTTATGTCAAGACAGATACAACTGGTACCAACAGCAGTCTTTTTTTAAAAACGTTACAGGCCTTCTTTTAGGCAACTCTCACTCCTTTCTTACAGGCAGCTCCACACAGCTCTGACTCGTCTCCTCTCTGCAAGTTTCCTTCTGCATGACTGGCTAAACCCCAAGCTGTCCCTTACCTGACAACCTAGCCCTGTCTGTCTCTCACACAGCATCTTGTTATCTGTCCCTTACCACCTCAGAGCACAGCCAGCAGACTCCATTCCAAACTATGGCAGACTCTGTATCTCCAACTGTAACTTGTGGCCAACTAGCCCACTATTTTATAAAACCCATCCTCATTGGGCAGACAAGGCTGTTTCCACTCTTTGGTAATCAGTGCAGCTGTAACTCATTGGGAAAGATTACCTTCTGCACTAAGCTTACAACCTGTCTTCCCACAGTCAAGCATTGGCACAGGCTTTTCAGGGAAGTGGTGGAGTCATCATACCTGAAAGAGCTCAAAAAATGTGTGAGTGTGGTGCTCAGGGACATAGCTTTCTGGTGAGCGTGGTGGTGCTGGGTTAATAGTTGGAACTGATGATCTCAGAGGTGGTTTTCAACCTGAATAATTCTATTATTCTACAGTCACTATAACTTGTTTGGCTCAAAAGAAGCTACGTGCATTCTTTTGCATTCTGAATGGTGTCCCAAGTACATTACCAGAGTCAAGGCACCATGAGAACCATTGGCTCCCTGATGCTGGAGCTTCAGAGGTGTTGGGATCAAGCTTAGCCATGTCAGGGCAGGACCCATCCACCAGGGTCTATCCCAGGACCCATCAGCCAGGACAGCGGTGAGCCAATGGAGCAGTCCCAGCTCTGGGTGCTTGGCACATCCCAGAGGATGGGTGAAGGTGGGGCTGGGATGTGCAGCTGTAGGAGGGTCTGGCTCAACTGGGCAGGACAGGGCTGAGGGAAGCTGGAGACCAGCCCTGCTGTGGCATCGCTGGGGCAGGGGCTGATGTTTCTAGGAGGTGACATGGGGCCCTGGGTTTTGGGCAGGGTGGAGGGAGATGCCAGGGTGTTGTGGAAGGGTGGCCAGGCCTGGTGGTGCCTCCAGGCCCTTGACATGGAAAATTCTGTGAAAAACTCTGATCAGGCTTTTGTTTCCTCAAGGAAACACAAGTGATCTTTTTACACTTTAAAAAGCTGGGGCTTTTGAAAGGTGAAGTTTAAGAATATTTGTTTTTCCAAGTTGCAGTGATTAAAATAATCACCTATTCTAACTTCATCTCCTGTTATCATCAGATTTTATGTTTCATTAATACTAGCTCCAATGCAAGTACAGTGACCAGTTCTTTTTAAACAGTATTTGTACTTTTCAGTTTCAGGTTTGAGGAGAGAGATGGTGTTGTCAGGAGACAATTTCCATTGGTGACAAAGTCAATGTAGGCTTTGACACAAATTGATACACGTACAAATTATGTCATGTTAAGAATGACGACATTGTTTGCTGTGCTTTCTCTTGTGCCATACACTGTGTTTTGCTGGAAGGTGCAACTCAGCTGAAAGGAGAGAGGTTCTTGCTCACTGCTGTCTGTCATCTATTGGATCAATGCACAGTCCTTGGTAGACAGTGGAGCAGCAGTACTCTCCTGAGAGAAGGAAGCAGAATGGGAGGACTCAAAAGTCCCCATACAAATGCATATTCCCAAGAAAGGAAGGAGATACACTATAAAAAAGCAGAGGTGGTACATGGGTGGTTTCCAGAGGTCTCCAGTGCACTGCTTGGAATTATTCATTACTCAGCATGACATTAAACATTGCTGTACTCAGAGCAAGAGTGAGGTGAAGGGAAAGACCTCTGAGATGGAATAGCAGGGAGGACTTCTAATACTCTTTTCATTTTGATTTGATCTGGCCAACTTGATCTGAGCTTCTGTTTCCCAGAAGTCATTGTATTGTAGTTTATCCTTCAATAAACTGTAATGTCAGCAGTCCAGAGTCCTTTCAGTATTTTTAGTATTATCACTTTAAAGAAAAGATATTGATATACACAGTTGAATTTTGCAGTCAGGATTCCTGGATTTCATCTATGCATCCCAAAAGGAATGCTGTGGAACCTCTTGAAGGTATGATTGATTCTGTTAAGTAAAAATCAATAACACAGTCTTTGATCCCACATTCAGAAAGCTGAGATTTATTAGTATCCTTCTTGACTTAATGGATGTTTTTTTATATGTATAAATTCAATCCTGCATCATATTTTTTAAACACAAGGTAATAGGACTTACAGATGAATCTGCCTGAGGACATTACCAGATACTTAAAAATTGCAAACTTTTACAAGGTATTATTACAAATAATTAAATTTAATATTAAAACTCTGGTAGGATTTCCTCCCTTCTAATTAATTAAAAATAAAGTACAACTGAGCAAGGGAGAGAGAAAAAGAAAGAGAGAGAGATTTAGCAAATGTTATTATGACATGCTATCAAAACAGAATTCCTTAGAAGTTCATTTTCTTGAACATACCCTTTTTCAAAATGTATCATAATTATTAGATAATATTCCCCATTTGCTTCAGTATATTCTTGTAAAATATTTCATAACTTTCAACAGGAAATAATCAGAAGTTGTGCTACTGATTTCCTTTAGATAATGAAATAATGAAAGAGATTGCAGGTGTATAGACCTCTCAGGAACAATGTTAATAAATGTAAAAAAGGTTAAATATCTGGCAGAACAGGGACTTGCAATTAAGTGTTACAGATTATGTTTAAAATAACATTTGTTCTACATCTAATGTGAGCCAAGAGACTTACTAAAAATTGCTTTCTAGATTATGCTCTATTCCCAGAAAGTTAAAATAATAATCTTTCCCTTGAGTGTTGAGAGGAACTGTACTGAAGAGACAATTTTTTAACATCTCTTTTTGACTTTTTCCTTGGAATGTTACAGTTTGTGATTACTAGACAGAAGCACTAACTTTCAAATTACTGGACAAACTCATTCATTCCAGACAAATAGTACATGAAGATTTATCTAAGTATGGAAGTGAATAAATTCCAGAGAGATCGGCTCCACCTTTTTTAGCCAGCCATCAAGCTAATCATAAATGAAACCTGGACAGAAAATTCTTCACCTGGAAATTCCAAGTAGATCAATTCATGAATGGTGGATATAAATTGGTATTTGATTACGGTTGAATTGTCTTAACTTTGTTTGATACTTCAGTTATGTCAGGCCAAATGGTAAGATGATTCTGTGATTACAGTATGTGCTTTCAGTAGCATTTGTATTTCATTAAAGGTGACATTACTGCCCAAGTTCCAAAATATATTTGTTCCATTCCCTTCCTTTATGAAAGTGACTTCATATCCTGGTGTATAGGGTTTGCATGGCCTGGTTTTTGGTAACAGAGGAGCTACAGGGGTGGCTCATGTGAGAAGCTGCTAGAAGCTTCCTCAGGGTCCAGCAGAGCCAATCCTTAGTGTAATGAATGGTCTCGGCAAAGGTTATAACCAAAGGTTGTTTAAAAGTTCAAATTGTATCTAC
>JANRGV010000051.1:68053050-68078941 GCA_024734035.1 Alethe castanea
AGACCTTTATTCTGTGGTCATTGATGTAACTTCTTTTGATAGCACCAGGAGCACAAAATCTTCAGCATATGATCTTTGTCTCATCATCTGTTGAATAGCCACTATATATTTGAGATGAAAATTCCATCTTAATCTCTTTATTTTTATCCTAAGAAAAATCTATTGATAGAGTCCATTGAGATCTAATAAAATATTTGTTTAGGTTTTGATCCGTGCTACCAATAAATCAAAAATTATGATTTCTCCCAGTCATTAATTATAAGAGATGTACTCCTGCAAAGAATATGGAGCAGTAGGTATCTACAGATAATAACCATTTTAAAAACCAAAGGTTTTCATCAAATGCATGGGCTTGTAGCAGACTTGCAAATAGCACCACAAACATACAGGACATAGCCAGATTTCACTGCTGTTAGGTGTAAGAAACCAAAGAAGAATGAATTAACCCATACATGCAGGTAGCTAAATAAAAGACCCTATATTTTTACTTTACATATTTGCAAATGAAGTTCGGCGAGTAACATGGTATTTGCTAATAATCAGGTTTGAACATTGAGGTACAGTGCAAAGCTGGCCCACCAACTCAGATCTTGCCTAAGTTCCACTATAATTGCCTTTGCACTGACCTTGGTAAGCAGAGGATAGGCCTGTGTGATAGGATGCACTGACAGGGCTTTTGGGTTTTTCTCATAACTGATACAGATACAGGATGGAAAATGAATCCATAATAGCATGTACTAAGAGGGTCACAATGTGTTGCTTGGTTAGCACGCACCACAGAATATCAGGTCACTTGGTAAAAAAATGTTCTGTCTGTGTGAGGTCTTTTCAAATAAGTATTTTATAATTACATCCTTTTTTCTGCACTGTGAAAAAAAAAAAAGAACAAAACTAAAACAGAAAAAAACACGTAAAAGCCCAAACACATAAAAGGAATGAAGAATAAAACAATCACAAAAATGATGCGCACCTGTTAATTTAGAATAATAGATGCGATTCTTAATAATTTTCTTTTTTGCTGTTATATTCTCTTAATTTTCATAAGATTTATAGTTCAGAGCGTCGTAAGCAAACAAAAAATAAAAAATTAAAATAGCAAATCAAAACAAAACCCAAAAAATCCTGATCTGCAAAACTTAAGTTTTTACTTAAAACTTAATCGTTTTCAACAGCAATTTTTCCATAATTCAGAAGCATATGTAATTCAACTAGTTGTTGAAAACTGACAGAGACTTATAGGATGTGTATTTCTTTGCATTGTTAACATGAAGAAAATTAATTTTTAAGGGAGAAGGTGAAAACATAGATCATCAAGCCATCAGAAAACGAACTATTGAAACATCTACATCATCTTGAGCAAAATTGCACTCTGCAGAGGATTGAAATTACAGTGTGCAGTCTCCTTGCTTTAATGTTGTTCAACAAACAGCATCAGAAGCCAAATCAGGAAAAATGTAAGAATTAATTGAATTGAGTAGGATTGAATGTCCTATTTTTTCTGAGAGAGAAAAAGAGCAAATGATTAAATAAAAGTATAGAGAAAGAAACATTGTTTTGTTTTGTTTTTTTTTTGCTTCAGTAAAGGTGAATCAGAACCTAATTTGATTGTGTAAAGCAAAACTTTAAAAAAACCAACCCAAACATTTATAAGTTAAATTATAAAATTACCTTTTCCAAGCAGTTTTGTATTTGTCTCTATCCAGAGGGAATGAGTGTCTGTAGAAATAGAAGTGCCATCACTTTTTTTTTTTGTGTGTGTGTATGTGCATGTGTGTAGAAGCATTTCTGAGACACCAAAAAACCTTCTATGTTTTCCCATTACCTGAAAAGAGTTTGAGCAGGCAGTGTGGTTCACTCCCTGAAGCATCAGATAACACTGATGGTAACAGTGCTACAGTCTATAGCAGCAATAAAAAAAATGTAGTAGATACAATTTTGTCAGATAGACAGTGGTCTGTTTTTTTTTTTCTGTTGTTGCCAGTAATTTGAACTCTTTGATGGAATACTGCTAAATTTACCTGTTACACTGCAATACTGAATTTCCATATTAATAAAAAGAACTTAGTACACTTGGTAGTTTATTGGTTTTTTGTTGTTTTTTTTCTTTCAAGTATGCTTTTTATGTAGTATATTGTCTAAAATGTGTAGTGAGTGAAATGGTTGATATAGTTGTGTCATTCAGAAGGAGTTTGACATCTATTTAAGACTCTGAATAAGGAGGGAAAGGGATACAAGATGAGCATTTGTAAAGATGACCCAAGATCAGCTGCCCTTTGAAATTTGGCTTTCAGGATGTAGTCTACTTACTAGATAGTTCTCTCATTGACATGCTTATAAACTTCCATATTTAAAGGTCAGAACTGAAAAATGGTGCCCTACCGAGTGTCTTAGCAACTTGAAAATTAGCCATATTATCTTTTTTCCCAGTTAAAACAGACTCTTGACTCCATTGACAATGAACATACCAATCATTCCCTTGCCAAATTAGTTTTATTGCAGTGATATGTCATAATGACTTAATCTGGTCAGAACATCAGATTCAATTTCTTCTCTATAATCTGAACTTTTATGGAATGGTATTTAAGTATTTTTCACATCTGTAACCCAGTGGAATAGAAAAGGCTCAATTTGAGAGGATAGAAAGCACAAAAGGACTAATATGAACAGAAATAATATGTCCTATTTGAAGGACAATTTAGTCTCCTTCTGAAACCTATTGAAACTTTTCTGCTATATAGACTTTATTTTTATGAGTTCAGTATCCCAGTGCACAAGATTTCTTCTCCCTCAGTCATTCTGTTCTCCTCCTCTCAGCACTGTAGCTTTTCTCGAGAGCTGCTCTAACTAGAGAATCAAAATTTAGTGGTCACATTTACAGAAGTTTTCAGTGTGCAAGGACATATCTTTGAAAAACTTGGCCATTCCAATTAAGTGCCTAACCAGAAGCTACTGAGTGATCTTTGGAAAAATGTGTGTCATTGGTTCTAGAGAGTAACTTCTGTACCTGGAAGTAGGTATTTTTGAAGACTGGGTACGATTCATTCTGCATTTGCCTGCTTTCTTCTTAGAGGCAGCTGACAAAGCATGATAGCATAGCATTATGCATAATAAGCCGTTTTCATGCTGTGAACAAAGGGGTAGATGACATCACAATTCTCCAAATTCTATAAATTGCAATATATGCTCTCATTTACCAGTTAGTTAAACTATAAGGATTATATGTATATAACATTTTTTTTCCCAGAGAAAAGGCTAGGTTTTTTGTCAAATACACACAAAAAATATTTTATAGCATATATCTATTAACACACACACATTTTAAAAATCTCTTATATTAAATGACCAGAAAGTTATATAAGAATTTATGTAGGAACTTCATTCTCATATTAGAGATTTGTTTTTATACGTCACCACTTTTCTGTGCACTAACAAGCTGAGAGCCAATGAAAATATTCCTTGTCTGAATTAGAACCTGAAAGAAGAAATTAACTATACTGTACAGGATAAAAAAGGAATCTTCTCTGATAGAAGACCCTGTGTGGGATTTGATCAACAAAAATTCACATAGATACACAAGCCTCTGTTTAATTTGTACACCGCACTTCCATTTGTCTTAATGAAGTCCAAAGCTCAGACTCAGAAGTAAGAAGGCAATTGCTATCATTTTACTCTAAAAAGGGAATACTTAGCTTCATATAATAAGGTACAAGGTCTGCCTCAGGACAAACTATACTTACTGTTCTAATGCTGCCATTCTCAGAGCCTGAGGAAAAGAGATCCTTCATTTTTCTTTCATTACATCTGAAGCTTTCGAGTCCAAGAAAAGAGCAGAGAATTCTTCTTTCATAGTTCAGTGTTGGAAATAAATTTCAGCATTCAGTAGAAGGAATTACAGTGCAGATATTAATTAAATGGCACTAGTCACTGCACAGAGCTTTTCCTGGAGTTTTTGTGAGCAGTTGCAAATGCCAGGTAATCTCATTTGCTCCTTTATTTTTGTTTGATCTCTGATACAAATACACTGCAGCTACTGTATTTATCTTTTTATTTTTAAATAATCTGAAAAAAATATTTGGATTTTTTCTATGACAATGGCCTTAGATTTCACAAATATAATAATTAATTCTTTCCTTGTTTTGTATTAAAGTTCCAGCATTTTTAATGCTTTCCAGATCCTTTGTTTTCACCCTGTTTTAACAGACATTTCTATTTGCAACATCATTTTTATTTTCCCCCAAATTTCCTTCTCTTGAAATGGCAGAATACTACTGAAAGTATCTTGGGATTACTTCTGGTGATCTTAGAAAATAAAATTTAGTCCAAATTGGGAAGGACATAAGGTCCTAGAGTACAACCCAAACATGATCCAGACATCTGGATCCAAGAACAAACCCAACCTGAGGAAAAAAATATTTAAGTCACTGCAGGAGAATTCATCCTACCTAACTTTATGTGGCTGTACTTTAAAAGTCCTTACTTGCTCAGAAGCATATTTTTACTATGGCCTCTCTAATTCCCTCGTGGTTTAAAATAATACTGAATTGACCTAATTTTCCTGCAGTTCTCCCCTCCCCTGGTGCCATCACAGTCAAACTCCCACTTTCAATGGTAAAAATGAATTCTAAGTCAAACTTATGCACAGCAGCCAATGAACCTGTAATTGTGAATTTGTTGTTCTTTTGGACAAGAGATTCTCATAAAATAGTTATTGACTAGTCATATTTTAAAAGCAGACAATGAAGTTGATCTAGGTACTCTATTCAAAGCAGTAAACACACAATACACATAAAAGGTCAAAAGAAATATTTCTTTTAGGTTTATCTAAATCTCACATTCCAACTTTTCGGTATCTTTTAATATATTACTTCAGAAAATACAAATCTCTGGTTGTTTCTTCCCTCTTTATTTTTTTGCTTCACTGATCTACCAGGTGTCTCAGCTCATATTTTTCTCTACCTAAGTAAATTATTCTCTACCTGTTTCCTCTTTTTAACTATTCCATTTATTTCTATAGTCTGAACTATTTGATATTTCACTACATTAAAACTTCATTACTCTGCATGCTGCGATTTAGGTCACTTAAAGAGAATAAATCCACAATTTTCACTCCTGTATGGACTGCTGAAATATATTATTATTGCTTTATCTTTTTTTTTTCAGAACAATAATATCCTTGTGGAAAGGTGAATGGAAAAACCCTAAATATTTTATTCTAAATAAGTGTTAAACATAATCAACCCCTTGCATAGAAGGGGTTCATTAATTTCATTTATGCTACATAACTTTGCTTTTTCACCCTAAGATCTCATTTATATTTTCAGCTGCAGCTACAAACCGGCTTAATGGTTTCAATAAGTGTTTTCACCATAATTCTTCAGTTTAGGGATCGGAATTATAAGGTGCATGACTGTTTTATGTAATGCAAACAATATGTTTTATTATTTCTTATCCACTGGCCTAAATGATTTGTGTTCTGTTTTATGTATTAGTTTTTCAAAAGTTCAGAGTCCTTATTTTTGTTATTTTCCTGAGTCTTATTCTTCCTTTCATCATATTCATTATTATATATAAGCATATATTTAGTAAAACTATGAAGTATTACTTTGTACCTTTCAAAATTAGATAAATTGTCAAAGTAAATGGGTGAATCTGAAAATGTATTTGTTTGAAAGAAGAAAACAGCTTCTGAACAAAAACTCAATCTCTGACAGAAATAGGGGGAAAAATATAATCTAGACTTTTCTTGGTAAAGGAAAGTATACTTAACTGCTCATTAAAAGTGAATGCACACACATGTACATTTTACACAGGCATGCATGCAATAAAAGAAATTAAATTCCATAACACAAGAAATTAATAAACATCCCAGGTAGGAAATGTATTTTTATAAAATAGTTCAGACAGCTCTTGGCCAGCGCATGTCTCCTTGATCCCTTTTATTTTATCGTTTCAGTAACCTACATTTGCTGAGGGTCCAATAGATTAAATTTTTTTTCAGGTAGAAGGAAACAATTAAGAGAGATGGGGAGGAAGGGAAGGAAAAAAAGTGATATTTGATTCAATTTCCTCTCAAACACTTAGGAATGATTTTGAGAATCAGAGATTCTGATATTACACAGACTACTGACTACATGTATGGTTGGCTGTGTGATCCACCACCTCAGTTTTCCAGTCTCCCTTTCTCATCACTGCAAAAGCCCTTTCATAAGTCTGAAGTAAATAAACTTCCAATCATTTCTGCGTGGCCAATCAAATGTTCATTAAGGCCCAGCATAGTGGCCAGGTGGATTTTAAAAGTGTCCTACTTAGAGGAATTTAAAAGTGTCCAACGCTGCCCACTTTCCTGAGGAGATTATTTCCATGGCTGATTGTTCTTATTGTGGAAAACTTTATTCCTATGTCTAATCAGAATGTCCCCAGGAGTCACTTGTGCCCATTACCCCTCACCATTTCCATGTGACTCGTTGTAAAAAGGGAGTCTCCATCTTCTTTGTAGGTGCACTTTAAAAACTGGAACATTAGAAGGTCTCCCCTAAGCTTTCTTTTCTCAAGGCTGAACAAACCCAGCTCTCAGCCTTTCCCATATGGCAGCATCCCAATCCTTGGATCATCTTTTTGGCCCTTCTCTGGACCCTCTCCAGCCCGTCCACATCTTATTTGCTTAGCAGAGGTCAAAACCCAGTGCTGTATTTCCAGGTGTGGCCTGACAAGCACAGAGGGGGATAATAAAGAGGCTTTTTTATCTCAACTAATGATGCTCTTGTTGATGCACCCCAAAGTCCTGCTAGCTTTCTTTGTGGCACACCTCTCATATTGAGCTTGTAGTTCACCAATATCCCCGGGTCCCTTTATATAGAACTGTTCCACAAATATGTAGCTGCCAGCCTGAGATGCACTCCTGGACTACATCTTCCCAGACACAAGACCTTATACTTGTCTGTGTAAAAATTCATCAGGTTCTTGCTAGTCCTCTCTTCCAGCTGATCCAGATCCTCCTGCAGGGTGCCACTCCCTCGTGATGTGTCCCCTTCCCCACCCAATTTGGTATTATCAGCAAACTTCATCAGAGTACATTTGATCCTACCATCCAGATCATTTATAATGACATTAAGCATCATGGGCTCCATATGGTTCCCTGGGGCACCCCACATGTGACAGGCTGCCAGTTTGAAAAGCAGCTGTTTACTACCACCCTCTGGGTGCAGCCTGTCAGCCAGCTCCCCACCCACCATGCAGACCACTTCTCTAGACCATGACACACATGCAGACTGCTCCATAGCTCAGTAAAACAAAAAATAGAGAAGATATAAAAAAAAAAGGTAAATAGCATGTTGTGTTAGATCCAGACAATGTCTACCAGGGAGTAAGTCATGAGGCCAGTCTGTTGAAAGTGCTGAGAGTTCTGATTGTATTTTGGATATATGATCAAGTTGAGTGGATTTTACAGTATATGTACAATACCCTTGTGTTTTGTCAGCTGAATGATGTTGCTCAATTTTTTCTGTATTTCTCAAGGAAAAAACCTAATTTGAAAAAAGAAAGTACATTAGTACTGTAACATTAGGCTTCTCTTCAAGAGTCATGTAAATCTGTCACTTCAGGTTTTTTGGGGTTTTGGGGGATTTTTTGTTTTGTTTTTGTTGATGGGGGTTTTTTTTTTGTTTGGTTTTTTTTTTTTTGGTTTTGGCTTTTTTTTCAGGTTTTTTTTTTTGTTTGGTTGGTTGGGTTTTTTTTGTTTTGGTTTTGTTTTTGCTTTGTTTTTTTTTTTTGTGGAACTATTCCAGCAAGTACCCTTTCATATTAAAATTCTAACCTTCTTCTTACCTTTGCATTGCTGTAAAAACATTTGCCAATTTATTTCCTCTAACAGTCTGCACCTCTTTAGCACTATCCAGTTATTAACTGATTTCTTTTCAATACCTTCAACTTCTCTCTAAAACAGCCATGCTGTGTCAGCAAAGATATTTTTAGTGTCTTTTCCTTCAACCTCAATATCATTCTCATAAAAGCTTGTCATCCACTCCTCCTGCTTTTTTTTCATCACTCGTTTCCATTAAAATTCTAATTTTTTTTAAACACACAGTCATTTCTCTACATTACCTGTTTCCATCATTCTAATGATGTCATACACTGCTTAAAAAGCACTGCAAAAATACTAAAAATCAGTTTGACAATTTCAATCTGATGACTCTTTTTGCCTTTCATTTTGTTTTACAATAGATATTTAACCATTTCTTATATCATCAAACTCTACCTTTTATGTCTTCCATCTTTGGTAACAGTTACCTGTAAATGTAGTACACATGCATGGGACCTCTAAAAAGTTATTTAACATGAAAGAATCACGTGAGTCAAACACTGCTCTGGCGATTAATCTGATCAGTTAAAAAAGTAATCTGATTGGGTTACAAACATTTTTTTTTCCTCAGGGAATGCATGCTAAACATGTTTTGCAAGAGATTGTGGAAAGACACATTTTCTCTGTGTGTGTAACAGAGCTCCCAGATGAGACCAGTCATTCTAATTTGAAAATTGCAGATCGTTATATAGTACAGTGACATTTCTTCCCAAGAAAAGAAACCAAAGTTAAATCAGGAAAAATGTGGGGCAAAAAAAGTTAAGTAGAGAGGAATACAAATTTACCATGATGTATCTCCAAAACTGGATATTTTGACAGATTTTGTAGATGTGCATGGAGAGCCACAGCAAAGTGCACAAACATGTATTACCTGATGAACAGATTGGCCATCTGTGTTAGCTTCTGCTAACAAAATTTGTGAGAGCAGTTTTATATATAATATAAAAGAATTATGTCAAATATTTAAATAAATTTATTTCAAATTCCACTCCATAATAATAGTATAACTGTTGCTAATATATTGCATATATATTATGCTTTTCACTAAGGATAGAATGTGCTTTTATGTATAAATATGAATGTGCAGTAGAGAAAGAGGAAGAAAGGTAGAAGAGAAAGCTTCCCTTTTAATTATTGAGAAAAGCCTTTTATTTAGTCTTTCCATACTAGCATTTATCTAGACCTGGCATTTGTCTAAGCTTATCATAATAGACTGCAGTGGCTTGAGGACCTGATTTAAGGTTAACTGCAAGAGCTTTTTTAATTTGTTGCTTTCCTCTCTTCCTTCCTCCAGAATAACATTTGAGACCCAAGAGTATCACACATAAGCAGACAAGGTTCTGTAACCCCTAGACTTCTATTTAATGACTTTGAGATAAGGATTTCTGCTCAGTGTCTAATATTGCATCTTTTCAGCTGCAAAAAAGAAGAGAATATAAAAAGTATCCTATGTTTTCTGCAATATAAAAAATAGAGAATTCAATCTGTATTAAAACAACCTGTATTAAGTGAAATGGTTTGGCTGCGTATATTCAGGACTACTGTAGCAAATGAAGCTCTCTACAGCACAATATTGTACACCATCATTCATTAAGTGTTTGAATGGGACAATTAGTACATCTAATCAGAATCTGTTCATGACACTTTGCTAAAAAGCGGTGCATTCCAAGGCTGAATAAGACATCTTTATACATATATTTTTAAATGTTATTTTGCCATCACAAATGAAAGGTTTGTCTTTCTTTTATGTCATAAAAAGCAGGTTTTAAGCTGAAAAAATTTACTTAATATTGCAAAAATATATTAATATGCTAGCTCAGTCAGTAATCTTCATAATTTCTCGTTTCTGCAGAAAAGTACATTTCTGATGAAGTAGTATTCTGTATCAACCTGAGCTTAGGATGCTTAAGAATGTTTACCCTTCTCTGTACACTTACGGTTTACCATAAATCAACCCTAAATTTCAATTAATATTTTCAAATTAACTCTTTTCCATTGAAGCATATCCCAAAGTATTTTGTCTCATAATCTTTCAAATTAAGTGAACAGCTTTAAATGCTATACTGAATCATCTCCATGAGCCCTAAAGCATTAAATATGATTTTCTTAAGCCTGCTTGTTACATCCATAAGGCATGACTAAAAGTACTGATTGCTCAAGAGTTCTCAGTTCAGTGTTTCTTTGCATTTCTGCCTGCATCCAATATTAGGATGCAGAAGAGTGTGCATCTATTTTAGGAATTTAATTTTATTAAAATATGTCCCTTTAGACCTTTCCTGAATGATGGATCTTCTACAGGGTAGGGACTATCAAAACTGTAGCCATGGCTGACTACACTTTAGTAATATATTTCCTGAGTTCTTTGTGCTAATGTAATGAGCTACATCATAGTTGAAATTCAAGATGTAGAAGCTGTCTTCTTATCAGTGTAAGACATTGCTGTATCAAAAAGTAAACCTTTTCTGCAGGTGAATATGGCTTTTGTAAATCAGTAATTGAAATTGTGTTTAACTGTACAGAATTTAGAAGTTAGAAATATATAACAAAAGCAGTACCTGGGGTGTCTTTGTTGAATTTCAACTGTTCAGAATAAACAAGTGCTGTAATGCATTTTTTATATGCTAAAACATAAAACAGTACATAAAACAGTACCTCACTACTTGTTGTATTGTTTTGATCTTTCAATTTCTAACTTAGAGGAACGAACAAGTTATTTTTCATAAATGATGTTTATTTTTTGTTCTTTAATTTTGTATTTTGACCTCAAAATCTGAATATAAGAATAAGCTGATTCTAGCAAAGTGGCTGTGGGCATTTATAAACTTCTTTCCTACCCTCCTTTTTTTATAAAGACAAATGATTAAAATATACCTTAGGAAAATTTGCTTACCTCATTTATCTTCAGAATAACATCATAATGATCTGCGAATGTTAAGGAATATGGTCTAAGTACTTACATATCTCAGATTAAACTGGTGATAGTTATGTAGAAAATGCACACTTATTCTAATACTACGGTGCTTTTTTGTGCATTCATTTCCACAATCAAAAAATTTGAGAGCGTGTCCACTTGGAAACTTGCAAAAGCTGCCTTCCTTTTGTGGATATTATAGATAGATGATAACTATCACAAAGATAATCAAAACATAAAGTCTTCTACTCAGCTTTCTAAGACATCCCAGAAACAGATGTATGGGAGTAGCTCAGCTTCATTTGGGGACAAACGTAGAAGTAAAAGATACTCCCGGAATACATTAATAATAAAGACAGAAAAGTGTTAATGGCAGTTGAATAACTTGTCAGACTGCTCCTAAATACTTATTTGCATCCTAATGGTTAATTAAGGAATAGGAGGTTGATAAAAATGTTGAGAGAAGTCTGAAATTGCATGAAATTACAGTACTTTTTAAGTAAATTACAGTACTTTATACATTTCATGCAAAAAAAGAGTACCTGTGGTGCTCCATTGTTCTGAAGGTCACTTTGACATAAGAAATTAATTACAAGTGCTTGAAATTAAAATCCTACAGCCTATATTAGATATCTAAACATGTGGCCTTAGAAGTATTTCAAAACCCTGGAGTTCCAATTGAATTCTCATTTCTACAGTGTTTATTTATAGGAAAACTGGGATCCTTTTGGACCACCACACCAGGAGAATTTTCTTTTTTTTTAACAGGGCCAGGAACTGACCTGGACTTCAAATAAGTAATGGCTACATATAGAATCTAATTTTGCCATTAATGAACTCAATAATTTGGCTGTGCGGAAGAGTTTGTTCACTTGCAGGTGCTGTAAACTTACCATTTTTCACCTAGCAAGGGAGCAGTTCAAGGAACTGAAGGATGGATAAACATGACTGAACTGATGAATTGGCAAGGTGTGGTGTGTTCAGATACTTGATTTAAGATGCTGTAGTTCTAAATTCCTTTCCAGGCTCATAAAGAGTGCACACATATTTGTCACTGTGGCAAATCCCCTCTTATGGAATATGAACTTTAAACTGCGCTTCGTGAATATAAAATCTTGTTATGAACTATCTCAGCACAAGCCACTCTTGTTTTTTATAACTACTAGGAATCCAAAGACATCTGTGCTTATAGTCCTGACTTTCACTCTCAAGAAATTAAGATTCCTTAGATACAAGTGAGTGATACAAGACACAGTGATTGAAATTAGTATGGCATTCCTGTAGTTTTCTACACCACACATACAGACACTTATAAACCAGCAAGATTTATTAATCTTTTCCCTAAAAGTAAGTTCCAATTGTTTTGGATGTATAGTTGAATGTTCCAGGAAGGCACAGAATTTTTTAACAAAATAGTAATTTAATTTATTACCTCTTAGTTTCCTGTTAAATATCAAAGGAAACATAAATATTAATGAAGACTTAGATTTTCTTTTCAAGGAGCATAGTTTTACTTGTTAGGAAAAAGAGGAAAGTTGAGATCTTCATGCTTAAATGTATTGGCCAGCCTCACTGTGCTCCATGAACACACGAAAAAAATATATACACTTTTCTTGTGAAAGAAGTAAAAATTATGTAATATCTTTCATACTCTAAGTACTTCCGTGCAAAGAAAATCCATAAAGTTGCAAAATCCCTCATCAGACACCGTAAGAGAGTGCAGCAAAGTAAAATTTTAAATGAACAAGTACTTCATGAAGTTTCTTCCCAACACTTGCTTTGGTTGCTAAAATGAAGATTTTGAGCTAGTGATATAACTATCATTTATTTCAGAGATGGATCAGGTCTTTAAATTTCAACTTATTAAAATTGATTTGGGTTCCATTTATGTAATTGAGAACAGGATTTTTGCCAGGAAAATTAAGCTCTTTCAACCATTTAAATAAGGAAGCTTTGTACAGTCATCTATATTTTATTTCTACTGTGGTAGAAGTGTCTGAGACTGAACTATTATTTTCTTCTACTCTAAATCAATTCCATTATGAATCAGAGCCAAAATATAGTTCTCCAATCCCAGTGCAAGTCACATTTATAGGTGCAGAAATATATATCTAAAACCTGAAAGTGGATATTTATGTACTTATGTTTCAGGTTCTCTTTGTCCAAATGCACAAAATTTTGTCTGTCAACATAATGATAAAAGCTCCAGTCTTGACAGCAGTGAGCAGCTCTAAATGCAGAATGGGTTCATAAATGCAGGAATGTCTACAGCAACTGGAGTTACTGGAGTTTATCATGGTTGATCCACTCAAACATCCTGCCTTAGTTTACCATCTGTCCTCCATGCAGTTTGAACTTTGAGACTGTTCCCTTCTGGCTCACTGTCTTTCCCTGAAGAAGGCAGAAACTTGTTGCCCAGGCAAAAAATAAAGCTTCAGGGGTCAAATCCTGTCCAAACTCTGCCTGCCACAGAGCAGAGATCCTGCCAGCTGATGGTGTTCTGGAATCCCATGGCCACCCATTCTTTGTATTGGGCTAGAACAGTTTTCATGCACATCAGACAGGCTTAACAAAGAGAAGTTGCAGCTGAGTGCTTTGGACTGGTATGAGGGAGAAACTGCAGCATGAGTCCAGTGACTTCTGTTAAGACACCAGGAATCTCAAGTCTGGATTTAGTTCAAGTGATGCTAATAATGTGAATATGCTTTGATGAGATTTCAGTACCCTCAACACACTGATTTCCCAACCCAAATATTATATGTAGACATATGCTTTATAGAGACATATAGTACAATTGAGCTATTGACAATTAGTATAGATCTTGTGGATTTAATCAAAAAAGCTTGGAAATTTTAAATTATTTTTCCCCATCTTTAAGTCATCCAAAGATGGCAAAGAAAGGAAGGAAAACCCTAAAGCTGAATTTCATTATATTGATGGGAAACCAATAGCAGGTAAGCCTTTCCTTCTGAACTTAAGTGCTGATTTTTGCAGAGTAGAATGATTTCAGCTTAAGATTTCTTCTGAATCTGGGTGAAGTGAATTCCACTCCAGTTAGGAACACAGTAGAGGAAGCGAATTAAAATTTGATCTGTTCTCAGATTTATCAGAGGGATAAAATGCAGTTAGATCACTGTGCAACAGTAAGAAACATTGGAAAATTAATTCTTCCTGAGATATAGTTTTTTTTTTTTTAGATATATTCACACAGGTTTAATCCCTCCCTTCTTTTGAAATTCCCTTTCCCTACCTTCAAAAAATCCTACCAGCTTGTCAAGTATCCATGACAAAGGTTAATTTTAAAAGTGAAAGAATGTGAAGAGTATAGTTCTCTAGTCATCACTGCTGCAGCTTGGAAAGCTTGGAATGCTTTTCCACTCAGCGTTAAGTGATCACGAAGAGCAGAAGAGAGGTAAACAAGAAAACTAAGATAGTTCTCATATATAACTTAGGAAAGCAAACTTGCTTGGAAGCAGCCCAGTAGTTAGCAGGAGAATGGAATATGAAGAGTCAGTAGAGAATGGAGATAAAATTACAGAGAAAAAGTGAGTTAAATGTACAAAAAACTCCAATATAAAGAGTATTAATTCCAGTTTAATCAAGGGACGTACTGTTGTGTTTTAATGGACCTTTTCACTCAAAAAATAAATATAACTGAGATATTTTAAGGAAAAACAGGGAAGTGAGATTGAAGAGCACTGTTGAAAATATGAACACCTTCTCTATCCTGCTAATGAGGACAGACAAGGACAGGAAAGAAAAGGAAAAGAAATAAAGTCTAACAACATCATCATAATGTATGGAAAATCAGAGGAGACTTTTTTGGAAAAGTAGTACTACGCAGTGACTATGTGTTCTCCAGAAGAAAATCAAGACCTTTCTCTTAAAAATGTGTGAAGAAAAGCTGAAAATCACTACCGAGGCCTCTTTCAAGTCTGTTGATGTATTTATAATGACAGTTTTCTTCAAAAGAAGGATGGAAATGTCTCCCTCAAAAATAACTCAAACCAGCAAGGAATTATGTAAATAACAAGTTATACTGTGCATATGTTTTTAGAGAAAAAAAACCCTAAAGTTTATACTTGCTTATGATTGAAATATATTTAATTATATGTGTATCATTGGTTTAAATGGGAATATTTGCATGTGGAATAGCTCAAGTGAGCAGTGTAAACAAAAATATTGCGAGGACACAAATAATGAAGAAGAATCAAGAGAGGAACATAATTATGTTGAGTATGAGGATTTTATTAAATGGAAAGTAATGATGATGAAATTGATTTCTTTAAGCACAGACAGAACACCAGCTATGTTTGGATCCAAAGTTTCATGGCACATCATCATCAACAATCAGTCAGAGAAAAAGTGATAGACTTGACACATAGCCAGTGGTGGTTAAAGTTAACTCCACTCAGAGAAAAGGCTTTTAATAATACAGGTCATGCAATATGCTATAAACGAACTTCAAAGAGAGAAGTTTTCAAAGGTCAACAGTCTTAGTGGAATTAATGTTCTAAGAAGATGTATTGATTGGGCTGGGTTTTTTTTTCCTCATATGTTGTGATAATTCTATGATCAATAAACAAAGAAGTTGGTGAACCTTTCCCACTTCATTTTGCCAAGCTTATGGTTGACTGAGGTTTATGGTTGACTGAGTTTAGTTCAGAGGTAAAAGAGAAAGAAAAGTTTATTATACACATGTTAAGATGAAAGCACTTCCAAGTGCCTTGTAATTGAAGGTATTCAAAGTGAGATTTGGGATGCAGGTAAAATAAAGGAAAAAATAAATTCTAGGAAACCTCAATATTCCCCCTAAAAGTGAAAACATGAAAACTAATTTGGAAAAATAAGAAAAATATTATGAAATATGGATTTCTTGAAGGCATTACTGTGAACTTGAAAACTACATACACTGTATACCTTAAAGAATATTTAGAGTTACCAATGAAATTTGTATAATCTTGTCCATGACAATAATAGTCCATATACCTTACTGTAAGAGTGAATTAACACTTACATCTGGATGCTGGTGTATTAAAAAAGGAACATCTTGCAAAGTAAAGCAATGTCTTCAGGGAAGACTGGAGTAAGAAGAATAAAATGTGTATGTCAGGTAAAACTATAGACCTTTTCCAACTGTCCTAGTCATGTCCTCTGAAGTACTTACCATATAGTTGGAAAATAAAGCTTTTCAATACATATGTAGGACAAATCTAAATGAAACACATGAAAAGGTATGTTACTCCTCATACTTCAACAAACTTTCAACAGCAGCAACAGAAGATATGCTGTATCAAATATCCCAGGAGTCATATAGCTGCCAATGCCATTACGTCTAAACACTTATCCAACTACTTTTGCTGCTGAATACATGCAACTAAAATTTTATGTCAGTTGATGCACAGATATTTGTAAAATTATGATGGTTAAACTAGATAATTAGGAGACAAAATTGCTTCTTGTGTTCCCAGCTCTACAGCTGCTTTCTGCATCTGGAAAATTTATTAAAACCTGTGCTTAAAATTAGATACTCTTCACCTACCTCTTTCTCTACAAATCAGTATTTGAATAAATTAGGTTGTTTTGGAAATCTCTTCCTTCCTAGTGAAGTGAAATTAATTGAGGTTGCAAACTTATGGAAGATGAATCTTTACCTAAGGTCATCTTTGCAAAATATATTTGAAATTCCGGTCTCTATATCGCCTTATGTTTTGTTGCCTCAACATCCAGAACTATCTGTTAATTCATTTGTTCAGTTTGACTCCCATAAATTGTGCAAAATTTGGAGGAGGGGAAACCCTAAGGAAATCAAGATTGTGCCAAAAAATATTTGTTTAAGGTGAATTCACTACATTTTTTCCAAGCAGGTCCCAAAAGTTCCTTTGGTTTTGCTCAGTAATGTCAAATTAAATACAAAGCATTAAAATAGTGGTAAAATTTCCTTGAAACTAGATAACTAGCCAAAGCTTGTACATCTGAATGAATGATGAAATAATTATTCATAATTATAATGCATAATTTTATCATATTCATATATTCATTATTGCCATCATATTGCACTGAGCAACAAGCAGAGCAATAACTATTTATTTTAATTCTAATTATTAGCTCAAAAACACTATGCATGAGAATGATGCTTTTACAAAATTGTTAAAGGTAAATTCTATGGCCTTAAACCTAGGTGTATTGAGGCAATGAGACCAACTGAATGAAACAAAAAAAGGAAATTGAAGAAGTAAAAAATTGTAGAGATAGGGCTAGAAAAATATAGCAGGTAATGTATTGATTATAGGACAATATCTTGAGTAACTTGATATAAAAGAAACACAACTTGTTTTCCAAGTATAACTTTTTCTTACTAGCAAGAAGGAGAAGAATACAGATATTAATATGCCCTGCTTCTTGGAACAACATGCATGTTTGTAGCATGATATTCTTGAAAAATCCAAATAACCTGTTTTGATGTTTGCAGACATCTCTTTTCTTCTTCCTATTTAGATGATCGCGTATGCAGACAGAGACTGCAGAGACACTATGTATCCACTAGCATAGAAGTGTTTGCATGTGTGTGGATTTTTACATATATGCTTCTCATGGTTACGAGTCTTGCATGTACATTTATGTAGATCAGTTTATTCACATACACACCCACATATATAGATATACACATACATCTGGGCACATATCTATCTATGCGTGTGTATGTATTTTTTTAAGTATGGAATAAAACAGATTTTTTTCTTTCCTACACTTTAGTTTTTCTCCTTCCTCACTCCTCAAGTTGTGTGCAAAATTCATTGTACACCTGCCAAAAGAGACCCATTACTTTTTTCAGCAAAATGATGCAGCAGGTTTTGGACACTACCACTGAGGCAGGGTTTGTTTTGAAGCTGAACAGCTTTGTCTTTAGTGCAGTACTCTAGTGGCATGACTTAATCCAGCAAAGCCCTCCTTGTGAAATCTTGAAAATAGAAAAAATATTTGCCTACTTGAGAGATCCTGTTTGGCTATTTATTTTCATGAAGCCCTACTTACTTAGCATAAGTAGAAATCATTGATTTCCAGAGAGTAGTCTCCGTTTGCTGAACATGAACTCTGAACCTGGAAGTCTAGGGGTCAGAGGTACCAGGTTACAGTAGAATCTGACAAAGTATTTAAAACTGATTTCCTTTCAAAGACTTCTGAATCTGCTTGTTTGAAACATAATTATTGCTATCTTTTAAACTTAGGATGTATTTCTAACTTTTCACTTATGCTATTTTATTAGCACACTGTGTTGGTATGTCCTCTGGTGATGCAAACACTGTGCATTACTTTGTATTAAATAGGCAGTAAATTAAGTCAAAATCAAGCTCTTCAATCTCTCTCTCATTTTTATTGTATAGCTGTGGGCTGAAATCTTGTTTTTACTATATGTCATGCATCTGAAATTTGATGCTAGGCAGTTCGACAGACAGTACTGGGAAATGTAAGGAAGAAAAAAAACATCTCTTGGCATAGAGCTTCTGCAGCATTCAACAGAATTCAGCTCTCACAGAATATCCCTGGCAACTGCTGCAGTCTGCTTCCCAGAAATCAGTGACCTGTGTTAAGTTATTAGCCATTGGACTCAGACAGCTCACTCTTCACAAGTCTGTCTTAAGAAGCTTTTCACCTCCCAGTCATCTGATGCATTGCCTGCATCTCATACAAGTTTATAAAAAACTGCTCATAACAGATGTTCACCCATACTACACTTTTCACACATCAAGATCCCAAGGTTTAAAAGCCATTCATGTGAATGCTGCATGTGCATACAAAGTTGTCAGATTTTCCAGGACACTGCTTTCTACAGCTTAATATTGTCATTATATGAAGGTGTGTGTGTCTGTAAATCTTACCCAAGCAGCTATACTTTGAGTATTTTAATAATGTGGGGTAGTTAATAGCTACCCAGACTGGACCGGAGTTGCTGAGGTCCCTCAAGAAAGCCTGAAACTGGTGTTTACAGCCTATAACATCTTTGCTATCACTAAAATTCTAGCAAAAGGGGCAAATAGATGGACTGGACACCTCAGTCTGTGAAGGGACTGACAAAGGTGAGGAATTCGGATAACAGCTTTTAGCACACATAACATATAAAAGCTATGAGTAAGCAATTGTTTACAGTTCCTAATATAAGAACTAGCAGGCACCAAATAAAACTAGCAGGTTGCTTATTGAGAAGAAACAGCAGGGAACATCTCTGCAGGCAGTGCAATGTATAGTTCAGTTCTGGAATGTGTTACTTTGAGACTTTTGTAAAAAGTTTAAATAGTTCTGCATATCATTATAAAAGAAATCATGGAAGAAATTTGCTTTGAGAGATTCAAATACAGATACAATCAAAGCTGCAAAGCCCTCACTGCATATTTGGTGGTAAAGCACTTTTCTGAAATGCAATACTACCTGCTTGTACTTGTACTTCTGCTCTTTCATGTGCTAACACTACTGCACTTGTGAAACTTGTGGATCTGACCTGACTGACCTGCTGCAGGATTTGGCAGGCTGTTCGTACATTCTGCTCTTTGAATAATTCATTCTGACTCTACACAGGACTAGTATCAGTAGCCCTCTTCAAATTCCATTTTCCCATCAATGATAGCAATTCACTATACTACAGTGTGATATTTTCATGTAACTTTCATCAATACCTCCTACACATACACAAACTCAGGAAAAGTTATTTTCATTTTGCTTTGAAATGGTGTGATTATAGCACATAGGTCATGCAAACATTATTTCTCATTTGCATAATTATTCTATTTTCAATTATACATTATAAGCCATATCATGTTAGAATTTCAGTGATCATGAGTTCTTGAATGTTTCTGTTTCATACCAATGGCTTCATGCACTTATTGCTGCTATAAGTTAATTAAATCTTAAAAAGAGAGAAAGAAAAACTCACCTGCATACAAAGCCAAAGCATTTGAAAAACATAAAGCCAGAACATCCTCTTTTTAAATAGGTATCATAGCAAAAGCTGAAACATAGCCAAGTGCATTGAGAAATATGAAGTTTTTGTTGTGGACCACAAAAAAATAATATATCACATAGTTTAGGCCAATAAAGTATCACAGATTTGCCCACTTTGAAAGCTAGAGAGTATCAAGACGACAGCAAAAAGAGAAATTCTTGGAGGAATCCAGATCTTTGTTTGATAGTAAACATCAGTGCTTCTCTTAAAAATGGCAAGGTGTCAAGAAAACAGAATGTTTTTCCTTTTAAAGAGAACATTATATGTCTTAAGTGTGGTCAAAGGCAGAAAAATGGCTGCTTAGAAAGAACAGTTCTTCAGCTGTGATACCTATATGCTTTCAACTTATATCAACCTAGTTTGCTGGCAAAAAAGAAGGAAAGGCATAACTGTTGGTTCAAAGCTAAGACCCTCAAGAGAGCATCTGCCCTCATGAAATGTGGTAACAAGTACTGCTAAATTCTGGGATTACCATATGAAACATGATTAAGTGAATATTGTCTTACTTTATCTTTTCTTGGAGTATCGTGGTCTGTGTAATTACCTATAATTTGGGCTAAATAAGTAGAAATTTAAGTATGTAGTGCCAGAATTAGATCTGGAATTAGATTGGCTGTTAAAAATTAGGTGGCACCCAATTTTGCAAGAAAACTTACATAAAATTATACACTGACTTTTTATTTTTCCCCACGTGTTACCTCATCCTGATCCTTCTCTTCTTCTGTTATCTTCTTCCTTTAACTGCCTCACCTAGCCCATAACATTTCTCATTACTGAGGCTGTACTCACACAGACACTTGGATTGTAAGTACATCAATTTGAAGATAAATTTTTTCTCTTTTGGATCCTGAGAGAAGGAAACTGCCATGTTAGAATTATCACTTTTAATTAGTGAACTCTCAGATTGGCAGCATGTAGAAGAGCTAGGACAGCAAAAGGAAATGGGATGATTTTAGCAGTGATAATCTTTATAGTGCCAAGAAACTTTCACAGCAGTTCATTAGAAGGGAGATCTGTGACTTAGGCAAGACTGAATCAGCACTCATGCTGGCTACATCAGTAGTGCTCAACTGAGGATTAAAAAGAGCAGAAAAGGAGGAGTGGATCACAGATGCTGGTCTGGGTAGGCCAGGTGCATTCCTCTGTGCATGGATTATGTCCTGGGTTTCCTCTGAGTCCTGTGAATGAATAATGAAATAGATGTGGTTTTACCGTTCACAGTGGAATAATAACATGAAGATTGGCATATTTTTGCAGCATGAAATGTAGTATATACATTGCATGCCTTGGGCTCCACTTTGATTGTGGAAGGATTCAGAGACTTCTGGGGGAGTATTACAGGATTTTACAAGCTGGGAGAAACTATATTGGCTACTAACCAGTGATGAATCTTCTTTATTAAATTAAGGTGCCATCAGGAAGACAAGTATGAGCAGGCAGGACTTTTATTTTTTTACCTTTTATTTCCACATAGTCATACCTTTTTCCATGAACACAGAATAGTGGAGTGGTCTGTTCTCAGGGGTTTTGAATGATCCTCTTTTGTCTTCCCTGTAGACTCTAGTGTCCATCAGTTCTTCAATGTAGACTTCTGATGTTTATTAACAAATTCTTCTTCAACAGTTGCTATTGCTGAGTAGTTTTAATGGCAGAACTACATGAAACTAAAGTGATCAAAGTACTTTTGGAATCCAGCTTCTTTTAAAATTTGTTATTAAAATTGTTCTTGATAAAAATTCCCGTCTTTTATGCAATGAAGGTTAATATTAAATATCAAGACAGTATAATACTGAAATACCAACATTCCATTACTATTGAAATAATTGACAGAAAGTATGAGAAATCTTTAACCATGTTCTTATCATGTAAGCAAGCTAGAGGCTGTCTATTGCAGGCATCCTATCTGAATACATGCTAATTTAAAGCCAGGCACACAAGAAAGTATTTTATCCTCAGTCTTCCCACAGAAAATTTCTACTACATATCAAAACTGTTGAAAAATCACGAAATTCAAAATTTCAAAAGAGCACTGGGACAAAAAAAAAAAAAAAAAAAAAGGAGAAAAAATCAAGGGAATATTGGTAAGACACAACTGCCTTTTTATGGGTAGAAAAAAATCAGGCTAAAATTACTTTAAAGCATAGTAGTTGGAGTAAGTCATGATGAAAAGAGATGGGGAAAAACACCTTTCTATGATCATAGGTGTTTTGATTTAAAATGGGATGAAAATATTTGTTTAGCTCAGTCTAAACACTTACATGACACATTTAGCTTTTCAAATGCTTGAATCTCTTTGGCATTCTTTTACACTGGCATATGGAGTGATAAATGTGCCACAGTTTCTCAATTCTGCCCTTTACATTCTAATTAAAGGAGAAACAACCCACTTTTCTGACTGTTTTCCAGAAGTAGGAATGATGAAATTGATGCTGGTTTGTGAGTTAGAGCCTTCTCCCACTTTCCCTTCCCAGGACCTGGGAGAACAGAATCTATTTCATAACTGTTGGAGGTAGGAATCTTTTAATGAGAGAATCTTGAAATAAAAATATCACAGTTTATTTCTTCTCCTGAGAGAGGGTAAACAATGAAAGATTTCTTGTGCTCTCTAGTAATGGTGGTGTTTTGGATGGGCAAAAATCAGAATCTTTCTCTCAAGGGCTGATTTGGCATGTGGCTAGTCATTCCATATGAAACAAAATTAATGTTCAGGTATTGTTCCAGGTTTTTATGTGGAAAAAAGGAACTTAATATTCTCAGAGGAAGTTTCTTTGCACATCACTCCAGTTTATCATTCCCTCACAGAGTGAGAGAGTGGAAAGGACCCCTGAGTGCTCCTGTTACAATGCTTTTGCTGCCTGGTAATTGTAATTAATGAGACTAAATGCCCTGAGTCTGTCCTCTGGGTGCTGCTTCAATTTGTAGGAGCTTTGTCATGTCCAGATCCAGCAGAATGTGCAGAAACCAAGAGCAGGGCTAAACAAAGTCCCAGAACCACGAGCAGCTCTAGCAGGGGAATCCTGCCTGGTGAAAATGGGCATTTTCACCAGGAAAGGCACAAGGGATTTCAAACCAAACTCAATTTGAGGCATTTTTCACAACCCAAAGAGACTGTGACAACATCCATGTGAGTCAAACAATATCAGCAAGCTAATTGCCTGTAGTGGCCACCAAGCAAAAGCCAGAAGGAACAGAATTTTTGCAGAGTGAGCCAGCAGAGGGGCAGCAGAGGCTGGAAGGGATCTCTGGAAATCTCCTGGACTAAATTCCCACACAAAGCAGAGCTGCCTCTGCTCCTGGATGAGCCAGCCATGGGTGCCAGGACAGAACTTCATCCCTCTGGGCCATGCCTGAGCATTCAGCTTTTATATTTTCAGATTCTGTGCTGCTCTAGTGTAAAACTCTGAAACTCCTTAGCCTGTCAGCTGCTGCTCTCCTGTTTTATTCAGGCACAACAGTTCCTCTCTAGGCCTGAATCTCAAGGACACCTCACTGCCTCAGTGAAATATTTAAACAAAAGTGAATTTGGGGGCAGCAAACTGGGGGTAAATGAATTCATGACCTGCAGCTGTAATTGGAGGATTAACCCCTGATATGTGAATGGACCAAACTCATAATTGTGTGAAAATCTCGTGACCATTAAGCCATTTAATTAAAAACAAGTGCACTTTTGCTCTGTCTGCCACAGCAAGTATTTCCTCTTGGTTTTGGATATAACTGCTTCCCACTTACATTACAGGAGTTCCTCAAATTTCCCATCTCCCACTATTGCTATTCCTGCTTGAGGAATCCTTGCTTTCTCAGCCCTTCCCACAGCAGAACTTCCCTGCACTCCTTACTGGGTTTTCTTCCCCCCCTCTGTTTATCATTTCCAGTCCATCTGTGTTTTTTGAGGTGGGACAGAAGTCAATTTCCACCCCCAAATTGAGTTTGGCTTGAAATCCCTTGTGCCTTTCCCTGGTAAAAATTCCCAGTATCCATTATAAGAGTTTTATTAAGTAGCACAACACCTTCTAATCTTCCAATTTCCCCTAAATCCTTCTCTTACTACTTTCTTATATTTTCAGTACCTTTTCTTGTTAATCCTGTGCTCTTAGAGAGCCATCAGAATATCTTTCATATATTTTCTGAGAGCTAACAGCTGATTTTAAAGCTGTCATTGAGTAAGAAAAGTAGTTTTTCCTGACTATGCATTGCTTTGCATTTCTTGATACTGTGCATTTAATCTTCTCCTCACTCAATGAGATCCTTGAAGCCTGCTTCAGATTTTAGTACCCTGGGAAACTCAGTGGTTTTCAGCCTTTCTTCCAGAACATTCCTGCAAGTGTTTAACAGTACCAGTCCCAAAAATTTGCCTTGGTGACCTCAATATTAATATCTCTTCTTTGTGAAAACTCTTCACTTATTCCTAACCTTCTTTGTTTATTGAAAGATTAGTCCATGCAGAGGCTTTTCTTTTTGTTCTGGAGGAATTTATTTTCCTGGGGAGGCTTTGGTGAGATGTCAGAGGTTTGACATCTCCCATTGCAGTGCACTTATGTAATTTTAGCTGATACACTACTGATTCCTTTTAAGAGCTCCACAAGATTTCACTTAGCCTTTCTCTGATGGCTGCATCTTCCCTTTTTGCTTGAACTTACATTTTCCCAGAGAATTTTCTGCTCTCCTAAAGTTCATGTCCTCAGCTGGTTTTAGTGTTTGTTTGTTTATTTGTTTGGTTTTCTCCCACCAGCTGTTATGCCTAATAACATGGCTTAGACCATTTTGAGCAAATATGGGATGCACAGAATGAGCTAAATTGTGGAAATAGGAGAGCTGCCATTGTAGTTTTTAAAGAGAAGCCAATTAATAAATGCAGCTTTCAAAACAAAAATGTTGTAGAAGCTGACTGGACTGAAAGCAGCAGAAAGTGGTTTAGTTCTGGCTGATTAAACACAAGCATTAAATTCTCTGGCTATGTCTGTGCACAACCTTACAGATGAGGGGGTGATTTTTCAGAGTTGCATTTATTCCATCTTTTGTTGCTGCTCAGTGCTCCTCAGTTTACAGCTGGAGCAGATATTGTTACATAACTGAGCTTGTCACTGTTTATGGAGAGGATTTTCACACAGGAGCAATGAAAGAGCCACTGTGGGAGATTTTCTGAACTTTCTTCAAGAGAATGAAATTTCTGAGCCATGCATCCCCAAGCTATGGGCTTGCCATTTGTTGCAGTGACACTTGTGACACTGATTGACTGCTGCTGGAGATGTGAAAATGAAAATGCTTGTGCTTAGTGGCTGTCTGGAGACCAGACCCAAACCCCTGATGCTGTGGTGACCCAAATTCCCACGTAAAGAGGAAAACAGGAGCCACAAAAGGGAGGACATTATTTCTATTTTTAACCTCTCAGTTTTTCTTCTAAAGCCTGAGTGATAAGGGCCACATTTTCCATGGCAAACACAGGATTTGCCTCAGTCACAGCCCTGAAGGGAGGGCAATTTTTGCAAAGCACTGACTTCTATTTATGATCAATTACAATTGTAAAGGCACTGCTGACCTATATCAAAAAATCCTACCACAGTGTTCAATTTCCTGCATAATCCCCAATTTTATTTTTGTCTGGATGCATTAGACATTGTGTAGTACCTAATGCATCCAGAGATGCTTTCCCTTGTTGAAACAGCTGCTCTAACAAGGGAATTGTGAGCAAGTTTAGTAGATGTGAAAGGCAAGAAAGAGCTCACACATGAAGGGAGGTTGTTCTGTGCAGCAGACACCTCCAGCAGGTGAACTGCACATTCCAGTCCAAAATCAGAACTGCACATTCCAGTACAAAATCAGAACTGCACATTCCCATCCAAAAAATCCCCTCTCTTCTCTGAGTCTGGTGGTTATGCACACTTACAACGTTTATCCACTTTTGATTTCAAGTTTGGAATTGTTTTTACTAAAAGGCAGATGAATATCAATAGCTTCTAACTTAGCCTGAGGTTTTTTTGCTGTATCTTGGAATCACAGGATGGTTTGGGTTTGGAGGGTCCCAAACACTGATCCAGTGCCACCTCCCGCTGTCCCAGGTGCTCCAGCCCCAGTGTCCAGCCTGGCCTTGGGCACTGCCAGGGATCCAGGGGCAGCCACAGCTGCT
>JANRGV010000051.1:68079041-68095228 GCA_024734035.1 Alethe castanea
CATGAAGAGTGCTTTTTAAAAAAATTCCAGTGATTTCCCAGTTCAGAGGAAATTAGTGATCCAATTTTTTCCTTCCAAGTCTAGGCAGCATACATACAAATATTTTGTTCAAAATGAGATCCTGGGTCATATCTTATGGCACAGTGCTCAAACAATAAAACAACAGTACTTATAAATAAAATAAAAAAGTGCAAGTATACCGCACCAGTGGAAGTTTTAAAGCTCAGGTACTGTATCAACTTAATGGTGAGATAGAATTTACTCTTACTAACCCTTTTAATGTAATGTAACATTTTTTGTTTTAATAGAGGCAGAGAAGAATATTAGCACTTGATCACCAAGTAATTTTTTTCTTATCTTACACAGTACATGATCATTTTTCTGCTTCGAAGAAATAATGTTAATCCTTCGAGCAGACTGAAATAAATAATTTCCCATGTAAGAAAGTTAACACCATAAGAGTACTCTTAAATATACTGAGGTGCACAATCCTACTGAATTTTTGATCTTTAATTTAATTATTTTTGGTAATTATAATACTGGAATAAAAGATGACAAAATTATTTTTGAATTCTTTACAAAATAGAATTTGAGATGTAAGTATAGATGTTTTAATGACTTATGTTTTTAACTTGTGAACTTGACTTCGGAGTTATATAAAATTTGGATTTTTTTTTCTGAGAAGCCATTATATAGGTATCTACCCCTAAATTAGACTATTGAAGACAGATGTATCATTGCTTCTTTGTTTTATTTTTTTTCTCATCTCTGAATGGAAGAAAATTTTTTATCTTTGTTAGTGAGACAAATTTTTAAAAAATCACTTGCTTTTCCTACCAAAGTCTTTGGGTTTTTTGGGGCAGTCTTTGAAATCTTATGTTTATAGGGCCTTACTATGTGTATTTCACACATAGAAACACACAGGGATCTATCATGAGAACTGCATCTTTCCTACTTCCTTTTTTTTTTCCTCCAAATCTCCTTTAATGAAGTTTATTTCCATCTGTGGTACAATGGGGAAAAGAATACTGCCTGGATTTATCAGTAAAGAAAACAAAAGCCAAGAACAGCTAAATGAAGTACATCTGATAAAGCTAAACTGGGTGAAGGCTTAGATCTTTGGCAGAGCTGAAGGTTGTACTTGTTCTAAGAGATGTACCTGAGGCTGAAAGGCATCTTGCTGCTGTCTTTGATTCATCTCCTTTGTTCTTACTGTTGTGAAAGTGTAAGTTACCTTTGAGCTCTCCACGTCACTGCAATAACGAATATTAAAGCACAGTGAAAAAAAAAAAATAGATTAGAAGTATATGGAACTACCATGAAGGCATCTTTCTTCTTTAGTTCAGGTGTCTGTCTGGAGACTGTATATTTAAGGCATACCTTTATGGACCTTTATTATGTAGATATTTGAATTAACCTGTTGCTCACAGGGCTGTAGTTACATATAGTTGTATTTGTGCTGAGGTTCAGCCTAGAGTGGCTTTTGTATGACTACTGTGAGTAAAATTGAGATGTTAAAACCTTTTAAAACTTATTCTCCCGATGACATCAGAGATCTGGAAGACACCAATCTGACAAACCAAGTTCTCAAACTTCTCAATTCACAAGAAAAAAAGAAAAAGCAAGAACACAACAGTGTTTTTCCTAAAGACAGTTCCTAAAACACATACCTCTGTTCTTGCACACAAAGACACAAAGAAGCAGGAGTATTCTTAACACAGCAGTAGTCATACTGATGGAAAACATGGAGAAGTTTCCTGTTGTTTTCTTTTTATTGTTTAAATGTTATTCTTTGGGAAAAAAATATTTAAGATTTTGCAAAAGAGTGTGATATTGTTTCCCGTAACTCCTTATTTTCCCTATGGAATTCATAATTTATTTTTCACCTATTATTATGTATTAGTGGGAACTATTAAAGCTACATAATTTGCTTACAATACAAGTAACAAGGTAACATCCTTGCAACTTGAACCTGCAAATGTCATGGTTATACAGACATATCACAGTAAAATAATAACTACTCTCAGGGCAGACAGAACAAAAGTGGTTTTCCTATTCCAAAGTACTAGCATTTTCTTCAGTAGTCACAAAGTAACTTCTATACTGTGCAGACACTTTTGAACTGGAAACCTAGCAACTTACAAGGTGTTTTAGAGAGCATTTTATGGTAAGGCTTTCAACTTCTGCAAGAAATAAATGGAATGCGCTGCTCTTTCACACATGCAACGTATTTTCAAAAATATGACTGGGGAAACTAGACTGGTGAATAAAGTTATTTTTAAGACAAAGTTGGAAAATTCTGGTTCTCTGGCATGAAGATTTAGTTGTTTGTAATGACCATGTGCAAGCCGACACAGTAATGTTTGTCTCAAAGGATTTCCCAGAAGTGCTTTTTTTGGGGTGGGGAGGGGAGGGTTGGTACACGCTGAAGTAAACCATGTGCTGCTGAATACGATAAGTAGAACTAAAGAAAGAAGATCAGGTTTCAGGAAGAATATTTATCATAAGAGATTTGAGCCAGCTACATTAAGAAGCCCAAGACTGAAAATTGCTGTTGTGTGTAATTTGTAGAAAAATACCAAAGTAGCACTAGTTTGGCCTCTCACTGTGTCTGGAATTACACTGCTCTGTAAAACAATTCTTCTTTCTGATACATTTTCTGTGAAACTGAAAGCTCATATGGGTGCCCTTTGAGCATGGTATATCATTCATTTCTGATAAAATGCTTGCTTGGGAGCAAAGGATTTGCAGAACTCAAAACTGTGGGAGTTGTTAGAAATTATTTATGTCTGTGTATTTTCTAATTATGAGCTGCCTGCCAGATGAAAATAGCATCTAGAGGATATTTTGATATCAATTCTCATTGTCCAGGTAAAGCCATATTAATTTTTAACATATCAATATAAAAATCAAATAAAACAAAGAATTATTTGTGAATGCACTTAAAAATAGGTATAATCTTTCATCTGAAGCTATATCACAGTTTTAAATATATATTAACTGTTTTCTAAACACTCCAAGTCATACAGTCTGCCCAGATATGGAAACTGAGTCAATTTCAAATTTCTGCAATATCAGTCAATTACCCAAAATAATAAATAGAGAATATTTTCATCTCTAATTTAATAGTATAAGTAGAATACAGGAGTGCTGATTTCTGAAAATTTATGGGCTTACTCTCTAACCAGATAATGCCACAGGGAATCATGGCAACTTAAGCTTTTGATATTGATGTTCATATTTCTAAGCCTAAGGGTATGGTTTTTTATGTTTTAACTCTAGAAATGTGCTGTAAGTGGGAACAGTTGCATGCATGCTTGATGCCTAGTTCATATATCCTGCCCATAGACAGTACAGCTTCTCCTAATATTAAAAGCATAAATTCCAGATGTTATATAGAAGACATTTCTGTATGCGCTGCAAGGAACTGCTTTTCAGCATTCAAGGCTAATAGACATATGGATGTTGTGAGGGAAATGTAGTCTAAACATAATTAAGTGGAGTATTCATTAATAGTACATGCTTCTATTTTCCTTCATTAAAATATGTAATGTGCGACAAGGACCATCTTTTATGATGCCAAGGATTTAAACTGAATTATTACCATCCAGAATTTTAACAAAAAGGACTTAAAATTAAAAGTTTCCCTGTGTCCTCACAGGATAACTTTCATCTGTTATTTTTAAATCCTCCGTTGCAAAGTGCATTATGTTGAATTGACAATCTAAATATTACTTTCTGCAGTCGGCATCCCAGCAGTGCTGGTAGCCTGAGCGCTAATTGTGAGCCAGTGTTGAACCCCAGCCAGTTCTGGTTGCAGACTCATTAGCATATTCATAAGTCACAGCTTCACGCAGGTGCCAGAAAGAGCAAAATGTTTTGTGACTATTCACTGCCGCAATAGTAGAAATACTGAATTAATGCTAAAAAGCTATGTGAGAAAATAAGCTTCTAATATTGCAATGTCGGTTCAAAAACTCTCAAGCAATTGCTCCATGAAAAAATGAAACAAGGTCTTTTTTTCCTTTTCTTTTTTCCCCTTTTTCCTGCCTTGCCTTCTCTCTCTCCCATCCCCCTTCCCCACCCCTCCCCTTTGCCCTGCAGAGTGGAAAATTCAGATCAGGCAGATTAAAAACAACGTTTCTTACTTCATCCTCTTTTGAAAACTGGCTCTGATTTTCTTAATAGAGGCCAAGGAAGATAGTGTGATAATTACTAGATTAGACATCTACAGACCCTGCTGCATGAGCGATAAACCAGTATAATGGAACTAAGCTTCTTCTAAATGAATCGGAGCAATCTGGATTCTCACTAATTCAAATAAATTCAAAATAAAAGCACGTTCTCAACCCACTGCTGTCAATAGTAACAGCATGATAAAGGGATTGTCTGGATCAGTGTATCTCTTCACTGCAGGTCACTTTTGGCCCTTTCATCAATAAAATTTGGTCTTTTTGTAATACAAAGACAACTGATTTAATTAAAATTCTATTTCAAAACCTTAGTAAAACGAAGTATTTAAAGGATTTTTAGCATTGTTAAATCCAGATAATAAGACTCCATTTTATCATTCAAGCACATCTAGCAGTGTGCTTTCTCAAATAAAGTTGCATCACTTAATTTTGTTAGTTTCACCACTGATCATCCAGACAATGTTTTTAATTTCTGTGTAATTTATTAGACTAGGTTTCCAATTTTATTTCACCTTAACGGATCCTGTTAAATCATAGAATCATAGAATTTCAAGAGCTGAAATATACCTTAAAGATCATCTAATCACAGCACACTTTACAAAGGACAGGGACACCTCCCACTAGACCAGGTTGCTCAAGATCTTTTCCACTCCGGCTTTGAACACTGCCAGGGCTTGGGCAGCCACAACCTCCCCGTGCAACCTGTTCCAGTGTCTCATCACCCTTAAAGTAAAGAATTTCTTCCCCATATCTAACCTAATTTTTCTTTCTTTCAGTTTGTCCCCATTACTCCTTGTCCTATCCCTACAGTTCCTGACAGAGAGTCCCTCTCCTTCATCCAAGTAGGTGCCCTTCAGACACTGAAATGTTGTTATGAAATCTCCACACAACCTTGTCTTCTCCAGGCTGGACCCCAACTTTCTTAGTCTGTCTTTGTAGGTTCAATTTTCCTGTAGATGCAGATTAGCAGGAAGTTAATGATCTTCATGTTAACAAAATTTATTAGATAGTGATCCACAATCAAAGTGCACACTATTTTTTTTTTTTTAAGGCAGAAGATCTACCCTAACTATGCACTAATCATCAGGATTTTGGAAAATATTTTGGCTATTACCCTCTCATGGAGGGACAATATTAAAATTATTAAATACTTATTTCCATACACAATATCCTACATATCCTAGTTGTTCATACTTTAATTGGAGAATGTTTATGTGAAAGATATAAAAAGATACATGAAAACTATAAAAAAAAACATAGTGAGTACAAGATAAGTACAAGGGATGGGTAGAAGGATCTGCATTTCAATACTGCCCTTGCATTCTTATCTTCTATAAAGATTTTGAATTTTTTATTCAATGTCTGTGAGGAGAATTTGACATTGACTATGCTAGATATTTCCTAGATATTTCTAGTATTCCAGCTAGAAAAGCCTTTGAGGCCTAGGGAGCCACACTCATTCCCATCACAAAGCTGGAAATTGCCAGTTGAGTGACAAAGCTTGTCCCCACTTTAGCCTTGGATTTCTCCTGCTATGAGACAAGAGGGGAGCCCTGAGCATAAAAACCCGCAGGGAGCTGTCTGTGAGCTGCTGAAACAATCCACCCAGCACAGTCCACTCCTTGGGGAGACTTGGACGTCCTCAGAAAGAAGGGCATCAGAAATGAGGCTGCAGACTGCATTATAAGCCATTTCTGGTCCTTGGTGTGTGCATCACAACCCTTTTGCATCTCAGACTAGTACACAAGTTAGTAGAATTGTGTCCAGAAAGCTCTGTAAGACCTTGAATCTCTCAGATGCTGAAGGAAATATATGGGTTTGTTTGGTTTAGTTTTGCCTTTGTCTTCCTGTGTTCTTAATTTTAAATGTTAGGCTACTTTGTTAAAAAGAGAGATCGTCTCTATTTTAGAAAACTATCAAGATCACACCAAACATTGAGTACTTTTGAGTTGCTCAATTTGAGTTTGCAGGTTTGAGTTGCTCAGTCCTGTCAAGAAAGAAGATACTCTGCAGGGTAATCAAGGCATAAACTGGTGCTGCTAGCAGAAATACAAGTCTAAGAAATGGCTATGTATTCTGTTCTTAGGCAGCAGCATGGTAAATTCAAAAACTGAATTTCACATTTGGAAGCTGTAGCTGACTTTAAGACAGTAGTAGATGAGAGATGTGATTACGGCTGGCTACAGGCTTGCCCGATCTGTGTATTGGCCTGAGGGACCCTGAAGCCAGGTAGGTACATCCGTGCATCACCCTGTCTGAGCCATGGCACAGCTCTGCAGGAGCCCTCTGAAAATTAAGATGTGTTCAGTGCGCAGAGAGAGTGTTGCAATAGCACAGGCACATTGCTACTGGAACAAACACAGAGTGGAAAATAATTAAAAGTATGGACAGGGTGTGTTTATCTTTTGTGATGCCAAATCATGTAAATATATTCATGCTCCATTATTTGGTATGGCCACTGGCCCCTATAAAAATCCTACTTACTTGAGCTGTGTGAAATCTCAGTAAGCAAGAAGCATCCAGGCCATTATGCCTTAGACAGACATGACATCCTATTTCTGTCTCTTGGCTGTCCCTCATTTATATTTGTAGAAGTTGAATTTTAACCCAGCACAAAACGTGTGTGGGTGTGTGTGTGTGTATGTGTGTGTATGTGTGTGTGTGTTGGAATGAAAGTGTTGTCCTCAGGCTACAAAGATTCTTAGAAACAGTGGAATGGTTCTCAGTTTCACTTGAGCACACAGATAGAGAGGGTGTTGTCTCAACAAATTGGAACATAATCTTGAGTATACTGAGCCTTGAGAAAAAAAATTATAGCAAGTTTTGCTCTCCAAGGAGAATGCCCAGTTAAAGTAAAATATCCCCACCATATCCTAGGGAGTACTATGACTGTGGTTGTTCCCTTTATAGCTAATGGAAAGGAACAGGCACCTCTAGAGAGTCATTAATCTCATCATAAGATAGAACAGATGAATATCCCTGGAGGAGCCTATTTTTCTCCATTATCTATAAAGGGATTCTAAAATGCCTGGCTCAGATTTTAGATGTCTAACTTTCAGATGTTAAATTACAACCAATTAAGTCAATCACATGTTGTCCCCTAGTAGAACATATTCTTTCCCTCCACAACCAGTCAATTCAGACAGTATCCACAAAGAAAAGGCTGGAAAGGGGAAACTCAGTCCTGAATCTTGACTGAACCTCCTCACATATTTGCAGTAATTGCCATCCACAGCATGCCAGTGGGGAATAATGCATATTCTCAGAAACTTCTGAGTCCAACTCCTTTGTAGCAGTCCATTATTTCCAGTTTTGGGACACTAACTTATATACGAGGAAGGAAAGTGTCAGAAAAGGTATTATCTGTTGCTGCTTCTAATGAGTACCATCTGGACAGCCTTACACATAGAAGAAGTATTTTGCACCTATTTTGCACATCATTAAAAACACCAGATACATTTTTCTTTTATATACTAACATCAGTGTTATCAGCAGAAACACTATATTTCCAGAAGCTGACTATTTGGGTTGTGATGCATCTGTTTTCTATCTAATAGGCATAAGTCTGAAGCCTCTTTCTTGATGTGTCACTTGGAGGAATTCACCATAGTTTTGCTATGTTCATAAAAATTCCATTTTCATAACTTTTTTATAATCAAATATTGTGTGAGCAGTCCTGCATATATATTCTTTAATGTAAAAAAACAAAAACAAAAACAAAACAAAACAAAAAAAACCCAAAACAATTACTGTGCCAACGTAAGTTTTTTCAAATGCAAACAGCTGTAGAAATATGATGACATACATGCTACCCTTTACTAGTGTTTGTATAGTATATACAATGTATTATATATTTCTTTTTTTTTCTAGAAACTTTCATTCTTCATGGCTATGTATTATTTTTCTTAATGTCTTTTTTCTTATGAAACATCTAAATCAGTTCTGCTTTTTCTTATTGTGAGGAGTATTTTTTACATGACAACTCAGGGTGTCGCAGAGCTTTGCTGAGAGGTCAGCTCTGAATCCCAAATTCTGAAGAAGCCAGACAGGAAATAACTGAACACAAAAGATCATGAAGATACATATTTTCAAGAACAGTATTTTCATGGTAACTACTGCAAATTAAACCACCAAAGTACTGCTTTTCTCCTAAAATTTTGAGGATTTAAATTCCCTAAAATCTCTTTCTCCATTGCTAAACATTAAACTACTCTTTTTTCTCTGTTTTTATTTTGCCTGCGCAGACATCCACATGTACACAGAATGTCTGCTTATCTATCGGTATGTCTACGTGTATGCATATACATGTATATAGTATCCTCTTTAGTTCCAAAAATGTGGTTACAGGTAATTTTATGTGAAAAATGAGAAGGAAAAACTGATTTACTTTCCCAAATTGGTAGAGATGTTTTTGTCACAATTGTATGGTAGGGCTAAGGAAAGGAAAGAAAATCTAATTTCTAAAATCCATGAAGAATCACAAAATATTGTAACATCTGGCTGTATAAAGTAAGACTGCACCTGGATAATAATTACCAACATGACTGTAAGATATGCAGGGAGATACAAAGATCCACAGACCTCAACAGCACTACTGGAGTAACAGAATGAACAGCTTCTGAAAAATGTCATCAATGTATTATGTATAAATAGATCTGTACTACACTTCAGTGTCAGCCATGCATGACTTTTTGTTCCTCTGCTATCCTTACTTAGCATAGGGAAGGAAAGGTAATTTCCATTCATCCGGGCTTCTCTAAAAAGTAACATCTTTTTAACCCCTCTCCTAGGGAACTTCTGAAAAAATAAAAAACTAGATCATAGAGTCCTTGAGTTTATGAGTAAAAATTTCCCGGGATAATACAATTTGGAAAAACTGCAGGTAACTTGGGAAAAAGATACTGTGAGAAAGTTCTTGGCTGTTTTTCATGGCTTGGCTGGCAGTCCTCATAATAAATACTGCAGGAGGTAACTGATGGGGAAAGTCATAATATAGCCTCAGCAATTTAGCTGGAAAAGCTGAAGAAGATGTCACTACACTCCTCAGCTGAAAGCTACCATCTTGACAGTCATGACCACAAAACAAATAGTGTGACAACTTCAAATCCATTTCAGTGCAATGTCACAGGATTATCTTCAAGCACTGCTGAGTGTAGTTTCAGATTATCAGGTTTTGGTTTAGATATTAGCTGATAAATATTTTATCATGGAGAATTACCTTTATAATAGGTAAATAGTGATGAATTCCTAAAATTCTTTATTGATTTATTTTCTAACTGAGGTATTGCAATGAATACTTCATCTGATCTGCAGGTATATTCAGTAGATATTTAGCAAGTTCTCTCTATAATCAGTTGGGAGAGAAAGGCCCACAATGGATTTGGCATGATTTATACACATTAAAATGTTTACCATTTGTGGCTGGTTTACAAAGTAAAAATGTTATGCTTCAAAATGTTATTGATATTTTAACTTTATTAATAAACTAATAAAGTGTTGTCTTTTCTTCAGCCATGCACTATGACTGTATTGTATAATAATAAACCATATGACACTGTGGAACTATAATGATTTCTGTGCTATGATATTTTGGTGCTATACTGAACTCTCTGGTCTAATTGAATTACCTCATAGAGATAATTCATAAATGAAAGGGTCAAGTTCTGTTGATGTGAAATAAGTCAGGTGAGATATTGTTAAGTTGTTAAAATCTATATGCCTCTCATGATGTCCATTTTATACATTGGTAAGATTGAGTAAGCAGAAGAATATTGTGTCACATACATTGTTTTTTTTTTATTATTTTACCAGATTTATATAATCTGGCTACTGTAGATTCATTAAAAATGATGCTACTCCTATATGGATCTCTGTAGAAGCAGCAGAACCTGACCTGCGGGGCTCTGTGCCATTTGTGATGAGCATTGCATCAAAATTCCTTTGAAATACTGTCACAGATGCAGGAAACGAAAAAGGTTGTTATGTAACATGCGATTTCTACATCTTGGAGCAAAGAATATTAGGAAGCCTGTCCAAGGTAGGTATTTCTGTGCGTGTATGGGTATTGAGCTTGCAATCTGTCTGACATGCTAGCTGTATTTTTTCTGAATTATTTGAACAACTAAGTTATTATTACTATGCAAAATATATATAGAAAAAACAATAAAAACCTAACAGAAGTCTTTGCTTTCTCTTAAGCACTGACTATATCAAGGTGCTTTGATCATGTGACCATACGTTGCTGCATTGAAACAAAAGTGCTCTGGGGTCATTTTAAGCAACTGTGATCCATCATACTTCTACTTCATGGAAAAAATAACAGTGCAATGTACTTTTTGGCCTCAAGAGCTGCCTAACGATCTGCCAACACGTCTGCTAAGTTACCTGCAAAAATGGGGTTTGAGCAGCTCTGTTCTGCTGTGAACAGAACTGGTACACATACAAGCTGCTTTGCTGGCCTTGCTTTTGAAACTGCTGACCTGGCACCAGGAAAGGCAAGTGATCAGGCAGGAGATGCACAAGCTGCACAATGAAAAATTTAATAACTTGTAAATGGTGCAAGAAGGAAAGAGGAGTTTGAAAGGGAAGAAAGGAGGCAGATAACCCTAGCTTTCAAACAAACACTTTGCCTTCCTAAAATTACTCTATCTACTTCCAGATTGATCAGGAAAAATATCTATTGTTTTCAGAATGCTGGATTTGATACTAAAATCATATAAATCAATTTAATATAGAAATATTTATTTATCACAACAATAAAATAGTGCATAAACCCTTCCTATCATTACTGTTCAAGAAGCATTTAAAGTGTCCATTACTATAGCCATCTCAGAAAATCAGGCCATTTCCTTGAATACTTAAACATGGTTTGATGGTGCTTACTCTCAGGCAACCAGGTATAAAAAATATATTCTTTTTTCATCATTCCTATGATAAAAAGATACATTAAAAAAAACAGGTGAAAAGCTGCAGAATGAAAAAAATATTGTGCAGAGAAACAATTTTAAAAATTACAAACGCAATTTAATGCTGCTACAGTAATATATATGCAATAAATATTTAAATTGTATAGCCATCACATTCAAACAAATCTGTAGACAAAGACTGAATTATGCTCACCTAATTTTCTATATTGCTATTTTTCACATGGTTTCTCTATATCTGAAAATTAATTTCTCTGTCCTTCTACATTTTAGAAATGACAATGTTTTTATACTTGCTTTTCCTTGCCTTTAGAGTGATATGCAATTTACATTTAGTGGCAACTTACATGTGACACATGGTGCCATCCACAAATTGTTTATTGTAAACAATGGTGTAAGTGGTTACAGTAAGGAATGGAATGCAATAGCACAAAAATATTAGAACATATATATATATATACTGTTAATTCTATTTTATTTATCCTTTGAAATTTTCTAAAATAACTTCAAAATCTTTCTAATAATTTCTGTGCAGGTGGTTATGTTTCTTTCTTTGCTTTGTTTTGTTTTGTTGTTTTTTTTTTCCTGGCAATTATCACCAAAAAAATATTTATTTTTACACTGATTTGTGCATATTTATTCATGGGCTAAAGTTATGCAAAAAAAACCTGCATAGTTGTATGTGGCAAATATTTTAGAATGTGTATGTTAATGAAATTTCAATGAATAAATAGAGAACTTGCCTAGAACACTTAACACAATACAAATGAAAAAATAAAATCTTTTCAACAAAATAATTCAGTCATTAGTGAGCATTATAAAATTAAGACATGTAATATTAGTAATCATGTAAAAATAATGAATGTCTTTAAAATTCAATTATGTGGTGGAAAATAATGCATGGATTTAACATCGCTTTGATGAGACCAGTATGAATTGCAGACAAAATACATAGAAAACAGACAAAAATCATACTCTTCATGTGCCCAAGTGATTCGAAAGGTAATTTATTGATCAACAATATTAATTACTCTGAGAATCTACTTCTGTGGTAGGTAGTATGCTTTACACATACAAAATACATTTGCAGTCTTTCTAGTCACTTTTATTCTCTGATAGGATGACATTCTGTCTCTACCATTTAAAGATCTCACTCATTTTTCATTGAAGTGACAGGAGTCACAGGGCATTGTATTCTGTAACGGTTCAACCTTCATGTAAAGATAGGTTTGCTTTGGGAGCCAGTTAAGTTCTGTACATAACACACATATAATCTGTACATATGTAGAGTAAACCTCAAAGAATACCTACTGTAAACATTGCAAAGACTGTTATTAATGTCAATGGCTTTTAATCTAACAATTTTCATTTATTTTATCAGAACACAGATTAAATTCAGATGTTCTGAATTCTGATCTTTCTTATGCCTGAAAAATTCTTTGCATACACCCCCATGCACTGCATAGTGGCACAGGCTCATATTACACTTTTGCCTCTATTGTATACCTGCAATAAATTTTATACATGTTCTTGAGAAGATTGGCAGTGAAGCTTAGCATTTGTTACTTTGTCAACAGAGGGAGGCACGGTCCTCACTGTCAGCAGCAAAAGCCCACTCTCACACATCTAGTATGTCTGTCTAACTACACAGAATAAGTGATGAGAATGCAATCCACAGGAAAATATTTCTACCTGAAGTCACAGAAAGGTACTTTCTCCTACTCGTATGGTGTTACCTAACATATTGAAGAGAAGATATTGTACATAACAAAATTTAAGCTCAACTGTGAATCCTTTTTTTAATTCCTGGAAGTGCCAGGTGGAACTTCAAATCCTTACACTCCAAAATGGTGAACAAATTCTTATGTGTCCTGACGTTAAAGGAAATATTTAATAAAACCTTCACAAATGTCTTTGAAAAATCAGTGTTCATGATGTCAATACTTTAATTGTTTCTTAATGACACATCCTTCAATGATTTTAATGGCATTTATTTGTGTATTGTGTTAATGCCTTGGGGGGGAAAAAAAAGAAAAATAAAGAAAAAAAAACAGCAACAAAAAAATTCCTTTTACCTCATTACAGAATCTGAGAAATTAGACAGAATATATTATTTAAGAATATAGATTTTCTGTAGAAAAAAGGACATCTCTATCTTTAGATTTATTTTGAAGTCCTTCAAAACTGACAATTGTGCTCTCCAGTCCTGGCTCTGCAGTAGGTTGACTATTGTAACAGGTGAAGTTCTTGTAGTGGAAGCCAATTAAAAGTAAATTCACTTCTGCAGTGGTAAATTGCAATGAGATGACTTGGACACATGATTATTTTCTCCTACTACAGAACCAAGTTCTTTTGAGATTTGTTAAGATCTTCTCTCTTCCAGGTTTAAGTACAAGACTTATGGGTCTGCACAGAAACAGAAAGACAGGTGTCCTCTGCAGACCACTTTTTCCTCCTCAAACTCATAACAATATGAGAGCCTTGGGCACTTTATGGCTTCTCTCTACTCTTTGTTATTTTAACTGCAAAAATAAGAGCATGAATGTACCTCTATATAAATCTCACTGAGTTTATTGTGTATTTCACTATATATTAACACTGCTGCTAATTTATTTATGCTGAACACATAAAACCTATTTTTTTTTTCTATTTTAACAAAAACAATGTGTGTATTTTTAGATAAATCCTACTTTTTCTTCCTTTGTCTCCCCAGCTGTGAATTTTCATCACATAGTCCTAAAATTTTTGGTGTGATTTGGATTAGGGACATATTTTGTATGAGTATTTTTTCTATGAATAATGCAGTCACTCAAAATCAAGTATTTAAAATGTTTTCACTCCTTATATATATTATTTTTCATTTTCAGCATCAAACAACACCTGTATGCGTCTAAAGAGATCCTAAAATTCATTATTTTTGATGGATAACTCCCTATCTTCAATGCTGACCAAAGTATATTTTATTTGCTTCTTCAATTATAACTCAAATTCAGATAACTTTATATTAAAAATATTGTTACTTCTTTAGAAAGAAGGGATTCTAAACAGGCACATCTAATAGAGGATCCCTCATCTTTCTGTAAGCAACTGAAAACCCAGGGGTGTGTATCCTCCTGTCAAGAATCCAGGTGAAGAAGATGATGAAATAGCTTTCACTTTAAATATCTTGAGTTAGGTGTCTCAGAATGGGATTAATCTCTCAAATTACACAAATGTAGGTGCTATTATGTAGATGACTACAGATTGAATAGGTAGCTGGTATTTCCCAGTCAACACACATCCAGGTGTGCAACAGCCACCCACCAGCAGGCATCCCACAGCACTCGAAGTTCTTTGGCATGCTGAAGGCACCTGCAGAGCTGACAGAAAGGTTGCAAGACCGAAGTGGGAGCTCAGTAGACTATCACAGGGTGTTTCAGACCTACCTAGATCCAGCCTGAAAAATGCTTCTGTCTCTTTAACGAGAAAGAGAGGCTGCTCTTTTCCATATCATGGGGGCAGTCATGCTTTGCCTAGAACATAATTTTCCTTTCTCTTGGCCAAACACATTATGCAATTCAGAAGGAAATATGTCTATTTTAATATTTGTAAGATGATTAGGGCTAGAAACTAAAACAAACTTGTAGGAGCTAAGCTGAAAAAATAATTTAAAAAAAGGTAAGAGAATGCAAGGAACAGAGGATGCTAAAGGTGAAATTAGAAAAGAAGTGGAGCTGTAGGTGAGTCTTACATAATTACTTAAAATTAATTGATCAACACTTTCACATAACAGAATTTTTTTTGTGTATATTCCCAATTCTAAAAAATCAATTACTGGTCACTTATTTACATATCTGAAATATCAAAGTTTTAAAAACCTCTTCATTTCTAAACAGTGTATCATTGCAAATTTTTTCAGTGGTTTCCTCAAATTTGACTTTCCTTAGAAACAATGAATTCATTCACTTGAAGGCACTATTTAATCTTTTTTTTTTCTATTTTATGCAAAATTTCACAGTTTTACATGCATCTGCTCACCAAAATTAACTTCTGCTACTCTATCAGCCCCATTGTATAATAAAAATCAATACACAAAGATGCAGTTTAGAGGAAGATGACGAGAAGCAGAGAAGTTGTAAAAAAATTAAATACCATACAAATAAAACCTATTATTTGACAAACTGTGGTTCTACTCCTCAGTGGGCCTATCTTGCCTTTTACTGCATATATATTTGTCCTCCTGAGTAAATAGAATACCCCAGGTTTGTAGAAAAACACCCATGAAACTTCACAGTTCTTTCCTTCTAAAAGTCACATATGACTATCTCAAATTGAATCAAAGATGAGCTATTTTTCTATTTTAGAAAGTAGGTTTATGGATAAGTGTTATAAGTACATTAAAAGTTGGAAATAATGGAACATTATCACTATCCTGGAAAACGCATCAGCTACTAAAAGCTAGAAGTTTCATTTTGATGGTATATATGAAATATGGATTAAAAAAATTATGGGAGAACATGAAACCAAGTCCTGGCAAAAAAATCAGCTAAGCAAATAAAGGACTCATCAAATTATAAAATCACTCTGAAAGTGAGTATGGTACAGGTAAAAAGGGAACTTGATATATTTCAGTAAAGTAAACTATTATTTTTAATAGGAAAAAAATTCTTAGTTAATCTACTTCAATTTTTGGAACATGGCTGCATGGAAAAGAATGCACAAGCTCCAGCTAGCTGGAGAAACATTGAGTTATCAGCAGCTACCAATATTTATTCAAAATATTTCAAGTTTATCCTGTGAACAAAATAGGATGATTACATTTACCAATGATATGGGCAGTAGAAGGGCAAATGACAGTGTCTGAAAGATTTTAAGCTACAGGTGACATATTTACAGCAAGCATGTAAACTCTTCACATCTTTTGTACCAAATTAAACCTCTTCATTCTGAAGGAACAGATAGTAGTTGCATAGTATTATAAAAAGTTTCAGTTTAAGCAAAAAAATATTCAGTCCTTGAAAAACATTTCTTATATACTTCTTGTGTGGCAATAAATTAGTATGTGGATTGTTATTTATGTATCATCACAGCA
>JANRGV010000051.1:68095328-68111263 GCA_024734035.1 Alethe castanea
GAGATAGTCTTTAACTTAAGAAACAGATTTGTTCAATTACTTATTAAAGAATTCAAATGTAGATATAAACAAAAATATTTTAAAAATAATACAATGTGCTGTATTTTTCTGATAGAGATTTGATTACTATAAGAACATATCTGCATAGCTTTTCCTAGCTATTGGCATGTTTGTAGAAATACCATCTGTACTCTGCTGTAAGTTTTCCAAGCTTTGCCAGCCTGGAAAGAGGAACCAAGATTGCAATCATGGAACTTTTGTAAGAGGAATATCTAGTAGTTGGTAAAGCCAGTGTCTGTTCATTTCTACTCACAATCACATCCATACATATGTATTTACTTTTCTTAAAACAATAATTTATTCAACATTTTGGCCTATATTGTTATCTGCTTAACTTCAGTTAACTTCCTGTTAAAAATTCAGGGTTCCAACACATATGCATATAAAAAACTTATAAAAAATAAGCCAACGCAATAATAAGTATTAGCCCAATACATGTCTATTCGTTTTAATAAGCTTTCAGTTGTATGATTGTGAAGAAAGTGCCAGGACAGGGCTACTTTTGACCTATTTTCAGTTTAACTAGTCATTAATATACCAAGAAAACACACTTGCTTTTCTTGACAGACTTTTCTGCCAACAAAAAACGATGGCCTATATCAATCAAGAGTTCATGGCTGTGGGTTTCGTCTTATTTCCTCAGTTGTAAAGGCACTCAAATAAAGCACTTGCCTTTAAAATAAGCCCTCATAGATATAAGTTTTTAGTTGTACTGAGGGATTAAAAGCCATGTTCTGCCTGCATGACATTTATTGCAAGATCAAGGTATTAACTTGTAGATAAGTGTAGGAGAATGCACATGAGCATGCTGAGTCCCTGTGCTAAAAACCCCTGAAATGCTTTTCCACTGAGAATGTGAAACATATTTTATTTTTTATTAAGATAATAAAAAGGATTAGTCACATTACAGATTAATTGCCAGCACAATTTATAATCCGTATTATAAAATGAAGCTCTTCAGTTAGCTGAATTCAGAAATTCATCTGCAAATGTAATCTTCCCTTATGTCTGCAGGTCTGTAAAATAAAAATTAATGCTTTTCTGTGTTAAAAATTTTGCTTGGCAGTGAGACATATGCCATGGTTTAGCCTGGAGAAATGATTTCTGGGACAGACATTTTGAATTAAAGTGAAAAATCTGGCTGTCTATTTGAGACAATAAAACCATAATTATTTTGTGAATATTTCAAAAAGTACATGAAATGTTAAATATCCATGTTGATGAACTTATCCAGCCTCTAGCATTATCATACTCCTGAAATTTTTTAAGTATTTTAGTGTTTCATTTATGCAAACTACAAAATATTATAAATGTGTCAAATAAAGTTTAAAACCTAAAACACGGTATTTTCTCTAAATTCTTTTTTCCTTTATTCAGCACTAGATTGGCGCCTTGGCAGAACTGGTTTCAATATCTACAAGTATAAATGTGATTTTTTATTTTTTTTTTGACATAGTATCATTCCACCCCCTTAGTATTCAGTAACTGCCAACATCCCTTTCAAGAACTTCCATGGCATTCTAAAATACACCAGCACATTGCATTGAGTAATGTCCAGTGAACAACAATAAGAGCACAGACTAGCCCTCTGCATCTAGTGGGGTCCAACAGGAAAGGATAGTAGATAGACAGACAGACACCATTTCTGGAAACTCTCGGTCTTCTGGAATAAGTTTACCACGTGCTGTGGAAGATTTACTCCATCTAAATTGATGGTGAACTGATAAGAACTATTCTCCTCCATCTGTATGGATACATCCTGGTGTTTTTTGCTACAAATCTTGCTGATTCTGTAAAAGCACTTCCAAAACTCCATTACCTTGTTTTAATTTTCAAACTCAAACACAAAATCAACAGAGATTTCATTAGATGAAATGTAATTTTTCTTTGCAAAAGCTAAGCAATAAATTTTAATGATTTTTTAAAAATTATTTTTCTTATGATGTAAAAATATACTAATTTTCTGTATAGAAATCTAGCTGTCTTGTCTTCTAATATCTGTTTTTTGTTTTAATAAAGCATGTTAAAAACAGTGTGCTTACATAAGGTTTTTACTTTTCATTATTTTTTTTCTAGTATTTTATAATATTAATTATTGTTATTTATTAATGAATAAAAGAATTAATATTAACATATTAAGTCCTGAGTAGAAATCTTAGAGCATAGGGTCATAGAATGTTTTGTATTGGAAGGGAGCTTTAAAGACCACTACTGCAACTGCCTTTTCATGATCAAGGGTATCTTTCATGAGGTTCACATGAGCTTATTCTTCAAGATTTCTGTGGATGGCATCCCTTCCTTCAAGCCTATGAACTGCACCAGTCAGCTTGATATCATCCACAAATTTCTTGAGGGTTCACTCAATCCCACTGTCTATGTTATTGCTAAAGACAACAAATTATATTGGTTCCAGTATGGACCCTCAAAGGACACTACTTGGTTTCTTCTTGGACACTGAGCCATTGATTGTAACTCTTTGAACATGACCATTCAGCCAATTTCTTCATCCATCTAACAGTCCATCTGTCAAGCCCACACCTCTGCATTTAGTGACAAGGATGTTATGGAGGATGGTATCAAAGGCTTTTCAGAAATCCAGGCACAATGACAACAGTAGCTCTTTCCTTGTCCACTGATGCAGTCATTGCATCACTGAAGGCTAATCACTTGGTCAAGCACAATTGCATCTTTCTATGTCTCCTTGTTTTCCATGTGTTTCTACATGCCTTCCAGGAGGTTGCGCTTCATGATTTTAGAAGGCACAGAAATGAGATTAACTGATCAGTAGCTATCAGGGTCCTCTGGTGCACTATTTAAAAAATGAGAGTAATTCAGCTTGGCAGCTGCATCAGCCAGTTCCATCAGAATCCACCTGAGGAATGCACCTCATCAGATCCCACAGACCTGTGTATATTTGTATTCCTCAGGTGGTTCCAAACTGGACCTTCTTCTACCATGGGAGATAGATAGCACTTTACCCCAGTTCTCATCTTGGTGTTCAGGGACTTGAGACAGGCATGTTGAATAACTGATAATAGTGTCAATGTGTCCTCCTCATTCAAGTCATTTACATAGGGATCAGTGATATTTTAGGTGTCATAGTACATGACCTCTGGTCTCCATCTTTTTCTCCAGAGTGTTATGAATTTCTCTTCAGACCTATGCACATCTGCCATCACTATGTACATTTCTCAGTTATCTTAAAATATCTTAAATGGTGCTAGGCACATACATTAGGGTCCTAATTTAATTACTTTATTTCACAACTCTGACATGAAAAACTTTTCTTAGTTGTATGTAGTTATTCAGTTCACAAAATAGGAAGAAACAACCTAGTTTCTGAAGAACACACTCCTTCTCTCTACTAGCCAGAATATTCATAACTATCAGCTCTAATTCAAAACATATACTTTAGATATTAATTTGACATATTTCAGCACAGAGAACTAACTGAGAAGCAGAATCTATTGGCTAAAGATTTGCCCATCATTACTGCATTACTTATATGGAATACATGGAATTTTTGAATATGCAATGAATACCAGACTGTGGTATTAACATGGCCAAGCAACCGGAGTATTAACTTTGATTAGGCCTCATTTATGCTGATTTTTCCATTAATGTAAAATACCATAGATAAGCATAAGTCAATTCTACTATTAATAAGTCTCACACTCCTTGATTTGAATGCCAATTTACAGAACTATACATCAAAGTAAAATCAGATTACCATATTTTATGTGTGGGTGGGTGTGTGATACACTAAAAGCATGTCAAACAACATTCTTATGTAAAGATCAGTAGGAAGAAAGTGATTATGGAAGAAGTTAAATCCTGTTTTGAGTGCCTGGCAATTTAAAAAGTGCTAATTTTGCATTTTTTAAACTTTAATGCAATGCCATTTATTTACCTTTCTCCATTCTATTACCAATCTTATTATTGCTTTTGAGTTGAAACTCTGCATTTATTTGAGATTATTTTCTATTATATAGATGTACCAAAGTAAGACTGCTTTTGACTTAGCCCTGCCTATGCATGTGGCCAGAAAATTCAGATTCAGTTTAAATTTTGAGTACAAAATAAAAATTTCCATTTTATAAACAAACTCCTGGATTTTGCATTAATGCATTATTATCCCAATGTCTGTTGAACTAACAAGACAAAAATGTTCCTCCATATTTTTGAAGACTCATCTATGTGTTGCAATTGGTTTTTCACATGACTATTTCAAAATACTAGGAAATAGGTAGAAATGCAACATTTGGTTTAGAAAGCTTCATCAGGATCTAGCCAGTTGTTTACAAATAGCTTGTTACACAAATTATATGATAGAACTCAAGCTTGAAACTTTACTTTGATAGAGAGGGAGAAATAAGAGAAAAAATAATAAATTAAAACCGTTCTACCATTCTATATGGTAATTCAATGAAAATTTTAGTAACAAACTGAATCTGATGAGAAATATAGTGCGATGATGGACATAATAGTCATGTACAATATCTGGTTTGAAGTATTATATTAACATGAAAAATAATTAAAACTTGCTTACAGAACTATGTTCATATGCATAATTTACCAGGAATCCAAATCAATCAGGAATAAAAACTTGAGCTGTTTTTGTTTGCCACACACAGACTGCCTAATGTAGTGAAAAATCCAGCATGAAATTTGTCATTCTGCTTCACCCTTCTCAGACATTTCTTCAAAAGAAAATTCCATTTCAGTGCAGACTTTTGGGGAGTTGATTTTCTTCCAAAATCATTACCTATAAATGACATACAGTGGTTATGTTGTACAGCCTTATTCATGGGAGATAGAAGGCAAATGACAACACTGACTCTATTTAAAACAATGACTAGTGTTTCTAGAGCTAAATAACTTAAGCCAATTCACTCTCATTTTAACTTTGATTCTTGCAATCTTTTAAATCTGACAGAAGGTAAGAGGGCATAGAGTTAATTGCTATAAATCTGAAGATAATTCTAATGACTATTTTCAAGTTTGTTTCTGAATCATGCAAAGAGACTTTTTATTAGTTTTGACTTCTCTTAACAATCTGTACTGAAGTCTACTGAGATTTCTACTAATCCATCTTATAACTTCAATATTAGTTTCAGAAGGAATTTTCGACATTTTCTTCACCATGGACTTTTGGATAATAATATGCAATTTTGTGTAATTAATACTACAAGGATGTAATAAAGGAGGAAAAGAATGCTTTCATTATCAGCCATCAGCATGATTTCTTCGGAATTAACATGACATTTTTGCATATATGAGCTCTTCCTGAGACAGGAAACTACTTTCAGGTATTTTCGTATATTATTTTGTGCTTTTAATATCTTGGAGATATTAAGAGCTAAAACTTCTATATTGTTCCCCCTTTGCACCCTGCCTTCTTCTCTGCCAAAATTAATTCAGAGCAAGGATGTCTGTGCTCAATAGGGCCATTTCTTGATGGAGACAGACTCCCTGAAGTGAGGGAAGTCTCCCTGGGGGTCTGAGAACTCAGATGTATTTATGAGTCTGGTATTTTCCAGAATTCCACGCTACTGAGGCAAGGGGTAAGAAGGAGATTTCAGACACCTGAATCCTTGCCACTCCATTCAGGTAAGTGACTGATACCATGTTATTTTACAGCAGAGAAATAGATGGCCTAAGCCAAAGATTCAAAGTGTGGAATTAATTTGAGGAAATGCAGCTGTTTATGGTTAAAGTCATATATTTGGACTAGGTGCCCTAGAATCCTGTTAGAGTGAATGGAAAGAAATAAAACTTTCAAAACATGCTTTATCTCTTTCTAAATATGGACAATGCTTATTTAGAGATTCAGACATCCAAACATAGGTGTCCAAATGTGAACTAAGGATCTAAGTTCCACATACAGTCAATGAAAAGCTTAATCTTCGCCAAAGCATTAATGGCTGGTTTGAGATGTCTTAGGATATCTCAGCCAACCAGGACACTCAAGGAGTTCACAGATATGAACCAGGACCTGTAAAAGAACTATAAGCTTCTCAAGTTGCAGCCAGAGGCCACGTTGGATACTCCAGGAAACCCAAAATAATATTGCATTTAAAAGTTGAGTTTTATGCTAAGTTCTTTTAAAACTGACCTGAGACACTTTCTATTCTCTATTCTCTATTTATTCTCTATTCTCTGTACTGACTATTCCTTTGATGACTGTAATAAGAATTTAGATACAAGAGTTTACACCCTATGACAATATTTAGTTAGTTAAATTTGGTGTCTATGTCTACAGATGAAATGTTCTTAGCATCCCAAAATGTCACATGAACCTGTACAGATCCCATTTCTCTCCATTGACCATACAAAAAGACAAAGGTGACTTGCTCAGCAGGAAAACTCTATGCTGCAGCTGTGAGAATTTCAGCAGAATGAATTCAGCAGAATTCACCTTCACACTTGAATGAGAAAAAAAATCTTCATAGACATATCTATTTATCTCATTAATATAACCTATGTTTTAAGAAAGTTAGAACTTTTGTCAGAACCCGTGCATCAAGCAAGGGAAGGGAGAAGAAAGACACTATCTGGTTTCTTGGCCTCTGCCTTTGTTCTGTCAATTTGGTTTGTCAATTAGTGTCAATTGTGGTTATATTGATCTGTGTGCTTTATGGATTCTAACTAGAACTAGACTCATTCTACAAACTCACATACTGCAGCAAAGTCCATGGCTTCTAACTTTCAGTCACAACTGAATTAATTAATAGGGTTACTTTTCTAAGAAGGAGTTGGATTTAGTTATTTTCATCTTTCTCCTGTATTCACTGATGTTTTTTGGACTGACATTAGCAAAATCAAAAGAAAATGTTTGTTTGAGACAATATTGCATATATTTTTATTTTATTCCATAATTAATGTACCACTATATATTGAAAGTTGACATTCTTTGGTTTATTCTGATCTATTTCTATGATTTTAAATTGAGGATGTCCTCCTGAAATCAACAGAGAAACAGTCTTGGGAAGCAGGAAAAAAAAAAAACAGAAAAGCGCCTAATTTTTATTGTTGTCATTGTTATTATTAGGATAATATCCTACTTTTTGATCAAAGATCAAATATTAATATGGTGTAAAATTTAAAATCTAGTACATATGTATTTGTCCCAATATAACAGCAAACATTATTAAAAATATTCAATTGTGTGTATTATCTATAATATTCTGATTTTCTTTTAATGAAATGTGATTTGATAATGGAAAAAATATTTGAAACATACTCTTTGGCTGCCTTCTTTTATACGTGTGGTCTTATTTTTAATTGAAAGTTCCATCCTGAGGACGTTATTCACAAGTGTGAGATTCATCACACTTATCTCTAGCAATATAAAAGTCAAATAGCTTAGCTGTGATTTAACTCATCCAACCTTAGAAGCTGCAATTCAGCTACAGACTGCAATGTGTAAATTCATGTGCTCACAATACAGCTGTTACGTTTCAGCTAGGGAACACTTAAAAGGTTTTAACATAATCATCTGTAGCACTTCAGGTATGCTAAAGTATCTTTCCTGAATTCCAGCTGTCTGTTCAGAATAGAAGATGTATTAGCCCTGGACAGATATCTCAGGTATCCCAGGATGCCTTGAATTCCACCTAAGCATGCACATCTCAAATGATATTGAAATCCTCTTTAGAATACAGTCCCAAACACCTGCCTTGAGTACAAAGAGGAGAGAATTATGTATGAATGTTGTTCGTCATAACTACAGCAATTTAAATTAAGGCAACAAACCTTTCTAGTAGTTTAACATAGAGTAGTAGCACACACGGGAAAAAAAAAGGCTTTAAAACTTATTACATTAAATAAAATTTCTCATTGCTCAATTCTAGTCTGCTTGTCCAATGTCAGTCAGAGGGAAAGGCAGGGACATTGAAGGTTGCTCTAGAAATCTAATAGGATTTCTGAGAAGGAATTGGATAATTAACTGAAGAAAACAGAAAGGAAAATAACAATAAAAACAGCAACAAAACCTACAATTTTTAAGCCCATCTATGAATCTCTGGTCCAAATGCTGAGACCACAGGAGATACACTGTGGATATTCACACTTCTAAATGAGCAACAAACAGAATTAAATCATAGGCTCAACCTCCAAGTACAAATTGGCTCATGTTCACATTGCCAAGGGCTTGTCCCTTCTGTAGCAAATTTTTCTTGGACAGAGCTAGTTGAGAACTATGGAAAAGAGCTAAGTAATGACAGAATAGTTATTCAGTAGGAATTTTCCAGTATGGATTATCTATTATGGGTTATAGCCCCAGTGTTTGAGTTTCCTGACAATCTGGTTTTGTTAGTTTAGCATAATAAAGGATCCTGTTCCAGTCAAAGAGTTATGGGGTGCACAGTCTGATGCAAAAGGACCTATGTCACATAATTATGTTTCCTAGGTTTTCTTCTTCTTTCACTATTGTTTGAAAAATTGATCCTGCATTGATTTCTCATAAATCCAGACAGAAGAGGGATTTGTAATTGCTTTTTTCTCCCTACAAGAGCAATTTTTTTTATTTTAGCAAACCCTTAAAAACAGTAAAAAACAGTATTAATGCACTGAAAACTACAGAAACTTACAGTGAATGAGATTTTATCTACAAAAAGATATATTCTAGTGAAATATATATTTTGATAACTTCCCTTTACTTTCTGTATCACATTAGATGTGAACACAGTTCCATTAATATTAGTAGTACCAACCCTTCTTAAAGTTAGCATTCTTTACTAAATGTCTTTACCCTAAGATTTTTGCTTCATAATGAGAAATGTATTGCTTTCAAAGCACCATCTATAGAAATAAGATTCATGTAAATCAGCTGTATTACATTATCTGACCAGAACTCTGTTAATGATGTAACACTTCTAATCAGAACTGATCCTTTAAAATATGTAACATATTTCTAAACCTCTTTAATAAATTTTTTGTTCACTTTTATTCCAATCCTAATTCATCCATGTAACATAATGGACATGCTCAGGTACAGTAAGAATGCAGCTAATAATCCTTAAATTTATTATTCAGTTTGGAATTTATGAATGCTATGAATTTGTTCAAAGGAAAAATGGGCTTAATTTAATATACGTGTCTGCAGCTGAGCTAATCAGTTTGGGCAGACAGCAATTCATGGATCTGTAATAATAACAACTTCCTTCTCAGCTTAATTTTAATATTTTCTTATTGTCAAATCAACAGTCTAATCATTACTCTAAATATACCTTCTAATTTATGTAGTTGCAGAGAAGTATTGTCTTATACTAAAATTTTAGTTAGTTAAGATCATCTTTCATTAATAGCAGCGCAGTCATAGAAAGACCTTTCAAAAATGTGCATGCTTCTTTTTCCCATGGGTGCTCTTAACCAAAGTCAATAACATGTTTCACTCTGTTGCTCAGTCCAGCAGTTCTTCTATCTGAATAATTTCATCAAATCTGTGGGGCCTAACACTGTGCTTAGTGCATTCCTTTTGTTCATTCTTACACTTTTATGTTTTGCTTCTGCATCATGCTCTTACATTAGAAAATATATATATAGTTAAATTAAAACTCAAAAGAGATTTTTTTTAAAAAAAAGGCAGAGAAAAAACAAAGAAACAAACCAACAAACAAAACCACAAACCAGAAAACTCTTATATGTAAAAGCTATCTTCATTATTTTTACTGCTATTAATGTTATTTTTCCCTGCTACACATAACAACACAATTTCTGGTAGGGATCTAAGGTTATTGCAACAGTGAAAATGTACCCCAAAATTTAGAACATTGTTTCTATTTTGGTGCTTTAGACATATCCATCGACCTAGCTTTTTGAGGAATGCTTCCAGGCCAGGATAATAATTTAATACACACGCTTTTTCAACTACCATGATCCTCACAACCTCATTTGTCAATATTTCTTTAACAAGCTAACTAAGATAGAGGCAACTCCACAAGACACCTCAAAAAACAACCTTTATACACAAACTACGTCCTTTTGAAATATTGTCCTCCCAAATCGCAACAGTGAGAAAAAATCCCATACTATTTTTTACTTTCATTCTCCCAATTTGTGCCCGAGCTAGGTTCTGGCAATTCTGTCTAGAAGTCCATATTGCTTGCAAAGTGCCCAGTACATAATACTGCCAACTTTGTTGTGCCATGTTTATCCTGGGCAATTGAGTAATAGTCTCTAGAGTCTAGCTACATGTTCTACATCCTGCACTTAAATCTTTCCTACCATCTGTCTTCCCTTAGAGATCTCTCATGTGAATAAGTTGTTACTGTGTGTCCATAATTAAATTATATGTTTCCCTTTTCAAACCTCTTGTGACAATCCATTTAACAGTTTTGCACTCTATTTTCTTAAACCAGACTTTCCTTTTCCTGAAACACTTTCCACTGCATTTTCTCATCCATTTGTAGCATTTATCTTTTATTGTGATGAGCTTAATAATTTCAATAGTGACTACAACCCTAGAGTATTTTATTCCTCATTTAAATTTCAAGCTTGACCCAAGGACTTGTTATTTATTATTATGGTATAGCCATAATTATCAGGATTTTTGTTGTTGTTGTTGTTACATTTTTGTTTCCTGAACCCTATATTACTTTATGAGATTGCTATGACAGCTATTAGGTACCATAGCAAGTTCTAAGAGCACTGGCTAAAATAGATGTCTCATCCCAAAGCAACCATTAGGATGCAATCCCAAAGTCAAAGAGCTAGCAATTTGGAAAGATAAAAAATAAAATCCAAGTTAGAAAAACAGATGGGAAAGTGTATGTGGTATGCATGTGGCTTCTATCAATAACCTCTAAAAATAATGGTCATCCTTTAAAAATTGTCAGGTCTCAGCAAACTATCTTTGATATAATTTATTTAATGCAGTTTCAAGGGTTTGGTTTAATTCTCAAATGCATTTAATTATGTGCAGCACAGGAGTACATAGCTGAGCTACATTTATCTCTTTGCACTACTCCTCTGCTTGTCCATAGACACGCAGTTTCTTTGTGGTGTCTTAAAGTCCCTTGCCTGGGCCCCAGCAGATCGTATGTCCTACAAGCCTTGAGTATTTTCTGTCAGCATGTCAGACACCCAAATATTTTAAATTACTTATTTGAATCAAGATATTTCAGATTACTTATATGTATCAAGTGAACCAACCCACCATGCTCTCAGAGTAGATCAAGAATTCAATTCAGTTGTTCCCACATGGGTGTCTGTTCCTATTTCAAAAGCCCTAATGTATCCTAGAGTCCAGAAATATTCAAGTGAGCCCTAGTTCTTATTTTATGTCTATCAGTCTTGTGCACACACCTCAGAGACTCCAGGATACTTCTTAGGGCAATACTGACTATTAGTGTAGCTCATTCAAGCCCATCAAGCTGGATGAAAAAGATACCACCTAATTCTAGGTCAGATAGTAACCCAAAAAATGAGTCATATTCCCTAATTTTTCCACCAGACTATACTCTTTCTTAATTTCTTCATAGATGTTCTATACTGTACCAGCCCATCTTTAGTATTTGAATCCTCATTTAAAGTAAAAAGGAACAATTATCTTCACATTCTTTTGTTTTCCTCAAGTCACATTTAAGTGCATCCTGTTTGCTAAAATTCCCACTTGCAAGGGATGCAGTTGATTCAGAAATGAAATAAGGTAACACAAACCAAATATGACAATCCATGATTAGACATGCTTTGAGACCAAAGCTTGAGGGGTCTGTCTGAATGTTCATGACATCATCAAAAGTCGTTAATGGCTAAGAGAATTTGTTCCAGTGGCTTGGCTGGAAAATAGCTGAGGGGAATAATTCTGACTACCTAATAGAAAGGGAGAAATGTGGAGAAATTCTGATGGTACAAATGTTTCTGTGGAGCCAGTGCTTTCTGCCAAGAGCATTTTGTGCCACTTATACCCACAAATAATGGTAGTTTAAACAGTCATTCACCTAGACTCAACTGAGTCTGTTCCACAATGGGCTTTTTCTGTCCATTCTTTGTTACGAATTTTCAAACTTAGCCTTCAAGTGTATGATCCAAGAAACTATTTCCTTCCAGGGGACTTTCTGGTGACTTTGCTCTTCTCTCACATGACTGACGAATGTATATAGGAAGTATTTACAAAAATTGATTCGTAAACTTTGACTAGTAAATGGAACCATTCAGCATGACAATATGTCCATTGACCTGATAATTATCTTGGTGAAGTAATACTGAAGGATCTCATTTATATTTCTTAATCCAAAAAGATACAATTATAGAGGTTTCTGAAACTCATAGATATTATGTTAAATATAATCTTTGGTTGCAAGTTAACCCCTTAAGGTACCATTGCTAAACATAATCATAATGAAGGTAGTTTAATACAGTATATTTGCAACATTTTTGGTTCACATTTTCTCCAGTGTTAATATTCCTCTGGGGAAAACTGAGTACAATTTGATAGGTCATGTCCATACTTCTAATATAGTTTAAACAGATTGATAATTTTAAATAGATAACAGAAATGTCTGCATGACAATAATATCTTACCAACACAATTTATTAATTCCTCGCCCTCTGACTTCTTCCCAAATACAAAAAAAAAAAAAAAAAAAAAAAAAAGACATCTATGCAGTAGTAAAATACTCGGAAGTCCTGCCCAATGCCTGGAAATTTCTGATCCATAAATCACAAAAAATCCCATGAATTTGAACAGCACAAGCACATTGAATAATATTCAGCTGCAGAAATTGTCCTACTTGCCATCTTATTTTTATATGTCTGTGGGAACTTTCCTAAATACAGAAGGATCTACCTAATGAGATCCTTTTACATCTAAGAGTGCCCATTTTTGAAAACGTGTGAGTAAAAATGTAGCCAAATTCTCTCTGACTGATTCAAATATTACAAAAAATGACAGAACTGGGTATAGAATAAAACAACTGCCAATTCAAACTCTAAATATAAGAAAAAAGAAAAATGTTAAAGATTTGACTATATCTTGTGCAATATTTTCCAAGAAAGCCCCCAGATGAAGCCTTGTCTTGGAGAAGGCTACATAGGAAAGAAAAAGAATAATTCAAAGGTCTTCCATTTAATCTCAAACAAGTCCCTGCTGTGTATTACAACTTAAGAAACCACTGACAAAAATACAAAGGGAAAGTTTATCACTTTACTAAGAGCTTCTTGTCTTTGGGAAACTTTCATTTATGTGAGACCTACAAATCATATCATGGATAATGGAAGGCAGAAATTATTCTGTTGTGAAGGATAAGGATTTTTCTGCCCTTATAGTCATCTTAATGTGTACTGCCACTAGCTTAAAAAAGTGTGAAATGTTCACCTTGTACTCTTCATGGCTTTTCTACCTCGGTAAATACTAGTGCATAAAGCCTTTTCTTCTATGTCAGATAACATCTGCCCCTACACTTGCTAAAAAAAAACAAAAACCTTAAACTAAATAAAAACCACTAAGAAAAAAACTCTAGCTCAAACCAAACAATAAACCCCCTCAAAGATTACATCACTTAGTTTGCAAGCAGATCTGAAACTGTATTTTCAATGCAACTGCACTGAAGTTATAAAGTAACCTGACACAGCCAATATATTTAGTAAAGCAATATAATAACACATTTCTATGCAGTTCCAACAGCACGCTTTTTCTCAAAATGACACACATCACCCTGGGTATGAATTTAAAATTTTTTCAGGTTGCTTCTAGAATTCCATTCACTCTTCTGCAATGGCATGCAGGAGGTTACCATGTATAAAGGCATAAATTTCTATGGCAACAGTTTAAATTCTAGTCTATACTTAGTTGTAGTGTTTGCAGAAATAAAAACAAACCACAAACAATCCTTTTTTAACTAACTAAATAATATATCTCTTTCTTTTCTGCCTTTTCTGAAAGAAGTCCTTACTGTGATGATTAAGCAATAAGTAACTTAATGTGATGTATACTATCCTTGAAGTTCCAAGACTCTTATTTTAGCAGGAAAAAAATGCCCATTTTGACACAGCATGGATATCTTATAGGCTGCCAGTATCAGAAATAATACAATGACAGTCTTTACCGTAAAATAAAACATTTACTTTTCTGTTATTGTTGCTAATGCAGTACAACTGATCATATTCAATATATTTGCACTTCACTCCTCTTCAAAACATCCTCAGTAATCCTCAATTCTTTCTCTTATGTTTCTTTTTTTGTTGAGTGTTTTGTGTGATAAAAAAATCATGGAAGTGCTAAGTATGTAGATAAGATAAGCACTGTTATTCAAGGCCTGGTAATTATTACATCATCTCAGAGAGTTGGGTGATCTATGTGTCTTAAGGGCAAGTGTCTGCAAGACTAAAGAAAGAATATTGTGAATGTTAAAATCAGAAAATGAGACAGAAAATTCCATTTTGTCGTTTCCCCACAACCTGGAAACAAGGTGATAAATACATGTCTTCAACATCTCAATTGAATTTCTAGTTAAGTATGTCAATGAACTAGCATTTTTAAGAAGCTAAATGAGCAAATTTGCAACTTTATGCTACTTTTCAATGATGACAAATTAAAATTACATATCTAGCATTATATTCTCTGAAATGCATGCATGTCTGATCTCAGTCAGTGGTTTGTCTTTTTAATTTATTGAGTGTTTTATCTTAACTTCCATTACAGTGCTTCTAACACAATTACTATTCTTTTTAGCATGGCATGTATTCTTAATTTTCTCAGTTACTCAATTTTGTCACTACAATATCATGAAGAAGGCAGCTAGACTCATGTAGTCTTCTAAGGGTGCACTAGCTTATACCCAGACAGACTGTTTCGGACTGTTTCTAAGCTAAATTTGATGGCCTCACAAGGACAGAAATACTGGCTCACATGTAAGTGCATTTGTTTTTTCTTCTCAAACTAGTCAACAATGGCAAAGTAGTGCCTTTACCGCCACCACTTTGTCTTACACAGAGTATCTTGGCAGAACAATCAGTCTAATGAAGCAGCAAGGTGGAATAAAGAAGGGACCTTGAGATAGGAATGGTTTGTATAGTTAAGCAGGCCATGCCATTTTCAGAGCTGCACAACCAAACTTCAAGGTTTTCTAGGAGACTGCAGATTTTTCCACAGAGACAAAGGATTCTGGAGGAATGATGTATTCCCCATGTTTAATTCCTCATGAATACCTGGAATCAGCCTTCTGCCTCACTTTCAAGAGCATATCTATTGAAATGTGTATGTATGTCTGTTTTCTCCTCACAGATCTCAAAGGTGGGCATCTTCTATAAAGCAAACCGAATCAGTATTTGAAGTTTAGCAAGCCCCTTACGGTGTTTTACTCTTTAAAAGGATTCTCTGCCTGGAGAAAGCCAGGAGCAACGTGACTGAAATTCTCCATATCTCCACTGGGACTTGAGCTGTGAGTTACAAGTGATTTGCAGAGACTTTCGCCTTTACAGGTTTGACTGAGTTTAGGGGCAGTTTCCCGTACAGGAATGGGATCAAAGGCGAGCTGCCTGAACTCCGACTGCAGCACTGCGCCGTGTTTTTTTCTGTTTTTAATATCAAAGGGTGGAGGTACCCGGTGCAAGAATGGGAAAACCTCTGCGGGATAATTCGTTTTTCCCACTGGCAGCAGCTGCTGGAGCCCGGCCGCCCGCAGCTGCCCCACCGGGCAAACAGCTCCCGGGCGGGAATTTTGGCCGCGGAAATTCGGCTCCAGCTTAATGAGACCAAGCTGGGCAGAGGCACTTAAAGCAAATTCCCACTAACATCCCTAATACATCTGCAGTGTGTGCAGCAGAGGCGGTGACAGCAGCGGCATCAGCATGAGATTCACAGTATTAATAAAGGGATTCACCGCCTCGCAAAAAAAAAAAAAAAAAAAAAAAAAAAAAAAAAAAAAAAAGGG
>JANRGV010000051.1:68128101-68142555 GCA_024734035.1 Alethe castanea
GTAACTAAAATGAAGGGTATTACACTGCAAGTGGCATACCTCCAACCTGGACCACCAGAGATCTGCTGAGACAATGCCACTAGCCAAAAAGTGGTATAAACCAGATGAAATTCAGACTGAGATATATTTTGTATATTGACAAAGTATTACATCTACCTTTAGCAGCTAATCATGTAATGCAGCTTCAGTAAGAATTAATATATTACCATGAAGATACACAGTAGGAAAAAGTAGGGCTCATTTGTAGTTTAAGTTAAATCAGGAAGCTTTTTATTGATCTATTAATAACACATGATTAATCAGCACTCAGGAATTATATGTTCAGGATCAATAGCAGCAACAAAACAGATGAAGCAGAACACCTAACACTGGACAAACTACTCCAACAATTTCTAACCACCCTTCAACAACTATTCCCAAGAAGCTCTAACTCTAACACATGCACACAGCTGCAGGCTCAGCTCCACTGTCCATCCATGTGGGTTGGAGGTTGGTGTCCCAGCTTTGTGTAACTTCCTTGTCCACACCCCAAGGGCTGTAGGCCCATGCATGCTGCCCACACACTTCCAGAAAGACCACTAGTGAGTGCAGGCTTCTCCTGGCACGCCATGGGAGATTGTGCCACCCAGACGGGGCAGGGCAGGTGTGCCTTGGGGAAATTGCAACCAAGGGCCGCCTCGCTGCAATGGTTACTGCTTCCTCTCACCACTTGTCCCCATTTTCACATATGTATGTGCTCTCGCTATTTTTCAAGATCACTCTTTTTGCTTTTTTTTTTGTTTTTCTTAATTTGCCTTTTCAGTCTAGTCCTACTGAAGGTCATCTGGTTCAGCGCTGTCAGGCAAATGAACTCTCTGAGAGTTTTTGCCATCCCTTATCACCCACTGTTTACATTTCCATTCTCTTTACCAGCTGTTGTTATCCTGGTCATGTTACTAAGAGAAAGCTGTGTAGGGACCCCCTACATTTTTGATTCATACTTAGTATCTTTTTATATATTTTTTCTTCTCTGCTAATCTTTGTATTTCATAGTTTTTTATCTTAATGATTATATTATATTTTTAATTTTCCACACGTATATTTTATACTTGTTTAAAATGTCATGTTATCAATAAATGTGCCACATCTTCTCTGGTTTGTCATGGCTCAGAGATTGTTGTAGACCGGTTTGAGGAAAGTAGATATATAGCTAAAGATGAAAAATTATTCCCCATAACCAGTCTGGATCCAAAAGTATAAGACGGGATAAATCCAAGGAAAAAGATACCTAAATATCAAGGGAATTTATTTAAACTTTTTGGAGTGGCACAATATCAAGCTTCAGCAGCCAAAAATTTATCTGTGCTGTAAGGTCCAGGTACGTGGCTCCAACCTATAAAGACTACTGAATGAAGCTGCTACATATATTCGAATATACCTCAGTTATTATGTGCGATTTTCAAATCTGAAGAGAAACATTCTTGTTTTATCTTGTTTTATACATATTTTATATGTAAAAGGTTGCAATTTCTGTCATGATCATATCATCTACATGGTTTTTGTTGCACTTTCTGGTCTTCTAATAACTTTACATTAATGTCATTTTGGTTCCATCAGTGAATTGTCCTCTGATGGTAAAAACTCACATTGACAGACTGACAGAATTGCAGAGAGAAAGTATCATTATGACTATTTAGACTGGCTTGCTGCTTAGTACAGACTGTAGATTTGCACACAAAAACCTGTTTATTGAGCTCTTTATTTGTGAATATATGGCATATTTTAGAAAAATTCCAGTCTTGATTTGAAGAATCAAGATGTCATTACAGATTGCTGCTAACAAAACCCATAAACCCAACAATCTTTTCTTCTCAAAGCTTCCCTGTTATTTTTGTTTTATTGCCTACACAACATACAAACCAATTTATAGAATTTTTGGCATAAGTTTTTTTACAAGAAAGAATATCTAGACAATTCTAGGAAACAAACAAAAAAAAAAAAAAAAGTGTTTTTGCAGTTTCCCACATAGCCAGACCAAAAGCTGTTGGTCACTTGGGAAGTATGTAAAACTGAAACAAGTGATAGAGAGGGAAATTAAGTCCATATTCAAAGGCAAAGTACTAAATCCTAATAAAAGCTGGGAATTATACTGCTGCTCATACATGCAGTCATATACATATTGGATTTATGTGACATTAAAGTCTCAGAGACTGTGATGATGACTGGACTCTAATTTAATTTCTAATAAGTTAAATTAACTTTCCTCAAGTCAAGTCTGTTTTGTCCATGATGATAATTGGTGAGTGAGCTCTACCTGGCTTATCTCAACCCACAGGCCTTTCCTTACATTTATTTCTACCTAGTCTAGCTGAAAAGAGGGGGTAATAGAATGACCTTGGTGGGAATCTGGTGTCCAGCCAGGGTCAACCCACCATAACATCTCCTCCAAGATACAGGTTGGGCAGTGCTGTTAAATAAGTTGACAATCTTTGTAACAGGCAGTTGCGTATTAATCCATGTCATTATTCGCAGTACACACAGGATTTTGGCAGACTGTATTTTACTAACTTTTATTAGATTTACATATTAAAATAGTTTTATGTGTGTGTAATGGTGTATTAATTCTTGATTGATAGCTTAGGTGAGACATTTGGTGCTGCAGGTAAAGTAATTTTGAGAGCCTTATGCAGAGTATTAATTCTTGCAATCTTACAGAAACACTGTATTTATTTATTCTATATTTATTTATTTTTTATCTATTCTGTATTTATTGATATTTATTATATATACTTATATTTATTATTCTATATTTATTTCAAAATATAGAATAAAGTACCTTTTCTGCAAATACCAATTAAGATGAGAATAATAACCAAAAAAATTACACAGAGAGGGAAAAAACATCTTTCATAATGCATATTTTTATGAAAGGGTATGTTATTGCCTTGCTGAGCTATAGTTGTCGGTAACAGTTCTGCTCTTGACAAAAATGCTTATGGTAATATTCCTAGTGGATTATTTGCCATGACGATCCATTTTCACATTTTTTCCCGTCCTTTTTTTGTGTCTGACAAACAAAATTTGTGAAAATATGCTGAAGGACAAGTACAATCTAGAAGTTAAAACATGGAACTGTAAAAACTGAAGTATCTGTTTATTTTTTTTGTGATGATGTTTGGATGGTTTCTCCTAGTAATCCTGTTGAGACCTTATGTGCAAACTTAGGATAATAATATTTATAATTTTCATGGATCGCTATCAAACTGTAATTTGCCCTTAGAGTAATGCATATTGAAAAAGACGAAGATGTTGGGCTATGAAACTTTGTTTAATGATGTGTGTTAATTCTTATAAATTATAGTTCAGCAGTTTACAATTCAGTAAACTTGATGACTTTAAAAAAACCCTTACAAAAATCTACTCACCAAAACCTTAATTAATTTGAAATAACAAACTTGAGGTCTAACTTCATTCTTTACCTTTCTCTTTAAACCTCATGCATAGCTGGAACTTGTTACTTCCTAGATAGGATCATTTAAATTGTAAAAGTCACCATTATAACTTGGTTTTCTCTCTGTAATGGGTACATAAAACTATGCGCTCTAAAATCCAAATGGGCTTCTAAACAAAAATGTTACTTAGGCTACTTTGACTTTTAGAATGAATGTTCCACAGTGATATTTGATCAACCGTCCACTCCTTCATATCTTAGAGGGAAAACTGATTTTGTTATTTGAGTTCATAGAGCACTAACAGACTATTTTCTTTAAAAGATTAGAGTAATTGAATTTATAATTTTATCACCATCTTCAAAGACATATGGTGTCATTCACAGACTCAGTTATTCTGCCTCTAATTTATCTACAGATATCCAGTCATGGCCTTGACTTTGCTCTGAGGCGATCCAGGTATCATCACACTTATTTAGTTACTGTATCTTTACACATTTCACCCAAATTCAAGCCCGTTCATTTCTGTTGATGCCCATAATATTTCTGAGAATCTATTTATGGTGTGTTCTTAAATTCAGATGGCAATGTTGTAATAAATCAATATCATATTTCAAGAAAGTTTTACTTTTACATTTACACTTGGATGTATTTATATAAATCATACACCACAGAATTCAATGACCTCACAAGTCATTTATGACAGTGATTATGGGGTTCCATGAAAGAGAAAATTTTGGAGTACCTAATTGACGAAAGCTCTTTTGCTGATATGTACCAGGGAGATTCAAGGAATAAAAGCAGTTACTGAGCTTCTTTTTGCTGTGTGTTGCCCATCAAAAAATGCAAACACCACAACACAGAACAACTTTGCTCATGACCATTCCTGTACGGTTTGTTAAAGAACAAAACTTTTCCCTGATTTTTATTTATATTTATATCCTTTTTCTTTCACTATAACTACTTGAGTGTGCATTATTACTACCATGTGTTCAATTTATGTCTGAAGCATCCAGAAACAATGGTTCCACAAATCAAGCTTAAGCAGGCTCCATCTCTGGCTGCTGTTCTACTCCAATACATTCCAAGTGATTAACACCACCTGTGGCACTCCTAATTCACAGCAGCAGACAATTATATCCCTTGGATACCCATTATGGGTAATTATTCCCATGACAGACTATTAGATATGGGTTGTGAACATTTCAGCTGTAAAGTTTTTCGCAATTTTATTTCAATTCTGATATTACCGTTGAGAGGTATATTTGGGGAACAAATCAGTGTTACATTACAGGTATGCTTGCAACAAGCAAAATATTCATTTTTATTGCTGGAGTTTTAGTCAAATTTATTATTTAAATATGTGATTAAGGGAGATTTTACATGTTTGCCATTACAAGATGATTTTATTTCATTCTTTTAGTACAAAGGCAATAGCAGATCCTGTTGATGAAGCTAAGCTAGAGCTAATGTTGGAAACTAATTGTTTTGTTTTAAAGACTGACTACTCTTCTTACATATCTTTTTTCTTTTTTCTTCTATGTTTGATCCCTTTTGAGTATGCAGGGGAATACTCAGTGTGAAAAAAAAGGTCAAAATTCATAAAACTTTCATGGTGCTGTAGCATTACTTTTAAAGGTATGTTGGGGTTTTTTATGTTTTTATGTTTGTTTTTTCTTTTAATTAAATAACATGCTTGCACTCCATCAATATCACAATCATAATCTCTTTCATTTCTTATCATGTGAAATATGGCCTTATGTTGAAAATAAGCACACTGTGAATCTGAATTGAGAATTTAGTTTCAGACAGAATGAAGTGTACTGAAATCGATGTGAATAGCATAATAAATTTAAATTTGAATTATTGAAAAAATATTTCTACTTTGTAGGTTAATTTTCAAGATTTCCATTTATAAAACCATTAATACTGGATTAAAAAAGAAAAGGGAAAGAAGAAGAAATTGATTTGCATGTTTATTTTATTAAAATGGAACAATGTAAAATATTATATTTTTGATGTAAGAGAACAAAAATTAAAAATATAGAATTAAGAGAAAAAATCTTTACACATGATGTGAATGTGTCAGTCATGGTTTCATTAATAAGCCTGAGTTCACATTGGATTTCCTGTATTAACTTAGACTCTTTGATAAACATGAAGAAAATGCTTTCTGTAGTACTCCTATCAGGACCTTTCCTCTACCCTGGCCTTTACTGGATAAGTAATCATATTTGATCCTATGTTGAGGACCAAGGAACAGACTAGGTAGCTGATAAGAACTCCATGTTTCTTTCACACGATTTATTAAACTTTTAAAGTCCTGGAGGCATTTCACAAGTGCTGTTGAAATGGCCAAAATGATAGGTAAGCTACAGCTGCCCTTAGAGCAAGCTCAGGCCAAGGCTTTGGTAAACCCTACCTGACTTCTGTAATATGAAACAGAGGTTATGTTCACACCATTCAGGAGAAACAGAACAAACCCAATCCTCGTTACTGTGACATGACAAATGGCATCTGACTCGGCTGCATTCACAGTCTGACTTTATCACCATTTGTCATGTGCCAGTGCATCTCTGACACAGAAGTGACAGAAGTAAATGGGATTTATACAGAGTCTGTGTGCACTGTAGGTTTCTACTGTGTAGCAAATAGTGTGGAAATTTGAATCAAAGCTGTGACATCTTACAGCCAACAGTGTGGGCATGAATAGCTCTCTCAAAGAGTTCTTCCTGTCATGATAGTCTTCAGTCAGCAGAAACACAGCATAGCTTCCTTCAAGTCTAACTAGTACCATGCCATAAATTCAGAGTTGGAAACAGCATTACTTTGAACCTCTGTAATTATTTCTCAGTTCCTCCAAGCTAAACTTAATTCCTTATCCTCCTTTGACAGGTAAAACAGGTGATGGAAAATATTTATGAAGTTATCTTCTATGGCTGAAGACTACCCTAAGGTAACTCTCAGGTTAGATGAATTTTTTTATATAACAAATCAACATCAAATTTCATGGGGCAGATTGCCCCCAGGAATTCAAAATAACTATACAAGTCTGAAAATAAATGTGATCAAAAGACAATGTATAAAACATGTAGATGTTTAGATGTTTGAAGTTGATGGTTCAGTACAGCTTTTAATAGAAGTATAAGCATATTTCCAGGAAATCAGTGAGTTATATCTAAGTATCTTTCATGAACTGAGCTCTTGTCTATATTTACTGAAATTAATATGATAACTAACAAACACTAAAATATCTAAGCCAGAAATCAAACATATTTAAGAGAAGTAGTGATTAAGGATGTTTGCTGTTAACATATATAATATTTTTCAACATTTGCTAAAATGCTAAAATGCTACTGCTAAAGCCAGTAGCTAACAAGACTGTAGAACAGCTTTTGAAAACATCAACGAACACATGCATACTCAATTCACATAGCAAACGTGAATTATTTCAGTTGAAAACTAGTCTATTCTGATCTTGTCCAGTGAGAACACACCAATTCAAGTGAACAACTAAAACCAGCTAAACACTTCAAATGCTGAAGCTCCTACATTTCCTGAAAAAGCAGGATTATTTTACTATGCATGAAAAGGTGTAAAAATCAAGATGATTCTATACCCTTGATACCATTTTAAGAAGCACACATCACATACCTAAGACCTATCATAAAAATTCCCTGAAAAAGCTCATACTGTGGGGGGAGAGGAGGGAAGAGAAAGGCGGGGGATAAGAAAAAAAATAAAAACCACACCATTTTGAATAGAAGTTGCTTATAGCAACTTGATTTTATAAGCCAGGTTTTATAATTTAAATGTGAAGGACTTCGCTGAGTTTGTGATAGAGACAAAGCAACAGCCTTTTTCTTTGACCAGATATAATACTTCAATATGGCTCATAGAAGTCAGTCAGACTCAGAGCAAGGGTTGGACACTGGTACTCTACAGACTGCTTTTGTTTTTCTCACTTCATCCATCACAGGTCAATTTCTAAATCCTGGCAGCTTATAAGAGTACATCAGGTGTGGAAAGCATTTGCAGAATACTTAATGGCCACATGCTAAAGATTTTAAAGTTCAATAGCACCATCAGAACAGTCTGCTGAAGAGTCCTCTTAGAGTAATCCAGAAATTAACGTTAAACTCCAAGGATGCTTTCTTATACATGCGTATCAAAGGTACTAGAAAAGGCTCAATGTTTACTGCTAATGTGCTCATAGGCAGTCCAGGGCTTCACTGGTGTTGCCAAGTGTGAAAACATATTTCTTATATCTAACTGAAAATAAAAAGCTGAATCTATTTTTCCCTCTCCTTAAGAAACAAACAAATAAAGAACCCAACAAAAGCAAACAAAAAAGAACTTGATCTGTTAATGAAAGACTGTGTTGCTGGAAACCCACAGTAGCCTTTCTTGTTATTAACAATACATTGGTTTTTCTTTTTTTTTATTTTACCAGGAAAGTCATATAGTTAAGCGATGAAAAAAACTTGTAGAGCATGTGCTAAATGTTTTCAGAGCTGTTACAAGCAGTGCAGGCTCCTTTTCACACTCCTTATTCTATTACTTACAAAAAGTCTTTTAGACTTCAGCTCCATTCTGACTGTGTTTATAAATAGAGAAAGAAATAATGCCATCTGTCAGTCATTTTCTCCATAGGTTGAAATTACTCTCCATTATGAGCAGCGTATCTGAAAACAGACCAGCAGAGAGTATTTCTTTAATGTCAGTAACTAAGAAGGCACTATCTAGTAAGTTAGAACTGATGTTATTGTCATTGCTTTGTGTGTGTTCAGACCACTGGGTCCACCAAAGAATGTTCTACTACTGCAGCAGTAAAGAATTGAAGAGATATTTGCATATTTTAATATTTACAAATAACACTTAGCTTTACTAACACTAAAAATATTTTTAAAAGCTCTATTTTAGGAATATAATGGTAAAATGCAGTTTCTAAACTTGACAAATTTAGAAAACAAATAACAGCTATTATATTCATACTAGAAGAAAATTGTAATTTTAAACATTTCTCTTTTCAAGAAAGGTAGTTGGCTTAAAGCAGTTTTTACTTTTGACTACTAATGTCCTCATGCAAAATGACATTTCAGTGCTTTCAGAATTCACGTTTCTATTTATAACATATCCCTTTTCAATTTGCCAATTTACTAAACTATGAAATGGTACTTGAATGTGAATTGTAATACATATATTAAAAGTGAAATAGCATTTACTGTAATGCTATCCTGAGAAAAATGTCTATTTCACATTAAACTTCAGAAGATTCCACTGAAAAGCCTACTTCAAACGTTTCAGATGACAAAATCTAACTTTTTAATAACTTTCAGGCTTGCAAAGCATTCATAACTGTTCCAATGAAGTAAATTTTTTTTATATCTTTTTACAGGCTTTTTTGATCTCTGCAACTGTGCTACATATTGCTCTTCATTATGTCCTGTAAAATAAAAGAAGTGGAATCAGACCACCAGACAATAAAAGTTGGAAAATCCTACAAGGGCATCTCATGTATCATCCAGAAGTTTCAACGTTGCACATTTTGAATTTCAATAAGCTTTATATCTGTTGAATGGCTTTGGGGGCTACGATCTCAATATTTCACAATTTTCAATAGAAGACTGGATTAAAAAACGATAACTTTCTGTAAAATATTTAGTAGTCTTCCACAGTTTTGCAAATCTGACAGATTCTTCTGCCCTATATTTGTTTTCTCCTGCATGATTTCCTCCCAGCTTTGTTTAGTATGAGAAGCTCTTATTCCTGGTTGGTATTCAGGTATTTAGATCCTGGTTTGGATGTAATAGAATTTTCTGTATATAAATTAAAGAGTAAATTAAGGAAATTTCTCTGTAGACCTTGTGGTTGACACCAAAACAGATGAGCAAGCCTTAGAAATTGCTTCAAATAGAAAAGAGTCTAAAAGTGAAATCGATTTTGATGGCATTGTCAGAGTGAGAGGGATCTGAATAAAAAAAAAAGTGTTATCGCACACATCTGAAACATGCTCCATAATGTTTGTGGAAGACTTTTGTCCTTAGAACCATTGCTGCAATAATGTATACAACTCTGTACAAACTAATAGTGTTTGAAGCAGTAATGTGGAGATTACAGGTGCAGAAGTCATAGACTGGGAAGGAGTTAGTTACAGACTGAGAAGTTACAAACATGATTCTATAGCTTGCTAGAAACTTGCATTGACAACATCAGCAAGTGGAGTCTGATGAATCCTAGAGTTTAGTATCCGCTCCTGCTTCTCTACACAGGTTCAAATGTTGCTATGCTGAGGCAACTCAGAAACATCAAAACACACTACATATGACCTAGAGGAATATTAGAAGGATTTGGAGCAAATATCCTAGGATCACAGACTAGGAGAATGGCTTGAGTTGGCAGGGATTTTAGAGACCATCTCATTCCAACCCCCCTTCCATGGGCAGGGACACCTTTTATTAGACTAGGTTGCTCCGAGCTCCATCCAGCCTGGCCTTGATCATTCACAGGGATGGGACATCCACAGCTTCTCTGGGCAAGCAGTTCCTGTGCCTCACCACCCTCATAGCTATGAATTTTTTCCTAATATCTAATCTAAACCTACTCTCTTTCAGTCTGAAGCCATTTCCCCTTGTCCTGTCACTGCATACCCTTGCAAAAGTCTTCTCATTATCTTGTAGATTCCTTTCGGGTACTGCAAGGCTGCAATTACCTCACCCCTGAGCTGTCTCTTCTCCAGGCTGAACAACCGCAACTCTCTTAGCCTGTCTTCATAGGGCAGCTGCTCCATCCATCTAATAATCTTGGTGGCCTCCTCTGGACTCACTCCAACAGATTAATCTCCTTCCTTTGCTGCAGACCCCAGAGCTGGATGCGGCACTGCAGGTGGGGTCCCAGCAGAGCAGAGCAGAGCAGAGCAGAGCAGAGCAGAGGGGCAGAATCCCCTCCTTCTCCTGCTGCCCACGCTGCTTTGGATGCAGCCCAGGACACGTCTGGTTTCTGGGCTGGGAGTGCCCATGGCTGGGTCATGTCCAGCCTCTCACACCCCCAAGCCCTTCCCAGCAGGGCTGCTCTCCACCCAGGACTGCTCTCCCTCTGTTCATGCCCAGCCTGTGCTGGTACCAGGGGTTGCCCTAACCCAGGTACAGCACACTGCACATTGCCTCATGAGATTCCCAGGGGCCCACTACTCAGGCTTGTCCACATTATCATAGCTATAGTTAACTCCTACACTAATGTGAATTTTCTAGAAAACAGATAATTAAAATGAAAATTTTTACTGCCATGTGCTCTTACTCCAAGATTTGACATTTGCATGTTAAAAAGAAACCAGAGGACAAACATACAAGTTTACCTGAAAGTCAGAGACAACTTGAAAAAGAGCTAAGAATTTTTATAATTTACTCATAGATGCTCAAGGACCTAGTCATTAAATAAGGAGAAGATATGTGATATTTATTTCATTGACATTTAAAAAGTGATTTTGATCTTTGCATGTAGTTCAGGGCAATAATATTTATTTGCAAAGCACTTAGGTAGCCTTAGGAAATCTCTGAACAAGCTCTCTTGATAAAAAGCCAGTATAGATGTGCTACTGATAAAAGTTTAAACTTGGTAATTTTATCTATCCATTGTGCACCTGTAAACATACACAACAACAGATTTCGTATTCCAAAGATACTTTTACAAATGCAGGTTCTTTAAGTGGTAAAAGCAACCCCCAAACAACATTGTAGTTTCTTGCAACTGTTTCCAAGTCTTTAAACATCTTTGGATTTTTGGTATTTGTTTCTGGGTTTGATATGAGTTTTTCTTTTGTATCTGGTAAGGTTGGTTTTGTAGTATAATTAATATGAAAGCTAATGCCAAAAGACATAAAGTATTCACAACTCCCAGAGAATTCTTGGGAAAACAGAGATGTTCAGTACTTTACAGAGTCAAAGTAATACAGATCTATATGAAGTCTTGAGGGTATTAGATTTTTTTTTAATTTTTTATTTTTTTTTTTTTAGTTTCTGAACAATGTGAAGAAAGGCCTGTAGGATATTTTTGATTTGGTGATGCCATCTTCAGTTCAGGCAGGAGTTTGAAAACTGAAGTCAGAATAACTGCTAAAAAAGCACTTTTCTGACAGAAATGCATAGTAGAATTTGACCTTTATGTATTTGTTTCTAAATTGCTAAGATCTGCCTCTTGAATACTTTTTACTGTATTTAAGAACCTTCTTCTTAAGAATTTGACATAACTGATTGCTAAAACAATATTGATAGTATAAAACATGAAGCAAAAATGAATATGAAAAATAAACTAAAAAGCAAATCACAGGTGCAGACTTTGACTGGGTGGGAGCTTTGTCACTTTTCCTGTGATCTTCTGTCTGTTAAGGATGGAAAGTGAGTAGGTTTGTGAAAGAGAGGAAAAGCCAGAGAGGAGAGAAGACAGAGGAGGAAGGAGGAAAGGAGAGAAGACATAAGAGGAAGGAGGAAAGGAGCAAAGGAGGGAAGCAAAATCAAAACAACAGCAATATAAAAATAATATTATTTGGGACAGTAATATTAATCTAATAAGATTTTAAATACATGAAACATTGTGTTGCTCACCCATATGTAAAGAAACTGAATATTGCTTAGGTAATGTCTTTAGGTCAAGAATTAGACTTATTAGGTGGATAATACTAGAAAGAAAATTCTAGAAAGAACTGGATGCCCTTTTTATTTTCCCCACAGATATAAATCCACTGTATTCACTGTCTAGGAAAATTAATACAATTATTTTTTTAAAGACTAAAATGTATAAAGGGAAAGTATTTTAAAATGACTTATTAGTGACAATATTGCCTAGGAATAATACAGATGTATGATGATGATGATGATTATTATTTTTATTATTATTACTGATGTATTATACAACAAAACATACTTGCTAGTAGGACAGGAATCCTGTCTGTTTATCTGCATAGAAATGTGTATTCCTCTCAGTTTTATAACAAATGTGAAGCAACTTTGATGTCTCTGGTTAAAATAAATATGCAAATAGCAAAGCTAAACAACATTATCCCATCAGATGTAATCAAAATAATTTGGCAGTCATCAATAAACAAGTCAATTATGGTTTATCACTTGCAAGAAACAGGCAGAATACTACATCCCAATGATATCAAGCTAGAAATTAAAATTACTTGGAGTTTTGTTTAATTTTTTGCAGCCCAGTGATACCTTGTAGACTTGATCCCTACTCTGAGGACCTTGGTGTTAAGATCCCATTCCCTTTACTGGCAGTGAGCATCCCAGGACACAATAAGAGACACAAACTAGTCCAGATCAGGAAAATAGCTAATCACTAAGACACAGGGGAGGGATGTGCCATGATAGTTATGACTTAACCTAAAGAACCTAGAAAAAGAAACTTGCTAAGATAGAACAGAAGAGTGGAAGAATGTATTTAAGCCTGAAAGAACTGGTGTTAAAACAACGATTTGTACCAGTAAACTGATTTAATGAACTTCTGTTTAGAAAAGGACCTTGCTTTAAGCTGCAGTGGAAGTCATCCTAAGAAATCAGAGGTGCTTTGGCATCTTTTATGTACCCTGCAGAAGAAGAAGGTAGTTGTGGTTTTGAGAGCTGAAAGATTAAAGATCCCATTGCAAAAGTATAAACTAATTTTGATTCACCAACTACAGCAGAATGTGCTCTAAAACTATTTAATAGCCACTCAAGCGGAACAATTAAAAAAAAAAAAAAAAAAGGACAAAAAAAGGACATTTGGACATTTATCCAGGAAGGCTGGTTTTTTCTAAGAGGGCTGTGGAGTTTTTTTCTGGTGGTCTAAATCTGCAGTCTACATTATTTCCAGTCCACTATTCTCTATATCCTGTTGGATTCAAGACATAAATAAAGGTGGATTAGTGAATAAAGGAAGGATCTCGGCACAGCAGAATAAAAGAAACTCTGCTATTTGAGGAACAAAACAATAAAATATATTTGCTAGTAGGTCACATAACAACTCACCAGTTTCTGTTTTGTATGTACATATATATAGCTAAATACATCTATGTATACATTTTTATTTATGTATATATTTATATAGACATATGTATATTCAAGCATTTGATGTATGCAAATTCACAGCAATGAAAATATTATACAAATACATGTAGGTTAATAAAATGAAATAACATAAATAATAGTCCCTAAACTCTACAGTAAATTAAACCCTAGTTATTCAAAACAATGTACTTTCTATAAAGATATGTATCAACTCTATCACCATCAAATTTTCGTGGAGGCAGATCTCTATTGCTTTACTAGAAGTAAATATGAGGTTATTTGCTGGCATATGAGTAGGGACTTAGGGCTGTCTCACTTTACCTGACAGCTTGATTCACTTGCAAAATATAGGAGACAGTACAGACAATCCAATGCATAACTGTCTAAGAGCTAAAACAGTCCAAAGCAAATATTTCTCAATGATTCCTTAAGTCTCTTACTACTGCTAAGTCCCACAAACAGCAGAAACATTTCAACTGTGTTAATGAACAGAAATAGGACATATGGTGGTCGTGCCTGATGACTTCTGACTTCCTGGCAGTACATACTCACTGGATACTTACACACTGGATGTTTCAGATCTTTAACTACAAAATACTCTCTATTTGGGTGTGAGGCACCCCAAGTAAAATAACACATTTCTGTCACCAAGTCACACCAAATCCAGCATCAGTCAGGGCTGGTTCAGGTTAGTAATATCACTTCTGCATGTAATATATGATATAATGTAATTCGTGTAAAGTTGCAAATTAATGTAGAATGGGTGGTGTCTATGTAAGTAAAGTAATAAAACCTTAGAGGGCCGAGAGCTGCAGGGGGAGGAACAGGGTTTGCTTGGTTCCAGCACTGTAACTGCCAGCGGGGGCTGGGGAGCTGGGGTTAGCATGACAATAGACCTAGCCCAGCTGGAGATGGCTCTGTCCGGGGAACACCCAAACGCTAAGAGCCCGATAAGCACCCACAATTAAGGCAACAAGAGC
>JANRGV010000051.1:68177414-68191436 GCA_024734035.1 Alethe castanea
ATGAAATAGAGAACAAAATTTTAACCTAAATATTTTTTTAGTTAATGGATTGATAGTTCACCTACCACTGGAACAGCCATGCAATTAGTGACCAAATTAAAACTCAGAAAGCTGTCACCCTGTTGGTTACGGAGAGGAACTTGAAGCTTCAAGGAATTTTAGCAACAAAATTTTCTTTTAGTTTTGAAAATAGAAAGACAAAAATGAAGCAAGAAAAAAGCCAAAAGAGAATATCTTTCTTCTACCCCTGTTGTCAAGTACTTTAACATTGAAACCTGCTGACAAGCAGATGACTTTAAAAGATTAATTGCATGTAGGCAAATTATATGTGTAAAGTCATATTTTATGAGAATTTTATCAGTATTATTTTTATATTCTGAGAAATATGATATGTTATGCTAAACAAAATAAAATTTTACCTAAATGTTCCATAATTGATCTAGAAATTCACCATTGAATTAACTAATAAAAAGTAGCTGAAATCTGATCCAGTATATATGGACTTGAGGACAGTAATTATTAATGAATATCCACGTATGTAAAAAGATCTCACATCCATGGTTCATCTAAAAAAGAAGAAAACCCTAAACCAACCAACCAACCAAAACTGACAAAACCCACAAAAAAAAGTAAACAAACAAAAATGTACAAAACCAAAACCTGGTCAAGAATCCCTATTTCTTCTTCATGAAATCTTCAAAAAAGATCAAGATTTCAAAAGAAGTAGAAGAAAAAAATATTTTAAATTTTCAAGGAGACATCTAAAAGAAAACCAAGAAGCACCATTTGAATTAACCATATGGCCCATATTTGGATTAGGAGGGCTTCTAGAAAAATCTCTGCTATTCATTGTTTTTGTCAAAAGGTTGGACAAGTATGGGAGAAATGTTAAGAGACTTTTGAAGTAGGATCTTAAGACGGAAAAATCAAAATCTATTCTCAAGTGAATTTTCTCATCTGAACAAAATCGTTGGGTCTATGTCATAAAGTTTTATTCGCAGGTGTTGCAAAGGTGGCCTATGTGTGAAGATGTGGTGGGCTTCCCTGTGTCAGGAAGACTCAGCTCCAGCTGGCTCCACAATGGACCCACTGCAGAACCCTGGTGTCCCCTCTGTGTCAACATGTTTAAGAAATGAAGTCAACATGTTTAATAAAGGAAAAAGAATGCTGTACAGGCAGAAAAGAAAGGAAGAGGGAGCTCCAGGAGCAGAAGGCAAGGCAGAGGAGAAGGAGAAGAGGGGATAGGAGGAGAAGAAATAGAGGACCCAGGCTGGAGCAGATGGTTATTTCCTGAAGGAACTATAGACTGTGGGTTAACACACTCCAGGGCAGGTGGATTTGCACAGGAGGACTGATTACAGCCCATGGGAAAGCACACACAAAGGCAAAGGAAAACTGTGAGAAGGAGGGAATGGCAAAGAAGAACCGCCAATGCCTATTTCTCCCTACACCTTACTCTGCTACTTAGGGAGAGAGTAAAAATAGTCTGTGTGAATGTCTGAAATTATGTTTCAGAGAGTGGAAAAGAAACATGTTGTTTTACTCTTTATCTTGCTTTCTTCCTATCCAAATCTATTTTAAATGACAATGAAATTAATAATTTTCTTCCAGTATTTGGTAAACAGTCTCCAGTCTTTATTTTGGCCCAGAAGATTTTTAGTTCTATTTTCTGTCATAGTCTCCCTAAAGGAGGGGAGTGAATGAGCAGCTGGGTTAGTGTTTGGCTGTTATCCAGGGTTAGCCTACCAAAACAATAAAAATATTCTATTGACATAATCATACATGACAAACATAAACTTCTGCAGAATCAGTCACCACTGAGATAAACATTGTTTAACCAAAAAATGGAAGTATTTATCTCAAAATTAGTAAGAATAATGCCATGTTTTACATTTTCCCTTGTGATGACTCTGACTTTGATATGTAACCCAAGTTCTTAGTACAGCAGAATTGAAAATACTTGCAATGAATTATCGCCAATGACTAGCTTATTTCCAAAGAATGCATTGCCACTGAAGTGATTTACCAATGTCTTTTACTACATATTATAACTACCTAATTCACTTTTAAATTTGTAGCTGAAGATAGTTGTCACTGCCTCCTTCATATGGGTATAAACACAGTCACAAACACAGGTTATTGTAGCCTCCTTCTCTCATGGTTTGACTGTACTGTTTATTTTTCTTCAGGAGCATACGAGATACCTGCACAGGGGTTAAAAATGTAATAAATAATTAGTGGTTCTTTCAAACAGTTTTGAGTACCCCAGGGTCGAGAATGATAATCATTGTCTTTGAATATGTATTTGAATTTATCTCTGGTATTTCTTTTAGTTTAGAGAAAGCAAGTGTAAATTTTCCTGTCTTATAGTACTGAATTGTCAGTAATATTAAACTTTATCGGTTAGATGGATTCTCAATTCCACAGCACAACCACAACAAACATTCCCCACTACCTGCAAGAAAGGAGAGTTGGTTCTTGGGTAGTGTAATCTTTTAGGTGAAGTTACAAAAAAACTGTACTAAAGAACTCTATCTCCACCTCACTTAGAGCTGTTCTCATATTTCCAATAAAACTCCAGAAAGAGACACATGCAAGAGACTGAGGAATTCTCAGGATGTTGAATATTTTAAATCTCTGTATTTGGAGGTGAAGAGTACAACAGTTAAGAAATCCTCACTCCAGATTTGCTGTTCAAGACCTGTTATTCAAATATTTGGCTAAATCTTTAGGTTACATTCTGCTATAGGGAGGAATAGGAGTGGTGATTTGGTTTGAATTTATTCTTCATGTTTTTTTAAAAAATTAAGAAGAAATCTGCAGTATTTAAAATTTTGGGACCATGACAATGACTTTAGTTCACACTCTACACACACCAAAAGGAATAGGTTGCATTGCCGGTGGATAAATATTGACTTTTACTAAAATTATGTTAATGACTTCAGTTAATATGAAAGCAGTCAAAATTCAGAATCATATTATACATATCAATTCTCCATTTATACAGCATAAAACCAGATTAAATTAGTTAAATTCCATATTTTTTCTTGAATAAAAAATCTGCCAGATTGGGCCAAAAGGAAAATTATATATTTAACTGATAAATAAATAAACCATAATTTGTAATGAAATTTGAAATTTTCTGACATAGTGGCCTATAGAATTTCAACAAGTTACAGAGGCTGAAAACATTGCTATTCATTAAGTCCTACTGGTGAGTTCACAGAATTATTCACATATCCAGTTGTACTGCTCTCAAAGTTGATAGTTCATACTGGGATTTCTTAGTGGAAAAAAGGGTTTTCTTACCAGAAAAAACACACATAAATTGTTAAATAACAGGAAACGGATAAAAAATATCTCAGAAATAAATATTTACCTGTAAATATTAAAGTATTTGCACATCTATCACAGTGTTTTAAAAAGATAAAATAGTCTCGTTAAATAGTGTCAGCTATATTCAAGAACAACTCTGTGAGAGGAGTAATGAGAAAAAGGCATCTGAGGATAGTAAGGAACTGTATTTGAAGTTAAAACTGTCAAGTCTAAGTGCTTATAAATTCATATTTAGACATCTGATATGAAGAACCACATCTTTATACTGTTCATCAACCAGAAGCTTCCATGCAGATAATGAAAGGAAAAGGCCAGACTCTAAAAAAATTACCACACAAAGCAAATTTTGAGACCTCACAGGAATTTATAGTCTAGAGATGGTTGATTTTTCTTTAAAGTAGGTGCTCTCCTATTTTGTGTTAAACTAAACAGTACTGAGTTGAGCTAGAGAGGAGCTAGACGTAACCTTAGGTATTAGATGATTAGAAGATATGCCCCATCTTTGTGTGCCCAGAAAACTGAATCAATGGCACAAAAAGCCCTGCTTTCTCTCAGGCACAAGGGACAGACATAAGCAGTCCAGCCACTAAGAGAGGTAAAGAGAGCAATCAAGTGTGTCGAAGAAGAGTGATTCATAATGATGACTGGGATTCAAAACACAGGTTATCTTGAGAGTGTGGCACTGCTATTAGATTCATTACATTACTACCTAAATAATAAGTTCAGATATAATACCATGATCCTATAGATATGCTGCATTTAACTGGGAAATTAGCTTTGTCAGCATTACTAAGAAATCTTCATAAGAAGCCATAACATTTTAATGTGATCTTAAGGTCTGATAGCTAAATTAATTAACTTGGATTTGGAAAAAAATATTATTTCAATTCCCTGTAAAGTGTATCTGAAGACAATTTGAATATAAAAACTTCATACTTGCAATATCAATCAGATTCAAGTACTTTTTGGGAAGGAAACTGAGTGTTGTGGGTTAGAAATGTTACTTCCCAGTTTAATGCTCCCACTGAGATTCTCCAATTCATGCCGCTGCTTTCTTCCTCCACCTCCCCCTTCCCCTCCCTCTTCCCCCTGGAGTGGGCTGGAGAGGAGAACTGGCAGCAGAAAAGGTAAAGATTGGGGGCTGAGATAAAAAAAAAAAGTGCTAGAAACAGCAATAGGATAAAAAAGCAAACAATATCAGCAACAATATTAAGAAAAAATACTGTACAAAAGGGAGAGCGTGATTCACATGCAAAATGCTCTACACGGTGCCCAACCTGACCACAGCCAAGTCACTCCAATTAGTTCCCAACTTGGAACTGGAATTACCCAACCACTCCCTCCAACCTGGAACCAGTATTCCCCAAATACTCCATCAGGCTCAGAATCGGTGTTACCCCACCACTCTCTCTGCCTCATTTATTTGACAGTACGGAAATCCTTTTCCCCAAAAAGGACTCCTTTCTTCCTTTCCCCTGGCAGTGATGTGAGATGGTGTAGAACAACCTCTTGGTCCTAGATATTTTCATGAGAAAAATAGCTTGTTTGTGATTATGGTTATGTAACAACTTCTGCAGCTGGATATCCACCCAGAATTTTGCTATTTGCCCTCCTCAACAGGATAGGGTGAGAAAACTGGAAGAAAATACTAATGGGTCAAAATAAACATAGGCAGACTGCTTACCATTTACCATAAAAGACAAAACAAACTTAGCTTGGGGAAAATTTATGAAATTTTTTGTCAAGTAAAGTAGATTCAGGTAATGGTAAAAAAAGACAAAATATTAGAAAAAACAGTTCTCCTCTAACCTCGCTTCTTCAGACTAAACTTCACTCTTTCTCTCCTGACTTTTCTACCCAGCTCCTCAGAGTGGTCAAGGTGGGATGGACTATTATCAGGGTCTATATCAGCACCTGTCTGCCTCTCCTTCCTCACAATTTTCTCCTGCTTCAGCATGGGTTCTTCCACAGACTGAAGCCCACTGTAGACCTACTAGGAACTCTCTATCCCTGACATTGGGTTGCTCCAACTTCTTCTTACAAAGACCGCCCCTGCAGCATCCCTGCAACGAAAACTTTGACATGTACAGCAAATATAGTGACAAAGTGAAGTGGGGAGAACCCACTTCAATGCCTAAATAAGGACTACTTATGTTCTTTCTGAGTATCTAAATCAAAAATCAAAATCATATTGTTATTCTTATATCAGATGGAATAATTTTCACCAATTTTCACTAAGAACACATATATGAACAAATGCATGTTGTCCAAACAGTCCTAATTTATTGAAAGATAGACTAGGTCCTTTCTGACAATGTAGCAGCTTACATGAAAAGAAAGACAACATATCTTATTGCCTTCAGGAATACATTCTTCATTTATTTTCTTCTGCTCCAGAATTTCATCTTCTGGATGGGAATTGATTAATAAGCAGATATAAATGATCTGACTTTTCTTAGGTGCCAATCAAAGACTCTACAGTGGAAGTACAGATCTCACTCTTTTCACTGAAAAAGTTATATGACTTCTTCAGATTTAAATATCTAGCTTTGATGCCTGAAGGAAGTCAGATTTTGTGTTTTGTTCCTTAGATAAATTCTACAATAATGAAGCAAAACAGCTCAGTTTTTATGAAGTGTTATGATAAAGAAGGTTTTAGTTATCCAAAAGCATCCGCTTGTGCCTTTTCCAGTCTCTCTGTTACTGTGAAGGGGTATGCTAAAGTCGTATAATGCTTAGGGACAGAACACACTTCAGCTGTTAAGTCACAAGACACACACAAAAAGAGACCTATCTTAATCTCAGTGATGGTTTTAGTCCCTAGAGGAGAGCTTCACTGAAAATGCATTTGTAATCATTTTCTCTTTTCACAACAAAACCAGATACTTCATCTCTCTATGTGACTCATAATCTAAATACATCAAAGGGCAAGAATGACATTTTCCTACTAACTGAGGTTTTACACTGTGACTCCAACAAGGAGCTTGGTGGAAGAATGAGATAAAAGAATTTGCTTTTCTTTCACTGTGTCTAGCTACTTCGGCATGTAAGTTCTATAATTAAATCAATTCAGGGGAAAAGGTTAAAAAGTGAGTTTAATGTAGGAGAATACTAATGTAACTCTTTGCCACATTATGAGGAACTTGCATTCTTTGAATGAAAATCTACTTATATATGAAAATAAAATATCTCTCTTGTGGGGATTTTGAGCTGTTTATATGGTTTAAAAAACACTGAGTGATGCAGTTGATGCACTAGGTGGAAGAAATGCCTTCCAGAGGGACTTTGACAGGCTTGAGGAGTGCATCCAGGTGGACGTCATGAAGCTAACAAGGCTAGGTGTAAAGTCTTGTACCTGGATCAGGGCAACTCTCAGTACCATGAGGATGAATATTTTGAGAACAGCCCTGTGGACATGGACTTGATGGTACTGAAGGTTGAAAAAATATGAGCCAGTACTGTAGCCCAGAAAGTCAATCATATCCCAGTCTGCATCAACAGAATAATGGCCAGCAGATGGAGGGGGATGATTCTTTCCTTATACTCTGCTCTCCAGAGACCCCCACCTGGAGTGCTGTGTACAGCTCTGGAGTAATACCAAGTACAAGGAAGACATGGATGCACTGGACCACATCCAGAGCATAGCAGTGGAAATCATCAGAGGAATACAGCACCTGTGCTTCAAGACAGGCTAAGAGAGTTGAGGCTGTTCATCTTGTAAAACAGAAGACTCAGTCTTCTGATTCTTAAAGTGGTTTTATAAGAATGATGGAGAGGAGCTTTCACCCAGGCCTGGAGTGGCAGAACAAGGGGTAACTGATTTAAATGGAAAGAGGGTAGATTTAGATAAGATATGAAGAAGAATTTTTTTTTGTTACAAGCCCAGTGAGACACTAGAACAAGTTGTCCAGAGAAGCTGTGGGCTCCAAATCCTTGCAAGTGTACAAAGTCAGTACAAGTGTTCAAGTTGTACAAGTTGTACAATTGTTCAAAGTTGAAAAAGGTTTTGAGCACTCTAATCTGGAGGAAGGTATCCCTGTCCATGCAATGTGACTTGGACTAGATGATCCTTAAAGATTTATTCTAATTCAATTCATGCTATCAGTCTAGAATGCTAAGTTGTTCCTTAATCTGATCCTTTGTTCTCAAGCATAAGTCTTTCTTCTTCCAGACTTTTCTCTCTGGTGTGCAGGGCCTGGGATTCCTGAAAAGAAAAAAAAAAAAAAAAACAAACCAAAAAACAACAAACTTGTTATGCCTTGGAATAAGGAGGACACAAGAGATTTTAAAATAAAAGTGACCTCAGAAAAGTAACAGAAAACAGAGGAAGGACAACTATAAATAAAACTAAATGTACTAAAAGAAAAAGGAGGAGGTAAGATGAATTTCAATTATTTCACTAGTCAAACACCTTGACAAACTGTGTTTTGGACCTGTTTTGCAATCTTTAAAAGAGATACAGTTTTATTTTTCGGAGAGATTTGCTTTCCCTTGTCCACAGCCAGATATTTGTATGTATGATTTTTAGGGCTGAAAAACATTCCAGGTTTTATTTAACCAGATTTGACAATTGGAGTTGAACAGATCAGGTGAGTATTTATCTAATACTAGGAGGAATAACTTCACATTTTGAGAAAGTGAGAATCACAGAACTGCACGATCATTTATATTGAAAAAGATCTCTGAGATCATCGAGTCCAACCCTTCACTGGACACCTTCTTGTCAACTGGACCATGGTGATAAGCATCACATCCAGTCTTTTCCTAAACTCTTCCAGTGATGGTGATTCCACCATCTCCCTGTGCATTCCATTCCCATTGTTTCGCTACCTCTTCTGTGAAGGAATCTCTCTGATGTCCAGCCTGCTGTGCAATCTCTGCTGGCACAGTTTGATACTATGTATTGTCCTGTCGCTGGTTACCCGGCAGTCCCCTCCTTGCTACAATCTCCTTTCAGGAGAAAGGTAAGGTCGCCCCTGAGCCTCCTCTTCTTGAGCCTAAACAGCCCCAGATCCCTCAGCTGCTCATCATAGGACTTGAGCTCTGGAGCCTTTACCAGCCTTGTTTTCCTAGACAAATGAACCTGGACAGGTTTATTTTGGCATCTAGTTCACCAAGACCAGTGTTATTTTTCTGTGGAAGCTGCAGATATTTCACTGTTCTGGTTATTATTTAAACACAAAATAGAAGTATCTTCAGAATGTGAAAAAATATTAGGAAATGAATAAAGGTTGGTTAACTCAAACATTATTTGCGAGACTTGAACCAAACATTTACCTTACTACTCCTGCTGACACAGTTTAAGCTGTGGGCATTGGTATTTGCAGTGTATACTACATTTAGAAATCTTCAGAGAACACACAGAGTTTGAACAAATTTATTATGGAAAGCCAAGCAAAAAGACTGCAGTAAGCTGAAAAAAAAATGGACAATGAAGAGTGTTAAAAGATATACTTTCTTTGTCTCAAGTGACTACAGCTATAATAGGATAGAGATGTTAACCTTTGCCTTGTATTTCCCACATCTATTCTTCAGTTTGATTAAAGCATGAAAACAGAACATTGCAGATTAATGATAGAAAGTTGTTTTAGTTTTATTTTGGTTTAGTATATAGAGACAAATAGACATGAATATATAATAAGTACAAATATACATTTGACTAAGAATGGAAATGAAAATGAAGAAAAAGAAAAAACTAGTTGAAGATAAAAACAGGGGGAGAAAAGTAGGCTAAGAGTTTAAACTCCTGTTCTCTTTTGCCTCTGTTTGTAGAATGAAGAGGTGAACCATTAGGCAGTATCAGATAAATAAAAACACCTGCTGACCATTCACAAGTTTGGTTCTTTCACTTCTCTGGCACTGGTCTCCCAATCTTGCATTTATTCAGATCTGGACCCAAAACATTTTACCAGAAGACACAACAAAATGATAATCATGCATTAAAATTTAGGAAATTCAGTTTCCAGAGGATCAATTTAATTTGTTGGAGTTTGCAAGGTTAATGATCCCCCTTCTTTCCATGAAGGCATTGTACTCAATACACCTGAGGTGATTCTGATTTTAATAGCATGGAATGAAGACACTGAATAGTTATGGAGAGACAAGTAAATCAGTAACTTTCTGTGACCTTATTTTTCAATGCTTGTACATATCTCAGCTGAGGAAAAAGCAATCATTTCCCTACTGGGCCTGAAAAGTGAACATGCTGTGAAGTTTTTCAAGAAAAAAGTGAACAGTACTTAATATGAGAGTGGTCAAATGCTGGAACCGGTTCTCAGATAAATTGTGGAATGTTTGTCTGTGGAAATACTCAAAAACTTACTGCACACAGCTCAAAGCAATCTGCTTTAACTGGTCTGTATAAAAGATGGATGTAGGACCTAAATGACCTCTGGAGACTACTTCTAAACTTCACGATTCTGCAATTCTGTGAACAATTTTTATACTTGTAACATTCTCTAATGACAGCATAAAGACGGCCTAAAGTTATCCTAGAATTCCCTGGATAGCTCTGGTGTTAGATCTACTGTATTATACATGTTCAAAACTTACAGCTCAGTCCTAAATTTTGGCCCATTTTAATATTTATTGCTTTTTTGTTTAGTTTTTTTTTTTGTTGTTGCTCTTTTTTTATTGTCATGTCAAAGATCCTAATTCACATGATAAACTACTGAAAAAAAAGATATACTGCCTAAAACACACACTTTGAAAGATATACTCCTGTAGAGTTCAGCTATTAAAATTAGAATACCTGAATCATTAATATTTCAGAAACATCCGGGGGTTTGATGACTATAAGTTTTTCTTAGCATCATGTAAAACATGTGGCTTGTCTTGTTTTGAATTTACTGTTTTTAGTTGGCAGATCACAAAGATAGGAGCTGCCATCTTCTTAAATATTTATGCCACTTTGAAATATTAACAGTTCTGCTGAAATCCACAATATTTTTCATTAAACTATAACATATAATTAGAATGTATTCTAAGGTCAAGTTACAATATACCCCAGATTTGGGCTGCATGATTCTTATAAACCTAGCTTTCATGAAAAAAAAAGAAAATCTGTTATAACTGTCACGTTTTTTCAGACACCAAGCTAACTGCAATTTCTCTCCATCTAGAAAAGCATTGAGGAGTGATTCTCAAAGGCAGTAATGACAGCTGAATGCCTTCTTTACAGGAAATGTTAATGGGAAATAGGTCATGAAGAAGTACCAAAAAAGACTGGATAAACAGCAAAAAATATTAAAATTTATTACATCAGTCATAATTTGTAAATTGTTATCTTCAGAATATAAAAATTAAATGTGCATGCCAAGTGGATTTGAAAATATGAATTAAAAAAAAATCTGTTTAATATTAAAAAAAGCTGGATTTTTACATATCTGTTTGAATTCTAATGAGCTTCAGGTGTTGGGCTCAGCTCAGTAGTAGCTGCATTTGTCTGCCTGGTCTCAAATATCTTTATATATCTATACCTGTGTCTTTACATGAGCCAGGTGTCTGAATTTACACTATAGCCAATCGAAATCTAATCAGGACAGTCAGTGATGCCTAGAGAATGGTTCAGCTCATCTCAGGTTGCATACTAGGGGCTTGGTTCTGTTGCTTGCACATGAGAATCTAATACTCTTTGAGATGCTGCTGAATATTCTACCCACCTGCAACCAGTGCAGGTCTTCTGTAGCTCTTATGGGATTTCATTCTACTTTGAAGGTCTCAGAGACCTAACCAGTGTTAGACGAACCTGGTTTATTACAGCTGTCTGCTGTTAGGCATAAAAGTTTAATAAATACTTCACTTTACCATATTAGGTCTGTTTTTACAACAAGCTGACACATAACATGATCTTGAAGATATTGATGTATGCAAATATATAATAAATTTATACCACGATGATGATCTTGCTAGAGACATAAGAGAAGGGAGTCTTTAGTTTTATACAATCATACTGCTATTCTAAAATATTTTTAAAACCTGGAAGCTTTTTGAATTAATTTTTTCTTTTAAAAATTGCTTCATAATTTTTCATACATTTTACATTATATCACTCTTTTTTTAGATATAATTGCACTTTCTCATAAATCACATGAATGTACACACATCAGAAAGCATATAATGTTTTCAAAAATTATTTTGGGCAGTCTGTTATAGAACCTTGATTCTTATTCCCAGATGAGAAATATATTTGTCATTGTGGAATTAAAAGAATTATCATGTATTTTTTTTATATGGATCTGTATTAACATTAGGAATTGAAACATATATATAATGTCTTGTTTATAATTTTATTTTTAAACTTTGCTTTTACTAACTAGGAAAAATTAGAAATTTATTCATTTTGGGCAGATATAAATAATTTGCATCTACAGCTTTCTACCTAGCAGCACAAGTCAGAAAAAACCCTGATAACAATTCAAACAACTGTGCCATCTGCCAAGGTTGTGAAGCTAAGGAGAACTTGGTAGAGTATTATCTTTACATACATTGGTCTACTAGGACTTCTGTGATAGGTTGACCCTGGAAGCCAGGTGTCCACCAAAGTCACTTTTCTGTTCAACAGGACAGGGACAAAGAATTGTAATGAAAACATAATGGGTCAAGAGAAAGACAGGGACTGATCACTCACCAGTTAATATCATGGGCAAAACAGGCTCAGCTTGGGGGAATTAAGTTAATTTATTACCAATAAAATCATAGTAGGATATAAGAAATAAACTCAAAACTTAAAACACCTTCTCCCCACCTCTCCCTTCTTCCCAGTCTCCACTTTTGTACCAAGTTCTCTACCTCCTCCCCCACAGCACTGTGAGGACAGGGAATGGGGGTTACAATCAGTTCACAACATGTCCCTGCTATTTCTTCCTCAAGCTCATGTGCATCAATGCTCACTGTGTCCCTCAGCTCCTTTGTGGGTTTTCAGAGAACAGAATAGAACTGGAAGAGTTCTTGCAAGGGCTGTGGCTCATGCCTTTACCTCCTTTGAAGCCTTTGTTGAGCTGCTGCTGGTTTGGTTAAGAGATTGAGAGCATCCATCACAGATGCCTAAGACACCTGAGACCTCCACACTGTACTGGAAGATATGTCCAAGGATGTCACTGAGTTGAAACAAAATGCCTGGGATAAGGCATTGGAATCAAATTTTTTTGAGATTCCTCTCTTGCACAAGTAGCATTTACATTTTACTAAGGCCTCTATTTTTTTGCATGTAGATATTCAGATTTTTTTTACCACCTGCACTTTCACTATCTTCTATTCATGTCAGAACAATAGCTACTCTAAAAATGCACCCAGAATAACCCCAACGAACTCGAGAACTGAGCCTTCAATAGCAATGGTATAAGCTGAAAGAGTAGAAGAAAGAGGCAATATGAATTTTGTATGACTCTTGAAGAGTTGTCACAGAAAACAGATAGCTAGGGACTAGCAGCAGATTATACATATCAGGGAAAAAAAATCAGATTCTAGACATGGATATATTCTCCCTAAAATCTAAGAGTCTATCTCAATGAAGATTGTTCAATCACAATTTTTCTCGAGTGTTTCTACATTATATTTGATTATTATTAACTGTGAGTATAGGGGATTTTTGTTGTTGGTTTTTTCTTTGCCAAAATACGTCCCTGGAGTTATTTTACCATAATTTTCCTACTATAACCAACACATTTTTTTCACACAGTGCCATAGAATACATAACTTATTATCTTATTCACAACTCCTTATTTTTTTCTCTAATAAATCTCATTTCTTTTCAGGTCCAGTCACTTCTTCTAGACAACCCTAGTCTCTCTCCCTTTCACTTTCTTGTATTAAGCTGCAGTTTTCTCTAGCTTGTCTTAGAGACTCTGCTAGTGACAACTATTTTTCGTTACTCAGGCCTGTTACAGTTTATGAGTGGAATTATCGAATGAAGACAGCTGAGAATTAGATTAATTCTTTTAGCTACAGGTTAATGTACAAGTTCATGCTACCCTAGAGGCAAACTGAAGATCTTTTTAAAGAATTCCAGAAAAGGAGAGTTCTTTCCACTCTGTACAGATAGTAGAACCTGTTATTCCCAGGCCTGCAACTGACTCCATACCAAATCAGTTGATTAATTTTATTCAGATTCATATTTTCAGCAGTTTGACCAGATATTTAAAGTCATGCAGACTTATATTCAGTGTATATATTTCATATCTATTTATGTCCTTCAATACATGTGACCTATTTATTGTTCATGCAATATATTTATATAATAATGGCTTCTTTTATTGCAGGAATCACAGTCACTAATCCTGTAAAAAAAAAGAAAATCTATTTAAAATAATCTTTGTTTTGCTAATCTTTGTTTTTTCTCCTGATACACATTGTAAAAGCTAGGCTTCCATACATTCCATAGAATTATTAGATATTCTTCCGTTTCAGGCAAAACATATTTATTGAAGCTCTTTCTTCTTTACCAATCCTTTACCTTACATCTGTAACCTTTGATGAATTTATAGCTAGGAATCTAATCCCTTTTTTGCCTTTCTGTCACCAGACTAACCAAACCTAGTACTTCCAATCTCTTCTCATATAATAGCAGAAGGTATGTAACATCCACAGTAATTCGTATGAGGAAGCCAATGTTCAAAAGGCACCATAAAGTGAAGTGGGAGGTTCCCCTCTAGTGGGTCAATCAGAGAGGAGGAAGAAAATCAAAAC
>JANRGV010000051.1:68191961-68202484 GCA_024734035.1 Alethe castanea
AGAGTTAGAGCCACAAGGGAAAATGTTCGAAAAGAGGAGTCTCCTGGTTATGGTAAAGCCAGGACACTTGGGTACTGACTCATACATAAAATCTTTAATTTCACTTGAGTATTACCAACATAAGCCTTGAGAAACATTATTTCATTTGTATTTCATAACATATTTAATATCAATGACATCTGCTGTCTTCCCTCCTTTAACTAGAACCTTGATAATGTTGAAGATTTTGTAATTTCTATCTTTTCATCTGACCCATTGTTTTCCACGTGGTGCTATATCAAGTTCTTTGTTGAAGTTGAGGCAGAAGTGTGCTTTCTATTTCATTCCTCTGATAGATTCGAACACATCCATCCTATATGAAATGCATGTGATATTTGTATATATAAATATGTCATCGAGTAATCAGAAAATTCCTAAATTTTCTTTGAAATCCTTTTAATATTTTTCAATTTTTCTTATATTCCAGTTTGTCCTGTGCTTTGTATATTGGGATGATCAGATCCATATGCCTGCAGTAGTGTAGATAATTTTTTCTTCGTTATAAATAATACATTAAATATTTATCAGTCCCATAGCAAGAACTAATATTCTCTGTTGTTTTGAATCAGAATGCCTTAAAATTATCCCTTTGAAAATTTTCTAAGTACATAAATGTTCCCCTTACATTTATTTCCCTAAGACAACCTTTTTTAGAAGACAAATTGTTGAGAAAATAATTTTGATTGGCATTATTAATCAGATTGTTATCCTTTAACTTATTTCAAATAGATCCCAAGCTTTACTAATTTTTCCAGGACGGCTGTAGACAGACATCGAAAGACAGCTAGGGTATTAAAATTCCCAAGTAATTTTGGGTGCTCAGAAAAAGTAAACAATCATTACGGCTTCCAATTTCACAGTTAGCTCAGAGTAAAGGACAATATAGAAGTTTCACAGAAGAAGCAGATTCTGAACATATCAGATACTTTTCTCTCCAGATTTGAAATGCCTGAAAGCTAACCTATCACCTTTCATTAATAGATAATGCATACAAAGTTCTAAGATACATTAAAGAAGCATTGAAATTAAGATCTACAAAAAATTATCTGTATTCTCTTGAAGCCTAGAAACATTTGGATGCTTCAAGACTATTTGTTCAAAGGGTGTCGTGGTAACTTTTTCATAGTTCTTTATTAGGACAAGATAGTTTAATTGCTTTAAATTAAACAGCTGCTGAATAGAAAAAGGAAAATATTTTTAGAAAATTCCTCTTTGTTCTAAGACTGAGATTAGAAGAGACATTTTGAAAAGTGTTGACAAGCTCTGAGTGAAGGGACTTGGCTGGCTCCGGAAGAAGTAGATTGACAGGTATGAGAGCTAAGAGGGATTCTCAAATGGAAATTAATGAATAGGTCATGCTCTTTCTATTAGGTGAATTATCTGTGTCTCATTTTATAACTGTGTCAGTTCAAAACACATATAACTTAATGCATACTCACATGCATAGAGTGGCCATACCACCAGACTCTGAAAGTAAGATAAATTGATTATAGTCACGGCATGGAGTGTGGCAGTGTGCTTCTCTCCCCCTGCCCCTTGCTTAAGCCATAATCACCAGCAGTGTTTTTACAGCCATATCCAGCTTGCTGTGGATTTTGGGTGACAGATGGCAACATGATACACAAGGGCTGTCTAGAATGTTTACTCAGATGTCTTAGTAGTACACAAATAAGTCAATCATGTTACTTTGCAAATAGTGACACACTCAGGGCCTGCTGAGCTCTCCTGCATAGCTGGGGCCTCACACTAGGACTTCACCTTGAGTAAAGATGCCTCTCAAGGTTACTCCTAAAGGCTGAGAAATTACTTGCTACAACAGAACAGGCAAGTGATTAATAGCAAGCTAAAATATGAAATCTTAGCTAAGTGATATGTAGGAGTCATTGTGCATATAGAATCCTTTAGACATAAACTGTTGACCAAGTCTCGGACTAAGTGTGCGCCTTGACTCCTGTCTGAGAAGGGAAAGGTAGGTTCTTTCTGAACCTCATGACTCACAGCAGGTTGTCCCTGACGTCTTTATATGACCCTGTTTTCTATGCAGTAAATGACCAAATGTACCTTCCCATCCAATCTTGTTAAACCACTGTTGTATCCATGATTGAATTTTCTTCATTAACTCACTACTTTATTAAAGTATATTGCTGCTTCTCTCTTACTAGTGAAGCATATCATTCCATTTGCAAAAGTTTGTCAGGGACTTTATAAGTATGCTTTTCTACATAGTTATGAAGGCTAAAACCACATTAGATTACTTAATATTTTGCACTCGACACTTTTACTCAGTGACAGCAGTGATCTGTGCTGTAAGGTCCACAGATTCTTAAAGAAATGTTTACTCTGAAAAGGCTTAAGCTTGCAACATATAAGAGGCTAAAACTAAATACAGCATGATAGAGCAATAGCCTACTGCAGAGTTTGAGAAAATTGCATTTGCAGGGAAAACTTTGCCACACCACTTTGAATATTTATGACAATAATTCATAAACCATGTGCATATTAAATTCGACTGTTGCTTGAAATATTTCAAAGATATGTTAGTGTCAATTACAATGAACTGAGCACTAGTGAGAGTAAAAAAGTTTTTTTCTTGACTTCATCTTATAAGAAATAAAAAAAAAGTATTTTTAATAGCTTGCTAATTTTGCTGTATTACAGAGTATACAGTGAGTGTCAAGAATAACAACATGACTTGAGGTGAAATGTCAGAATATTTTACTTTGTAGCAAATTATGTAAAACATTTTACATGCACTGATAATAGCAAAATCATAACTAATCTAAATAGATTCAGGTTAATTCATAACAGAATACTTGATGTTTTTTTTGTCAGGATGCGGACTGGTCAAAGTGGTGAAATGTTCATATAAATAAGCCATCTTTTCTCTATGAATAAAATTCTAATTATAGAAATGCTTTTACAAATGCATCTCTTTATTATGTCTTTTTTGTAATAATTTCTTCAGATAGAGTTTATTCTCTCGGTTACTTTACAATGAAATTTTTGTAGTACAGAGACATGATATTAGAAGAAGTGTGATATACAATGATAGTAAAATTTAGAAAATAAATCTGCTGATGTTAATCCTTTGGCAAGTCTTATGAGTAGTAGCACTTAAATTGCATTTCTGATGCTTTTGAGTAACCATAAATTCTTACATAAATCACAGAACTTATTAAAATTTTGAAATACATGGAAATATGACTACATTTACACACAGAGGCCAGTACAGCTGTTATCTATGCCCATGAGTTACAGGCACCTCATTCTGAAAAACAGGCACTTAAAATACTCCCTTAAGAAGCAATTTTAATGACATCCTATTCTAATCAGTCTGGAAATTGCTTTCTACCTTTTTATGATATAAAAAATTATGCAGATTTGTTCATTTTTCACCTCTTCATAAGTAATTGGAAAAGTCCTTTGTCTCTAGACCTACACCTTACCATCTGTTACTGTATTTCACATAAAAACCATCATGTTAAGGTAATGAAATAGTTTGGCTTTCTATAAGCGTGTTTGAAGGATTTCTGTTCTGTCTTAAATGGAAGAAGACAATTCTGCAAGAATAAAAAGAGAAAAAATATCTCAAAGGCATGACTTGTCAGGACCTGGGTTCCACTGGGTTCAGCAGTATTTCAGCCTCCATATACCACTACCCTTATAAACTTACTAGTCTCCACTATTCAAATCTTGTTTTTTCTAACATTAAGTCCCATACTACTGAGTCAACAGTGTGACATGACCACCAGAAGGGTAAACTCTGTCCTGAGGTGCATCCTTGTCTGGTCAAGGGAGGTGATTTTCCTGATTCACTCTGTGCTAGTGCAGCCTCACCTCAAGTCTTTGCGTGCAGTTTTAGATGCCACAAGATAAGAAATATACACAACTATTAGAGAGTGTCCAAAGAAGGGCCACCAGGATGGTGAAGGGCTTAGAGGAGAAACCATATGACGAATGGCTTAGGTCACTTGGTCTGTTCAGCCTGGAGAAGATGGGAGACCTCTTCTCATCTACAATTTCTGCATGAGGATAAGGTACTGATCTCTTCTCTCTTATGGCCAGTGATAGGACCTAAGGTACAGACATGAAATTGTGTCAGAGGAGGTTTAGGTTTGATATTTGGAAAATGTTCATCATCCAGAGGGTAGCTGCACACTGGAAGAGGCTCTCCAGGGAAGTGGTCGTGGCACCAAGCCTGACAGAATTAAGAAATATTTGCAATATCCTACCAGGCACATGGTGTGATTCTTGGGTCTGTCCTGTTGTCCTGGTTCTGGCCAAGACAGGATTAATTTTTGCTGTAGCCAGAAGGAGGCCAGGCTAGGACATGGAGGTTTTTCTATACCACCTCATGTCAATGCTCTGGCATTGACAGGGAGGAGGGAGCCCTTTCTGGAAAGAAGGGGTTCCTTTGGATTGAGTAAATGTAGCAGAGGGAACACTGGTTCCAGGAAATCACACGTGAATCTTGTACACTTTGTTATTTATAGTGTTACTATTACTATTAATTTTCTTACCTCTTTGTTGTTTCCAGTAAATTGTTCTTTTCTCAGGCTGTGATCTTTCCTTTTGTGTCTCTAATTCATCTTAAGGGGAGGGGTAAAGGGAAGCGAGCAAGTGGCACAGGGGTTTGAATAGGAAAACTAAATTGAGGAATACCATTCCTAAACCATGACACCTGTGCTGGGCTAGAAATTGGACTTTGATGATCCTTGTGAATGACTTTCCAAATCAGGATACTCTATATTCTACTTTTTCATCATCTTTTGAGTTATCAGGTCTGCTGACATGGTAACATTGAACAAAGTTTAGGAAGAGTAACAGGGAATTATTTAAACAGGGAATTGCTGAAAAAAGTGGGATCAAGAAAAATAAGACTAAGATATGGATAAAACAGAATGAATTTTCTCAGTGTTTTAATTGAAGTCTACCTGTCTTCATGTCTTGTTAATAACCTAAACCTGAACTGTGAGAAGGGATCAATCTGGAGAACCAAATACTTAAGCATTAAGCCATAGTTCTGTAGGAACTATGACAGATGGAAACATCATCTGATAGTTAATGCTAAAATATATATAAAGACTCAGAAGACTCAAGTAGACGTATTCCAAAATGAGGACTTTGGAAATGTGCTTTCACTCAGTCACAAATTTGAAAATGCAGAACTGCAGGATACCCAGAAATGAAGAAAAAAGACAACTGAAGTTTAGCCATGTCAATCAACAATGAGTATTACTGCTTTAGAATTGTTCTAAATATTCTTTGAGACTACATCAGAGTATGAATACTAAAAAAAATAGTTACATTTCCAATCTGAACTACAGATATATTTGCTGAATGTGATTAGAGCATTTCAAAGAGCTTCAATATTTAATTTTCTATTGTCTAAAATGTTCCATGGTTTAAACCGTTCACTCATGGAAGTAAAAAAAAAACAACAACAACAAAAAGAAAAAATACAAAGGAAAAGAAGTTTTGTACAGTTACACCATTTGTGATGATTCTATTTTAAATTAACTATATGAGCTGTTACATTTGGAAACATCCAGAAAAAACATCATTCCTGTTCAATATGCTGATGTTCCAACTCTAAACGGGATGCATTACCTTTTTTACACCGTCAAAATTTAGTTAGACTTTAATGAACTAATAATCACAGTATTATTTCCATGGTATGGACCATGCTACATATAAGTTCTGCTTCTCTAAATCCACAGTTCTTGAAAACCTGACAAGATCAGAAACTAGTAGGACACAGCAATTTCTAAAAGAATTGCATTATATATATATTTTGTAAATACTCCAGAGTACGAAGGATCAAATAGTTTTAAGATCAAAAATTTGTACTTAACCTTAGAGACAGATTTTTTTTTTCATTACAAATAGGAAAACTGAGATAATTGTTTCTACATCATCACTGAAAAAAGGATCATGTTTTTTCATGTCTGTTCTCTAAAATATACAAAATGTAGGCCTCCATGACTAGCCATTTATCTCATGTTTTGACTTTCTGTCCACTGAAATCTTTGCTTCATCTACTTACAATTTTTACCATGTGGATAACACATCAATCTAGTTGACAGGTAGTTAATTGTTCAGATATAAGTGGGCTTTTATAATAAATCCTTTGTGGTTTTTTTTTTTTTTTAAATTGAATGAAAATCCAATTAACCCAAATCCAGCTAAACAAATCCAAAGAACTTTTAACAGCACAAATGCATTAGAATAGTGTAATCAATTTTTTTAACTTTATGAAAGAACTAAATCATGCCTAAAGAAAGCCCACTTCTTCACACTTTAAAAAAAAAGCTCTCATAGATTTATAATTAACAATTTCATATTAACTATGAACTATATCTATTACTCTTTTTAATCCAAGATGCTAGGCTTCCAAAATACTCTGAAAGGACACAGTAAAAGAGGAATTTCATAGATTTTGTTTAAATTCATGATATGTTTAAATATCAAATCTGCTTCACAGATGATGTCAACAATGTCACTTCCTTCTGAATCAAGAATACTTTAATTCAAACCAGGCACAGCTGCACAGTCCTCCTCAATCTAAAATAGACTCTTTGGGACTTTATTCCCAAATATCACTTGTAATGTTTACCCTGCCTCTCCCTGATTTCCTACAGTGTTCACTTATTTTGTAGCAAAACTCTGCATTCTTTAATTGCTTTTGCTATCAGTTGAGAAAGTGAATCCTGTGAGAATTTGTTTCTTTTGCTCTTATAAAATTTCCCAAAATGGCAAGAAAACAAAACAAACAAACAAACAAACAAATAAACAAGTATAAGCCAATAGGCCAGCTATTTTTCAAAGGTATTTAAAAGAGTTTTTGACAACTACCAAACAAGCCTGAAAATTATCTAGAATACACACTTGAAATCTGATTCACTTTATCTTTGCAGATCAGAACAATTAAGTTTGTCTAACAGTTTTCATTCTCTTACACCTTAATGTCTATGAACATAGGGACAGCTAGAAGGCTTTACGTGAATCACCAGAGAAATTTTACCTTACCAGAGAACTAAGGAAAACTCTGCTATGTCCACACTGACATATTACTTCTGATTACAAGCCCTGTGAGAAGGACAGATCACAACTCACAGAATCAACTAGTTTGGGAAAGACCTTTGAGATCATCAAGTCCAACCTATAGTTTAGCACTACTAGCATGTAGGTATTGTTTTATGGTCTTGAACCTTTAAAACTTTGCAGATTGCTCTAGTGACCTTAACCTCATCCTGTGACAGTAACTGAATCATCCAGGTTTGCAGTCCTTTTCCCTCCATACTATTCACCAACATATCAGAAACTGCAAAAATCAATTTAAAAATTTTAATTTTCTTATTTTGTGAGTAAGCGAAACATATCTGCTTGAGCCTGCTTGATCTTTTAATTAGACTTCAAAGAGTTTTATTTTGGACCTAAGGAATATTTTTTACATATCTTGGTTTCATAAATCCAAATAAACATATGCCAGACCCAAAATGTTATGTAAAGTGACCATTATTTTAAACTGTTTCATACTAGTTCCTGTTCTCTATTTAGTTCATGTACCTAGTCTACATCGCTAATAGCTTAATTTAAATGCTTGTTCAGGAGCAAAATCTGTAGATTTTTGGGTTAGAAAGAGAAAACAAACTTGAGACAGTTTATGGATTCCTGGACCTTACATGCATATATTGACACAAGACTGAACACACAATCTGGCCCAAGGATCATGTGCTCCTCTCTAGTGTTCATAACAAGGAGAATAACTAAATAGCCTTGTAAATCTGATACACAGATAACAGAAACTTCATTTATCTCTGTGCTTGAAGATAACCATTATTTTCTGATAGAAGACATATTTAGACAATATAAATGTATCAGAGATATTAAGGAACTTATGATAAGAGCAAAAGTAATTTTTTAAAAAAGAAACAAAGAAGTTCGATTATGATATATTCTTACTTATTCTCAAGAGACTATATTCATTATTTAGAAATGTCTTAAAGTACATACCACAAATATATATTAATCAAAAGAATTCATCAAAACACTGGTTACATGCTAGGATGTATGATTTTAAAAAAAAGTTATGTAACAAATTATCTTGGTCTTAAAGATGAGTGTGAGAAACTGGCTAATAGAAAATAGCTAGCTTTGAACTGAGTAAGTGACTGTTCCTTACATCATTTCAAGTTAGAAGAGATTTCCAACCATAGTATAAGTTCTCTCATTTTAGAAAGCCTAGGGTTCTTTATTTTAAATTGGCCTTAGGATATCCATAAAACATAAGTCCCCCATCCACACTTACCATATGGACTCAGGATTTTAAGATTATTTCCTTTCTGGCTAGTGTGTATCAAAAACTTAAGAAGTTGTTCCATAACTCTTGAAGTTGTTTCCACTCAGGAAGCATGAAATATTGATACCTTAGAGGAAGGCATCTCAAGACAACAGTTTGAGTAATGCTGTATTTTCCCTTTATTTTCAAGTTGTCATTTGTACAAATCTTAAGCATAGTTTGAACAACTGTTATGTGAACTGTGGGGAGAAAAACAAACTTTCTACTGCACATGGATAGCTTCACAAATAAGTAGTTCTATGTTTAACTTTCACATATGACCAAAATCAAGCAATTCTTCATCCAGTCTTTTTTGTTTGTTTGTATGTTTGTTTCTGTTGACTCCAGTTCAAAATATTCTGTGGACTATCTAAATTCCCTTCTGAGCAATCAAAAGTTATCCATAAGCTATAACTTCCAATAAATGTCTGTACAGCTGAATATTTCCTTTCCCCCATTGTGGTTTAGGAAGTGTATTCTCCAATTTAGTGCTCCCACTAAAACACCACTTGCACCCTGCTCTCCTTCCCCCTACCCTGAGGTGAGGTGAACAGGACAACTGGAGGCAGAAAAGGTGAATAATGGGTTGAGATAAGAAAAAATTACTGGAAATAGAAATTATTTAAGAAAATGAACAATAACAACAAAAGTGTCAATTACAAAGTGTACAAGATTCACATGTTCTTATATTGAATTAGAATCATTATTTGATTCACAGCAATACATTTTGATGTGCAGAAACTGATCAGAAAAAGCAAAAATTAGTTGGTTTCCTAGCTCAATACCAGGTCTATCTTCACAATTAATCCAATTAAAAGACTTCTTGACTGTGAAAATATGAGATTTGGGATCTCACCACAGAAACAATTTGAAAAATGTACTTATGTCAGCTAACACCTGTAAGTAGTGTCTGACTTCAAATACTATCAGTATTGGGGGGGGGTGTGTGTCTACACTCCAGATCTTCAAAGTAAGGGGATAATTGCACATTAAGTGTTAACTAATAAGGCTTTTCCTGTTGTATGAGTTTCAACCTGAGCATGTCACTGCAGGATGGTGCTTATTCCTCAGCAACTGGCTGCAGGAATAAAGAGGAAACTGTGAGATGGTAGTATGGGGAGCGACATCTGCTGAGTAGGAGGAACAGTCATATGGCATTGGAGCAACCATGCTGGAAATGGCAAGAAGAAATGTTCATCGCCAGTGAAAAAAGTTCAGATCATTGTTTTGGTGTTTCCCTTGCTGTCTCAAACTTGCAACTGAAATTACGCGGCTTTAGGTTGACTATTCCTTCCAGTCTTGACAAAGTATTTATACACATGGACACTATATTGAAAATTATTATTAAAGAACAAAAGAAAAATTACATGAAGAAATGAAATAGCTTTAGTAAAGTAATCTCTTATGTTTGATCATGAAACAGGGTTGTGAACTGTTTGGATGTCAGGTGCCCACCAAAGCTGCACTGTCACTCCGGCTCCTCAGTGGGACAAGGGAGAAAAAATATAATGACAAGCTTGTGGGTCAAGATGAAAACAGGGTAGAGATCACTCAATCAGTTACCATCATGACTGAAATAGACTTGACTTGGGGAAATTAATTTGTTACCAATCCAATCAGAGTAGGATGATGAGAAATAAAACCAAATTTTAAAAACACCTTGCTCCCCACACTTCTCTTCTTCAAAACCTTGTCATGTCAACCCAATACAAGAGTACATAATAGTCTCATGGAAAAAATTGATCTTTGTGCATTCAGAATAAGAATTTATGCTTGTATTTATCTGCAAAGCAAAATTATAAAATAATGTATGAATTCTCAAGCTGAAAGGCTCGTATTTGCTATTTTTAGTATGCTTGTATGTGGGAATCCAGGGTGTTCCCCTGGCTTCCCTGGATGCCTCGAGACCCTCCGGACTGGGGGCTCAGAGGCCCTGGCATGGTGCCCAGGACCCCTGTGGAATGGATTTTAGTCCTTGGAAAAATTTACCAGCATTGAAGGAAGAATTACAAGTCACAAAAAAATAAGTAGGGCATAAATTAGATTGCTAGAAGGTAGAAAAGTGAATTTTTAGAAATGTTTATATTAGGGAGTTTAAAGCTAAGATGGAGGAGTTTGGGCATGGTATGTCTTTTCTTTCTTC
>JANRGV010000051.1:68202584-68230175 GCA_024734035.1 Alethe castanea
GAAAACCTGAACTCTAAACCACCTAAATGTCCTGTTGTGGGTGATCTCACGTTCAGGAGACCCCACAGACAGTGACACTTGTATTTTCTGCCTACAGAACAGTTTGATTTCCTTCCCTTAGTAGCACATAACAGATATGCAACATTTTGCATAATGATTTTGGAAAAGCATTTTGGTGCTTATATTGATTATTAAATTAATTTAAATATATTAATAGAACTATCTAAAGTACAGACTGAGAAATACTGCCATCTTATTGTGTCAAGATGTTACTTATTTGTATGTAAACGAAGTCAGCACCCTAAAAACTGTGACAGAATTGTAAAACAAGAATCTAGGTTTATAGTGGATATTTACTATGGTGTCTCTGTTAGATATGAAATGTAGCTCCTCATTTGACTTTAGGCTGATCTGTGATTACACCAAGCTGAAAACACAGTGCGAATCTCCTCTCCTCTCTTCCAAATCCTGCCTGAACCTTTCTTTCACAATATCTACTCCTATGCTTCTGCAAGGTGTCAAATTACCTTTCTCATCCAAGTAAAGGAAAACCATGCAAAAAAAATGGAATTAAGTTTCATATAGATAAAATAAATTACGACATTCATTTGTGGCCACATAAAAATAGACAGCGGTGAGTGGGTGGTAAACAGGATTGGTCTCAGCAGCAGACAGTGGGCCTAAATGTTTGAGCCAGTTATAGATGGAGTATTATTAAGTGGGAAATGAAAATTAATTTCACCAGACTTCTAAAGAGCTAGGTTATAAAACTCAAAAGGAAGAGAATTTGAGGTTATACTGTTCTTCTGTCTTTTTCAATGAAATTAGTCTAAAATATCACTCATTTAACAGATGAATAAATCCAGTTATTGAATAAAAAAAAATAGAGAACCTTTTTTTAAACTTTTCAGGTACTCCTAAATACATGCTTAAAAAAAAAAATCACATTTCTTATGTGGATGTTATACCTAACTTTTAAAAATCCTGCCTAAATGCTATGAATTCATCTTTTGCATATTGTGTGAGACTGAAGGAGTCATTTGTCTTAAAAAAAGAAGACAAATCAACCTAAATGGTTGGGATGAAAATAATTTACACTAATTATAGATTTGTGTATGTGTATGTGTTTATCTTGATGTGTGCACCCAATAGATATATATTTACATATACCATCATTTTCTATATATATGCCTTGCTATTCCCAGTTGTTTGACAAAGTCATGGTTCTGAATATAGTGGATAAAGATTCCAATGAAGTATTTAAAACTGATACAACTTTGAAAATCAGTTGTAAATAGATGTCTGTGTGTTCTGTTTCAACTAAAGACTAGGGAAAACACAAAATGGGTTTGACATTACAGTAGATATAACTAGGAAGGTTTATTTTTTAAAAAGGGAACAACTTGTAATTAAAAATTTTGAAATTAAAAGTACCTGTAAATATCAGCCCATGTGCAAACTCATCTGCAATGGAGCAAGATCTTGCTAAACCCTGGAAAAGCTAAGGATGATGCTTTAAGAGGCTTCTGTGATTAATAGTTTTTGGTAGAGGTGGTTTTAGTAATGAATGAAAACAACTTCAATTAATTGATTTGTCCTTTCTCTCATTTCCTTTTTCAGGGTAAAGCTCTGTTGTATTACATCTTGATGAGAGAGAAAAAGCATTGTCTGAAGAATGATTAAATAAGGGCCAATTCTGTTCAAAATTGTCTTACATCTCCTTGGATCGAAGTCTCTGAAAATGTTCTCCTTGCATCTATATGGTCTTTCTGATTATGATGATGTAAACTATTTGCCAAAGCATGCAAGTGACTGATCAAGTATTTTTTTAAGTCCCAATTGTTTCAATTACGAAATGAAAATAAACTAAATGGATAAAAAAATATTTCTGCATAATAAAAGAACATTACTCATATGGCTAGAATATAAATCACAGGAATAGCATGTTACTTCTTCCCAGAAAGGATGGAACAGAGCCAGTCTGCCCAACTTAAGTACTTAAACTTGGTTTTACAGATGTCTCTTTGGAGGACTCAAAGACAACCCCATTAATTATTTTTTACATGATGAAAACAGCACTTGAATTTTAAAAAAAAAAACAAAAAACAAAAAACAAAAAACAACACAACCAGAAGCAAAAAATCCATCTAAGAATCTGAAGTTTAGGCACAAGGTAACTGTCTGGTTAATTTTATCCATATTTTAACATTTCTTGTGTGGCACATTGATAATGAATTTCTGAATAGAGCTAGCTGGTTTATGCTGTAAAAACAATACTGTATTTTTAATTAAAAAGAAAACAAGCAACACACTCACACTCACCAGAATTTACTCCAGAGTTATTTGATTGGTAATTTTGTATTTTAAACTTACTAAATTTACGTTTGAAATTTCTATAATTTTATTTGAAATCTCCAATGTTATTTAAAGAGGTTCAGCAACTCTGAAAATCAGGCCAGTTAATCAGTAAATGTGATTTACCATGGATTCAACAACCTAAGGTATATCCAGTCCAGTGTTGTGTATTGTGCAGAAATGTCTCAGCTAGTTACACTGGAGCTAGTTATGAAATCCGAAATGTATCAGCTCTGGGCTAAACACAGCCCCGCTGACCTGACTATACTGCTCATATGCCATGACTTAGTATCCTTAAATAGTTCTGTGGTAACTCATGCAAACCTACCAACTAATTTGAGCTCTTAAGATATCTCTAAGATATCTAGCACTTAAGATATCTCTAAGATATCTAGCACTATCTCTAACAGTGCTCCATTTTGTGATACAAAAATAAACAAAACTCAAGCATCTGTAAAAACACGCTTTATAAAAGCTTTTGCTCTAAATGGTATAATTTTTGTACAGATTTAATTGAACACATTCATTGTTAGATATCCTCACCAGACATAGCATTGCAGATGTGAAAAACGGGGACAGAACTTTATATCCTGGATTGGTTTTGGACTAAATACAAAATTAAAGAGGCTAAAAGAGATTACTAAATTACTGAATATGCAGGGTTTCATCTAGACCCCCTGGGAAGAGCTAGCCACTTCCATGAAATTCCATAGGCTGTACAGAGATTCTAGTGTCAATATATAGAAGAACTACACCATATAAGTACTGATGTAAACATGATGTCGATCTGCAAATGAGTCTTCAAATGTTTATAAGGAATAAGACAAGACAGAGCAGTGAGATAATAAAAATTCTTTTTTTCCATGGAAATTATGTAAGCAGTATTCTATACATTGTCTTACTTTCCAAAGATGTTACTAAGTTTTAATTAATAAGTTACAACTCGTTTACAGTGCTAAGTATTCATACTTGTCTATAAAAATACATTTCTTCTATCTAAAAGGAGGTTCTTTATGAGAAGATGATGATTCTTGAAGTAGCTGTACAAACAAGGCACCTGTAAACTGTTTCCCAATTATGAAATATGATGAACTATTGATGCCCTGGAAAAATCTTAAAAGACCATTTTTAATTGTAAAAATGCAATTGAGATTTTTTTTTCAATAGTGGTTTTGTTTTTTTAATCTTAAAAATATAACCACCTTTTTAATAATCTAGGAATGTATTCATTCAATAATACAGTAGTTTAACACTGTTAGGATTTTTCACTATCTCTGGGTTGGGTTTTTATTTAGTTACATTTCTTCAGAATTTTTTTTTCCTTTCATTGTATTGTTGCTTAATTGACAGGAATAAATTTTGTCTCAGATTATCCTGGAAGAACATAGTATATTTGAGGTAAAACAGATAAAATCTAGTTCATAAAATTATTTCTCTGAATCAAGAAACTGATGACCCTGATTGTCGAGCAACACTATGAACAAGAGAGCCAGAACACTCAAACTGAATGTCACAAAGCAAAATAGTTGAAATTTTTACTAGTGCTTTGTTCAAACAAACATAGTTGTGTCTCCATTTAACATTTTCTTTCTTAGAGTGTGTTACGAATCTACAGAGCAAGCTCTTTCAAAACAGCTGATTAGAAATCAAGAGTAGTTGAGGTATCTTACACAAAGAATTTGATTACGAACACATTTTTTCCTATTAATGTTTTCTAACAGCATGTTGTTACTTTACATATGGCGCGATTGTGAAGCAACTCCTGAATTGTTAGTTTTCTTTTCTCTACTATAACCAGTTTACTATGTCTTGGATAAGTGCTACCTTTTCAAAGACACCACAATAGTTGTCTAAAACTGAAAAGAAGGCTTCAAGTCCTAAGGCTCTAGTATTTAGGTTCTCTGAATAACTAATTAATATTAATTAATTAATAGCTACTAATCCAAAATTCTGTTTTTCTCTAACTAAAATAGGACTTTATTGGAAAAAAAAAATAATTTCAGATTTTCAAATCTTTGTCTTTCCTGAATTAAAGAGGTTTCCTAGATGTCTAGCTTTACTTTCCATCACTTTTTTAAGAAAAATGACCTCATTCTCTGGAAGTTCTTATCAGTCTTTGACTAGAAGGAATCTAATGTTTTATTTATGTGAAATAAGTCTCTATATAATTCAAGTAGTTACTCCATTTAAGATTTTGTTATAGGCACTACTGATTGCTGGGTATAGGACTCTGATGTCCTTTCATGTTCTTTATTTTTTCTTCCTTGGCCTTTGCTTAAAATGTAAGTGAAAATTCTACTGATAATAATGAGTTTGGTGGGGTTTTTAGACTTGGAGGATTTTGGGGCTTTGTTTGCTTGTTTTAGTTTAAGTGCAATAAGCATATGGAAAATCTGTTGACAGGTTTACTTGGGAGATCCTGGAGGAATATGGCTCTATGTTTCTGCATAAAAAGCTCTTAATCTCACAAGAAGTGAAGAACTATCGAGAACACTATATATTGGAACATTACTCCTAGGAATCAGGAATATTGGTATAAAATAAATATCTGTTAACTAAAAATATTTTAATTTACTGCATGTACTGATCTTTACAATGCACTTGTATTGCATATGCTAACCATCAATCTGTCACTATTTGCCTCAGTAAACTTGCTAGACCTGCTTGACTAAGCTTAGGACATTGTTACCTAGACTTGTCTTACTAGATGCGTGTTAGAACAACAACAAAGAAAGGTTTTTACTCTTAGTTTAAAGACTTCCAGATGAAGCTGCAAATCACATAGAGGCATACATTAAATAGGTTATCATAAGCCTGGCACATGCCTTTACCTAGAGCTAGTTTTTATGGTCTGCATTCTGTTTCTGATGATAAATTAACTGTGAATAAAAGGAAATATTTGTTTTCTGAAATGCAAGAGCTCAATGACCTCAGTAAATACTTTCTGTACCATAACCATGCAGACTCTAGTAATATAGTCCTACTCTAAGTATATAATACCTTCTGTGTGCCTAGAGATGGGATGGAAGTGCTTCTCCTGTGCCATGATGACTGTGTCCGTACAGAAGTGAACACTGGCATAGCTTAGACTTGTGCAGATTTCATAGTAATTTAGTTCTAGCTTCTGTCTACAATTAAAACACACTTAAAAGAGAATTAAAACTCTAAGCTAAGTATCTAAATTTGCAATTTTGTTGGTGGATTAGGACCTTGGCTCACCAAACATGGACTTTGAAGGTGTTAAGGTATATGAGAAATATACATAAGCTCAGAAGTTATGATAAAGATGCATAGTAAATCTATATCCTCTCTGAGAAGCATCTGGAAGTCAGGATGGATGACTTTATAATTTTAAATGTCTCCTGATGTCTATGTTAAGGTTATTGCATTGTACTTTTGGAAGTTTCATTGACTGTATTATTTAGATCACTCTTAAAAAAAAAAAAAAGAAATTAAGAAAAGAAAAATTAATCATCTAGACTATGTGTACTCATCTAACATCAAATATTTTCTCTTGAATTGAATCTCATCCCCACAACTTAATCCAGTAGTCTGAACACAAAGAGTTAGAGCTGTGTGAGATATCTCAAGGAGATTTCTCAGCCCACGGCAGTTAAGGAAAGAGAAACTTGAGCAAAGACACACATCAGCAAAGATCTCTATGCTTCTTTGTGAGGATTCTAGCAGAAGGTCAGTTCTAATCATAACATATATAAGCCTACATAACGTGAGTACCTGATATGGCTTAATTTAAACAGTAAGTGCCCCAGAGGCCAAGAGCCATGCTGATTCTTTCAGACATTGTATCTACCCTGGCTGTGGAATTGATGACAGTGTCCTCTACGTCTATTTGACCCAGAGGGCTGGTTTTTTACTGTCTCTAAACCTCTTCTAGCATACCACTGCCTCTTTATCTTCATTAATAAGAAAGAAAGCCTAAAGTGACTTGGTCAGACTAGTCATCTGCTTTATAGATATATGCATCTAGTCAAGATTTTGTTCATCCTTCAATTCCCTTTATAGTATATATTATCTTTAACAATTTTTTTGTTTCTTCCTAAAATAGGTATCTTATACAGGTCACATGAATTTTCCAAGGGTATTCTTTTTGTCTTGGTTAATGACAAAGTGCATCAAAACAAATAGCTCCATCATAATTATTTGTACGACAAAAGTTTCTAAAGTTGTATGAGATGAATATTCTCACTGTTCTGAAATTTTAAATAATCTGTCATAATACAAGAAATGTTTAGAATTTAATAGTTTGAGTTTACAATTTTGATATCACTGTAAAGACAGATTTGTATGGTGAAAAAAGTTACGTAAAAGGAAAGAAACTGAAGTTTCTGAAAAACAAGGGGTGTTTGATCTACCTAGTAAAATTTTAGAAATGGACGGTTTTTCTAATGCTTTAAAAGCTCTTTTCAAACAAAGATTACTAAATGCATAAGAGTTTTGAAAAAATCTTCATAGGTTTCATCTGGCAGCCAATGTTGACATTCAGTTTGCTATTCACAAAATCAAATCCCTGTACAACCAGTAGTTTACAACATATTTTAATGGGTTTACCTGGAGATGACACATTTACAGGGGAAGATTTTTGAATGCATTTATATGTAAATGCAGTAAGAAAAGGATGAAGACTTATTTGTAAGCAAAATTTTTAAATTTTACATGAAGTAATGTTCCTAAATCCATTTAAAAACTTATCTTTAAGACCCTTAAACATCCAACACTTGGTATATCCTACGGGATGTGTATTTTCTTGTCTAGATTCAAATTAAGTTTAAAAGCTTAAGTAAATACAGGAACCAGCATGTGGATAGTATGAATTGTCATAGTGATGTAGACATCAGTGCCAGTTTTTACTAATTAAAAATGAAAAATTTTTAAAAATACATTTTGAGGGAAAAGTAAATATTAAATACATTGCATTTAATTTTAAAAAGTATTTATTGGAAGAATTTATAGTAGGCTAGTTGGTGGATGAAGACCAAACTGTAGAAAAGTGGAGGATGGGGTGCAGGGCTGAAACATCTGGGGAGAATGTGTCAAGGGAAGCTCTCACACTTCCCTGCAGCAATTGTCACAGCTGTAAACATCCCAAGTGACAGTACAAGAAAGCATATGACCTGAGAAATATGATGGGAGTTCTGGATAAAAGTGGTAAAGAAAAACCAGGTGGGAAGACAGTGCTGTATGCAAACTAGCAGCACAAATCCAGAGTTTTGCTACTGAGTGGCTGACGTTTGTTAGAGAATTTATGGGCCAGGGTCTTAGAGGAGGCAGGCAAGAAAAGCAGGCTTCTCATGCTTCTCAGCTACTGGGTAGGCTGGGGTAGCACAAAAAGTTGTGAGGGGACAGAGCCAGGACAGCTGAAGCCAGCTGACCAGAAGGATATTCCATACCATATGACATTGTGCTTAGCAATAAATACTGGGAGGAGAAGAGGGAAGGGGATGACATTCAATGTCACTGTGTTTGTTTCCCAAGTAGCGTACATGCAACAGAGCCCTGCTTTCCTGGACATCACTGAACACCTGGCTGCCCTTGGGAAGCAGTGAATTAATTCCTTGTTTTGCTTTGCCTATTGAACTGTCTTTATCTCAACTCTGCGCTTTCACATTTTCATCCTTTTGTTTCTCTCCCCTATTCCACTGTGGGGGAATGAATAAACAGCTGTGTGGGGCTTAGCTGCCTACTAGGGCTAATCTGCAGCAGCTGACAGCACTGTGAAGCTGCTCTCAAAATGGAAAAATGGAAATTTCACATCTATTTTCAATAAAAAAAGAGAAGAAATATCTGGGAAATGAAATCATAATCAGCTTTACCTCATTACTCTGGAAGACTTTTAATCAAATCCTGCTGTAAGTCATTTACACCTACATGAAGATGGAGATTGGGAACAAGCAGCATGTATTTACCCAAGCTTCTTTAGCAGCCTGATGGTCTTTGCTGGTAAGATGTCTGGCTGTGTGGGTGGGGGGAGAGCCATGTATGTAAATTACTTTGATTTTAGCAATATTCTCACAGCCAGCCATAATGTATTTGCAGCCAAATCTCCTGAAGTTTGACAAAATTTGCAAAGTTATGTCCTTGGTATGGAATAATCCCATACTCCTATACAGTCACAACATTGTCAAATGGCTAGAGAGCAGATTTCCAGGTAATGGTAGCCTGGGTATCCCTGTGGCAAAGTATATATAAGCCAGCAGAGTAATCCCCATGGCAAAGAAGGCCAACGATATACATCGCTACTTTAACAAGCAAGTAGGCAACTGGTCAAAAATGCTACACCTTTCTGCTTGGTACTGTGTGTGAAGTTGTACTCAATTGTATTCACAGTACTCAAGTAATGTGTCCAGTTTTGGACTTCCCTTTCCAAGGAATACACTGAGATATTACAACAAGTCCGTCTTTAAAATGATTTGAGGACAAGAGTATGGTGTATAAGAAGCAGTTTTGCTGGCATTTTCTTGGAGGTACACAGTGAAAGCTCAAGAGGGAATGTACACACCAGTGATGAGTTCTTTTGCTTAGGAGTCAGTATTGGGACCCAGTCACTCTCAAACATCTTTCTTGGCGACATGAACAGTAAGATTGAGTACATCACCAGCAAATTTTCATAGAACACCAAGCTGTGTGATGTGATCAACATAATCGAAGTAAGGGATGTCATTTAGGGGTACATTGACAGGTTTGAGGGTGGGCCTGTGCAGATGAAGTTCATTTTATGAAGCTCAACAGGGCCAAGAGCAAGGCCCTGCACATGGATCTGGGCAATCTGAATCACAAATACTTGCTGGATGGACAGTGGATTGAGAGCTGCTCTAAGGAGATGATCTTGGGAATGCTGGTGGATGAAAAGCTTGGCATAAGTCAGTAATGCATGTTTTCAGCCCTGAAAGGAAATTCTGTCCTGGGCTGCACCAAAGAAATGTGACCAGCAGGTCCAGTGAGGTGATTCTGTCCCTCTGCTCCACTCTTGTGAGACCCCTTCTGAAGCACAGCATCCAGATCTGGGGGCCCCAGTGGACCAGCTGGACCAAGTCCAGAGAAGGACCACAAAGAAGATCAGAGGGCTGGAGCACCCTTCCAGTGAAGACAGGCTGAGAGAGTTGAGATCATTCAGTCTAAAGAACACTTTGGGAAGACCTTATATCCATTTTCTAGGACCTAAAGGGAGCTATAAGAAAGACAGAGAAAGACTTTTTATTAGGGCATGTAGTGATATGACAAAATAGAATGGCTTTTGATTGGAAGAGAGTAGGTTTAGATTAGAGAGTAGGAATAGATTCTTTACTGTGATGGTGGTGAGACACTGGAACAGGTTGCCCAGAAAATCTGTGGGTGCCTCATCCCTAGAAGTATTCAAGGACAGATTGGATGAGGCTTTGAGAAACATGGTCTAGTGGGTGACATTCCTGGCCATGGCATGAGGTTTGTGACTTGATGAGTCTCTTCCAATCCAAACCATTCTATCATTCCATTAATTAAGTTTAACTGAACATACCTGTGTATGTTAGTATATAGCAGGTATCCCTAGAACAATAAAATAATTTTACAAATTGAAACCTTTTGAAGTAACATCAAGATCACATAAGGAATAAAATGAGGAACTAAAGCAATAAATTGATACACATTAACTAGACAAGGCTTAAACAGTTTGACTAAGTGTGCCAGATCTGAAGTAGTTTTTGTGCTCTTTCACCCCATAATAAAAAACAGAGCAATGGACCAGATTTTATAACCAGTGTAATAATGTGTCACAGCAAAGTTCTAGAGAAATAAGAACCATAAGAAAGAATGCAATGATAATAAAACTGTTGTGCTTTTAAACCTAAATAAGAGAGAAGGAGGAAGCTTTTAAACATACAGTCTTATGAATGATTAATTCTTTTTTTCTCATTAATTTTTAAAATGAAGAAATGGTAATTCTTTTTTTCTTATGTCCTAGAAGTTTCTTAATTAATATTGGACAATTGCAACTATTATCAATGCTTTGGGAAAACCTAAGCAAATATGGCTCACGGTGATAGCCAACCATATGAAAAATTCTAATGGCAGAAATTACTCAACAATAAAATTCAGAAATAATAAGTGATTGCATATGGTGTCTAGTTTCATTTTTTCTTAATATTTCATAAGAATAACTTAGTTATTCACAACTATAATCTTTAAATAACATTGGCATTCCCTCAGGATCCCAAACTTTTTCTATCTTTTATAGGCAGAAAATCATAATTTAAAAAATGCTATCTTGTTCATCATAGCTGCTGTTTATATGTCACTGAAAAAGAAAGATTAATGAGCCAATGTTCTTTTTATCCAAGAAGCATAATTAGTCTGCTTCAGTGAAATGTATAATTAAGAAGGACATTTTAAAAGAAAACAATATGTTAAGGGCTAATTAAAGTTTTGGAACTTATATGAGAAGCCCTGTTTTGTGTGTTCTTGCAAGACATTTAAAGAGTTAGGTCACAGCTTTTGGAAGGTCTTGTTCTTTGCAATTGGTACAATCTAAAATGCTCTTTTTAAAAGCACCAGATTTTTAAGTGCCCTGAGTTTCTAAGTTAAAATGCAAATCCACTTCTATTTAGTTTTAACACTTTTATGCCACATTTGTGAATTTTAATTTTTTTGTGAACTATAAGAATCTGGACCCAAACTCCACTTTAAACAAGTATGAATGGAAAAACTTAACATGCCAATACCTTTTGTATATTGGCAATTATGTAAATATTTTTCATATTGCAGCATCTGTGGAAAAAAAGCAAAAAAACCCACTATTTATTCCCTTGTATTTTTTGGGTCTATTTGATACATTTTTTTTTATAGTTTATAAATAAATAAAGTTGTACATAAAATGTGCGTAAATATTGCCTTTCTTCTTCTGTTTCTATTATACCAAACAAGTGGAAAAATTTCTTCATCTATTTATAAGTGAAATACCATTATATTTAGTTCTTGTAAGTTTTAACTTGGTGAACTGTGGGAACATATCAATATTTATATAATTGCAGGAGTAGTAGCAGTGTCTTAGCAGGAACAGTAACACATGTGAACAGTAGGCCTTGTTTTGTTGGCAGTGAGAGTTAACACTGGTACATTATACGATGGTGAAAACTATCTAAAAAGGACTTTGATTTAGAGATGCCTGTTTCTGTCTACTGACTATAAAGTCCAGTTGACTTAGATTAATTTCCCAATTTTTAGGCAACTAAATGTACCTGAGTCGAACCCTATCTTTTGTGTAAATGATGCATAGTTTTAGTGAAAATTGAAAATATGCACTGCTAGAATTGAAACATGAGGATTACTATATCCTGAGGTGCATTAAGCACAGCATAGCTACACTTGTCTGGCTGGTAAGTGATTGCCATACTGTACTCAACACTGGTGTGTCCTGCACCTGTGTGCAGTTTTGAGATCCACAATATAAGAACTGTGTAAAGTTACTAGACTGTCTGGAGGGAGTAAACATGGTGAGGGGCTAGAGGGGGTGATGCATCAGGAGTGGCTGAGGATGCTGTGTTAGAGAAGAGGAGGCTAACAGGAAAGATTGCTGTCTTCAACTTTGCCATAAGGAGGAGTGGAGATCTCGGCATGGGAGTGGAGATGGAAGTGCTGATCTCTACTTCCTGGTGTGCGGGAGAGTATGCAGCATAATATCTTAGAGCTATGTCAGGAAAAGTTCAGACTGGATATTTAGAAAAAATTCTTCAGTGATCTGGTATTCAAGCATTGAAAAAAGCTCCCTAAGGATCTGATAATGGCTGCAGGCTTCTGATGTCCAAGAAACACTTGGACAACACTCCTAGATATATGGTTTAAGCCTCAGGTTGCTCCGTGTCGAGTCAGATGTTGACTCAACCATCCTTACGGGTCCCTGACAATTCAGGATATTCTATGACTCAATGAATTATATGGCATATGTAGATAGAAAACATTAATATTTCATAATAGGAACCTATTATGCTATGAAATGCTATGCTATGAAGTTGTCAAATTATACAAGAAATAGAAGAAAATATTTTGCCTTTCTAGAACAAAAAAATTCAAATTTGTTGATATTTAAAAGAACTCCTCTTTTACGAGAAATCATCTAAAAAATGGCTATTTGATTTGGAGCAAGAACAAATTTCGAAATACCAGTTTTCAGCTAAATAAAAAGTAACATCTTGCACAGCTCCAGTGATAGCTGTGTGTGAAATAAAGGCTAAGTGTAGACATTTAAAAATGTGATTTTTGGCAGTAGAGCAAATGGCGTTTGAAACTATTCCAGCCTTTAAAGCCTTTTTCATGATTACTGGCTAGTAGAATATTCCTTAAGATATTTCAGAACTCAGTTACTTACATAAACTGAGTATTTAAAGATAGTTCTTTATAGCCATTCAAACAATCACTGTAGTAAACATAGAGGATATATTGAATTAATATACATAGGGAGAAGGTTGATCTTGATATTATTCCTGAAAAAAAGAAAATCCAGGGGAAAGGCAGGAACAAGTGAAAGAAACACTGGTGTGAGACAGTTGAACTATTCTGAGAATATTCTGAATTTGCAATTTGTCAGCTTTAGAAGCTGACAGCTTTCACAGCTGTGGGAGATAAAGGTGAAGTAGAACCATATTTGCCTCCCAGATGAGTTCTCTGCATTTTAGGCCTTATGGAGACACAGTGGATTCTTCTGAGAGGCTGACACACAAAAGCCCAACAGTGCTAAAGTGGTGAATGTATTGTACTGATTGAAAAACTAAACCATGCTGAAATTCTTATGAGACCAGATGTTTTATTTCAAGGTAGAGTAATTCATAGGAAAAAAAATCTCAAAACTCTGCTGCTAAAAAACTAAAAACACATCCACTGGCAAGTTTCCTCAATGTCCAATAAAATTTTTAAAAAAACAACAAAACCAAAACAAATTTAAAAAAACCCTATGATGAAGTCCTAGTAAATACCCATGTCAACTTTCATTTAAATCATTTAATGCACAGATGTCAGTGGCTTGGACTGTTCTCTTCTTACACTTCTTTCATTAAACAGCTTTTCTTTCTTGTTTTCGTTTCTCCTTCATATTATTATGCGCATGTACTGTTAGGCAAATAAATTATTTGGTAAAATAAATCAGATTTATTATCATGTCCTTCAGACCCTTTCCTGCTGGTACAGAATGCTCTCTTTGCATTGTGACTGTGCTGTCATTTCACTCCAAGCTGGAGCAGAGCGCCCTATCATTCTAGAGAGGTAGTAAAGACTAGGAGTACACAGGAAGTTTGACTTTTGCATCCCTGCCAAAATACATTATATTTAAATAATATCTTTCAGAAAAAGACATACAAAGTTTCATCCTTTGCTCTGTGAGGTGACAAAGTTTCTGAAAAGTATACCCAAACAACTGCTTTAGTCCCTCTATTAGTGTTCTTTGACCTTTCTGGCAAAAATCCCTTTTCAAATGGTTTCACCAGGTTTTTCGTTATATAAAGACAGCTTCCAGGGCTCCCCAAGTTCCTCATCTTTTAACCAGTCTTGCATCCTAAAGGCGTAACAGCCCAGTAATGTGTTTCAGATTGAAAATTTATTTTTCAGCATGGGAAACAAATCAAGCCTAGACTGTATTTTGTTGTATTTGTAATGTGTGTGTTGAAATTGAGCTCTCATTTGTAATTCATGGTTAAGGCTACTCTGAATCTTTTACATTATTTAGAAGGCTTCCTTGCAAAAAATAAAATGGAGCAATAATACTTTATTCTTCATGAGGACCTAAATAAAATTGTAAGTGCCTCCAACTTTTTATTATTTTTTTTTTTAATATTATTTACCTTTTCCTTGTGGGGGGCTTCCTGCTTTTGTATGCTTTGACCATTTTGAGAATCTATTGCATTTTTTTTCACTTCCTTTATCCCTTTTGCTAATTTGTCTTGCTTGGTTTTTTTTTTTTTTATTATTATTATTTTTAGTGTGTTTTATTTTTCTCTCTATTTTCTTTCAACTAACTTATGAAAGGTCCACTGAAATCTTAACAAAATGCTTAAGTTTTATGTCAAGGGATAAAATGATCCACAGATATTACCAAGAAATGAACAGTTAAAAATACATATATGATTCAAAGGAGCATTTAAAAAACTTGGGAGCCTCTCTGATCTTAAAAAGAGTGATGTACCTGAAAATAAGATCAATTCACTTGTGAAAGGTCAGTACAAGAACTTCAAGAACATGATCATTGAAAGCATTATCAACATGCCTCAAGGAAGTAATTTGTGAGTTGTTAGAAAAGAGAAAAAAATGAATAAAATTATCTTTAACTGAAAACTGTTAAATGTAGAGAACTAAAACTTGATGAAAATTGAATTTTTATTTTTCAGAGGCCAATTTTGAAAACTCAGCACTATCTACTGCAACACTAAAATGTAATGTGATCAGAATCAAGACGAAGCGATGTTATTAAAAAGAAAGGATAAATTTGTGATCAAGGGACTAATCCAAGAAATATTTTTATACTGATATAATTAACTGTTAAAAAAATGTTCTTTCTTCTAATTTCTGTTAATTTTAAAGATTATGATTATAAAATATCTCATTCTATGTTAAAAATCTTTATGAATTTTAAGTATTTCAGTATATTTCAGAATATCACCATAATGTTCTGTTGGGTACTAAATGGTGGGCCTTTTTATCTAGAAGAAAAACTGAAATAAAAGTTATATAACAGACTGAGGTAAAGGAAGAAAAAAGCTCACCAGTTTGACATACTGTTCCCATTTAATCAAAGATCCTTATGGAGAATTTTCTAAAAAATTAATGTGTGTGTAAATGTATATAATAGCTCTTTGAATGTTTTTCTTCATCTTTTTGTGCCTCAAATTCCCACTGGTAAACTGAAAACCCGCTCTTTTTTCTTAGTTTTTTTCCTTTTTGTAATAAAACCTGTCCTGGACCTCACCTCCTTAAAATATCAATAATATAAATACTTCAATGACTGTGAAGAGAATTGCTGGATTAATTATTGTTAATAAAACAATAACAACAGAATATGAACTCATCTATGTATAGAAAGATTGAAATGAAACAAAATTATAGATGTGGACATAGTCAAAATCAGGGCTGGATTCTTTATAATATAGACACATAGCAGAATAAGGATTCAAGCCACATATTATAATTGTTTTCCTATTCTGTAGCCGACAGGAAGATAGGATAAACTGCTAAGTGACTATGAGAATCAGAAAAGTTGAGTTCTTCTTAAATGTCAAATGGGCAGTATGAGTGTCAAGAAATAATGTCTAATGCATATCACCAGATGAAGCTTGGTCATAATTCAGTTTAACAGCAAGGTAGAACCACTGATTTTTTCATTTCTACTTCCCTTATGTCCCCCCATGAATACAAATCATGTGTAAGATCCTAAAAAGTAGCTGAGCTTTTTTCCTTTTATTTCAGTAGCTACCAGATTTTTCCAGTGAAATTCTACCTCTAGTCCTTCTGAGTTTTTAGTTTCTTTTTCCATGTAGCGTGTATTGATTCTCATTTGAGCATTTTTCATTTATTCTTAACTTCCCCCAAATTTGATAGAGTTCCTTCTAAGTCCTTAATTTGAGTTTCATTAATTCTTGCATCTCCTTTGCCCTTTCTTCCCTTACGCAGTTAGTTAATACCATCTTGCCCTTTTAACAGATTCTTTTTGAAACAGTTCTGTGCAAATTCTTCTTGTGTTTGTCACGACTGCCATTGCTTGTGCAGCAGACCTTCACTAAATCCAGAACAGAGCATTTGATCTGAACAAAAGGCACAAGGGTAAAAGTAAGTTTAGATAGTAGTATGTATGTGAATTGCCAATTCTAACACATTCAGAATCACTTAAAAGATGGCTGCACTTTGTTAGAAAGTTCATGTTCCTTAGCATGTTCTCCTGTACCATTTGCTGCCTTAGAAGAGTCTTGGGTCAGAGCTTTCTGCATTACCTGCAGATGCTGCAGGCTCTTTTTACTCAGAAAAGTGGTCTACCTTTTTAATAAACATCAGATATGAGGAATTATGAGCATCCCTGAACAAAAATTAAGTTCTTTTTGAGATGTATTTGAAATATTAATTAGATAAATGTGTCCCCATGGGATAATTTTTTTTTTTTGGCGGCACTTAAAACCACAACGATATCCAAGTTTATCTTCATTTTAAATCCATTTAAAGTTTAAAAATTCAAAGCAAATAGTTTATTTTACTACAAAACCTACATTGACATGGCTGGCACATTAAGCTTTCATTGCACCTTTGGGTCAAAATTAGCTGCCTTTTAGTTGACTACAGCCTGCTCATTCCTTTAAAAGCTCCAGCAGCTGCAGGACACATTCAAGCAAATTTGCCAGGCTCTAAACCTTCTATCAAAGTGCATCTGTCTTCACTGGTAAAATAAACTGTTGACTGCACAGTATTTGAAGTACTTAGCTTGAAGTAACCTCCCCAGACTTTAAATATCAGTCTGCCTGAAACACTACCAAGATGATCTCAACTACAGCCTTTTCCCTTAGCAATGTACTTCTTTTTCAGCAATATGTTTCTAATTTATCCTTGCTACATTCGAAATAATTGCTACACTGTCTGATGCAAATTTGCCTCAGCCCCTCCCTTCTGGTTTTGAAGTTATCACTATCATTCATCTCAGTATTCTGCTTTGAACAGTAGTTCAGTTTGTTTTGTGGGTAACTGCTTTTGCGCTCTTGTTAAATTTTAATGCTGACATGCTTCACTGGTAGTCTTCACTCACAATTTTTTCTTAAAACAGACAGCTTCACTTTGAAAAAAAAATATTTTAAAACACAATTTTTGTCTCCTGAGATAACTCACGTGTCTTATCTAATCTTCCACAGTTCCAGTGGAACATCATCCTTTCTACAGAAATAGACAACTAGGAGCTGTGGTTGTTATGAATGTCCTACCAGCCCTATCAGACTCAAATTGTTTTCATACTCATCTGGAAAGAAAAGCAAAAATTATCTGTCCACTCATTCTAAGAATCTGCTTAATGATTTTGCATGCAAGGAGCCACTGAGGAAGAAGGACCACAGGTATATAAGCAGATTTTTGCATGATGAGGTCTCAAAATGCGAGTAATTTTCACTAGAGTAAGAGTTTAGGGATCAATGGAATCAAAGGCTTAATTTAAACATTTAATACTCTGAGAAGATTCAAATGGAGCTATCAATATTAAGAGATTATGAAGTTCTTGCTAGTGTCACAAGTGGAGTACATGAACAGAAAACTTAACAGAAGCTAGAATGTGAATTTAAAAGACATAATTTCATCCGGCTAGAGGACAATATTATTGAACAGTAAGTCTAAGGTATCTTGCCTTGCAAAAAGAGAAGCTGAATCGAATAACAGGTGAATTACCTCCTGCTGTCTAAATTGAGTACAGCAAATTTGGTGAGCCTGGACATTTTACTTAGTCCTGAGAAAGATGGTGCTTCTGGCCTGGACCAGCATCACAGCTTGTATTTGGAATCACAACCAGATGAAGCCGCCATAGACAGGGATAGTACACACAAAACACAGGGTAATATCTACTCCTCGCATACTGTAAACATCAAAAATTATCCAAAAAACAAAAAAAATAACCTTAGATTTCAGACACTGAGACTTCAGTGACAGTTGATAAATACTATCTAAGGGTAAATATCTCTTTTATGCTATTCTTCTGTTTAGTTTAATCTGGAAAGGCTAAAGATAAATTAATAAAGGTCTTATATCTAAAAGTTAACGTGCATCCCTTTCAGGTTTTAATAATTTCACATTATCATTGCATAAAGCAGACTGACAATGTAACACCCTGAGAAGCTGAAATTTTGCTTCAGCCTAAAATTCTTTGAGATAATATACACTTTTTGCAGCTGCTAGCACTTGAAAAATGTTTTTTACTTACTTCCTCTCTTTTTTTTTTTTGCTTTTAATAACAAGCTAGAGATAGACCAATTTCTACACAATATATAACTCAGAACACATTATGACTGTCAATGACTTTTTTTCCTAAGAATATTTTTTTCCACCCTGATTGGAACATATAATGCACAATTTACTCGTCATAATAATTTCTTACAAAATTGAGGGGGTTTTTTGCGGTTTAAGTAACTTTGCAAGTAGCAAAACTTCATCTTCTCTTCTTCCCCATTAGTCTCTGATGGCTTATATAATGAAATATATCACAAAGCAGTCAATAATGAGGGAGACAAAATCTGTTTTCTTGCACTTAGCTTTTTGGTATTTTTAGGCTACAACCACAGAGAAAAAAAAGATTATATTATCAATCTTCTAAGTAATTCAGCATATAAATCCTATATTAAATTACACTTTCCATGCTTGTTTGAAACATTCATTACATATATGTGGATCTGCTGGTACTCACTTTAAATTTGCCAACTTTTTGACTGAAACCCATATCAGTCAATGTTAAGTATCATTACCAAGAAGTGGAATTGTTTTTCTGTTGTTGTGGTTATCTAATAGTAGTTGCATGCAGCCATAAATGTATAGTTTTGTAAAATCCTGTGTGCACCAAAGTGTTTTCCAGGCAAGCAATTTCAACTTAGTTTGACAAATTCGCAAGTATATTAGTTGCACATACTCAAAACTCATAACAATTATCTAAAATCCGCTATGGTGAAAGGCATAAAATCTACTATGGTGAATGTGATTTCCAAGCTATCATTTAAGTTAAACAAAAGTCTTGTAATATCTTAAATAATTAATTTCTAGGTATGGCTGTGAGAGGGAATGTGAATCAAGATTTTCAGCCCTTATTTCCAAAAGTGCAAGAATACTAAAGCTTTGAAGTTCCCTAGGTCTCAAGCAGCTCTTCAAACAATTTTCTGCCATGATGCATTGTTTCATTTTATACACACACAAACAGAGACACACATATTTAAACAATTAAGTAGGTATAAAAATAACTTATAACTATTTTGGAACTCTTATACTAAATGCCCTGCTGCCTATTAATACATGGCTACCATATAATCTAGCACAGACATTTTAGTATTTTACCTCATATTGCCAAACTAACAAAAGTAATCATGACAACTGAGATATTTAGTCATATTAGGATGCAAATTTCTCTAAGGTAGCCCACACTTAAGCCAGGAATGTAATCTAAAGGAATTCTCTGATACAATTAGGTTATTGTATTTAGAGATTTTGTTGAAAGAAGGAATTAAGGATTACATTTTAATAAAATATTACAGTATTGTGAAAAAGAGTTCTGCAGACTGAGACTTTTTGATCTTTATGAACAATCTTGTTGTTGCTGCTATTTTCAGAATTTTGTTTTTTGGGATACTAACAGAAGTGTTCATTTGGCTGTTTCCTTCTATATGTGGTTGGAGGAGCTTGGAAAATGTAAGATGTCTTACAGAACTGAAATCCTTATTCAACTGTTGTGGGTTCACCATATATTTAAACTCTTAAAATTTTATTTCAGGGAACACTATGTTAATTTCTTAAAACTTTAATCCTGCCAAGTTCTTCAGAACAATCTGTGACAAGCTGAATCACAGTATAATAGAATAATTTGGGTTAGAAACAGCTCCTGTAGGTCATCTGGTCCAACCTCATTCTCAAAGCAGGCTGGCTTCAAAGTTAGAGTGGGCTGTTCAGTCTTCACTGGCTTGGTTTTGAACACCACCAGGGTAGAAATTCCACACAACCTTCTTGAGTAACAATTCCCAATGTTTTTACCATCCTTTAACTGAGATGAGGTAGTGATGTTTTGGGCAGGAATTTCTTGCTACCCCTCTTCTTGCACAAAAGTACATTCATGTACTCTCTTCATAACTTTTCCTCCTCCTAGCTTGTTTTTCTGACGCAAATTATTTGTCTTAAACTTGTATTAAATGCCTCCCCAAAACCATATTGCCACTCTAATGGCCTCTGTAACCCTAAATCCATTATTCTTAAAGAACTTTCTGAGCTTTTTCTCATACACAACCTTTTTCATCCAGAAAGAGATCTCAAAAAAAAGTCTGTTATACTTCTTGTTAATGCACTATTTTGTTATTCTCTTTCTGAAGGAGTAGCATCTGTGGCACCATTAAGAATTCTGAGACCTTTATTCATTTTGCTGAACACAACCACTTCATGTTTTCATATGCCAGAAGTGATCAACCATATTTCTGTACTATTTCTTTACTTGAATTGTCTCACAGAAGAATCATTAATTTTCAAGAGCAGGATGAAGTGCATACATAGACAACAGTTTGGTCTTTTAACCCTTGAAGAATAAGAAAATACATTCATTCTTATTCTATTTATTCTACTTATTCTAGTATATTATTCTATTTTATGCTTCCATCTTTGATGGACAGTAGTTCAAAATTAAAACTGGAAAAGAAATATCTGTTTACCTCTCCCAGTGCTTTAAAACCAGGTTAGCAATACAGTTTTAAAGTAAAATAAAGAACATTTTGTACTAGGCTAACAGTTTTAGTAGCAACTGCAGATAAGCATTCCTGCTTCCAGCACTAGAGCAGTTAGACATGAACAACCAGATAGGAATATGTGAATAACTGAATATTAATTGATGACTTGACTGGAAAATTATTGCCATTGAACTGATTTTACTTCCTCAAATTCTTCTTTCCAGAATGAGCTCCCCACATGCTTCATCTGTTTGATGTGAAACATTGACCCTCGCACAAAATAGAGCTGTAAATTTGGAAGCCGCAGAAAGAAGAAGATGATAATGCATAAAATAATGAATATTTTGGAGGAATATTTTCTTATCTCCTTATGTCAGAACATACAACAATCCAACAATTGGCTCCTATTTTACTCTCACCAGGCTATTAGTCAAAACCAAATATATATAAAGGCACATTAGAATGAAGATGCACATCTAGCACTAACCAGCATAAGAATGTTCCACATATACTCTATGCCTGACAAAATGCAAGAACTCTCACTTTGACTTGATTGTATTTCTAAATTTCATGCTGTGTATGACAGGAAGAGGCTTCAAGACTACAAAATTCTCTAATAGACCTCAAGTTTAGAAAATAATGTATTTTCTCATTGCTTCTATGTTTAATGATTTCATTTATATTACTAATATTGTGCTATGATGCTTAGGTAGGCAAAGATGTATTTTCTTTTGGGTTTTTTCCCCCTGAGTGAAACAATTTAGTATGTTACTGGAGAAGAGTAGAAACCATGGCCTGAAAATGAGGACCTGGTCAATGAAAGAACAGTTCATAATATTTTTTTTTAAGTGTCAAAATGCACATGACTCCATGGCTGCTGCCTGCAGTTATATCATGACACTCATCTAAAAAAAAAAAATCCATAAAAATGAATCTGTTGCAGGAGGCATATAGACAAAGTGATCAAAATGTCTGAAGATGAAAAAGTCCTTAACAGAGACTAAACTGGTAAACTTAAAAAAACTTACGAATATTTGGAATCTGTTGATTATTTAATTTTTTTGAAAAATTCCTTTAAGACAACTCAGACCAAGAATGCAAGGAATTACTGATTTCTAAAAGTATTGAAAGGAATTTTTCTCTCTCTTTATGTGAAATATTAAAGTTGTGGAGTACAACCCCACACTTTGGCTTGCAGTATCTTAGAGATTGTGCTTCATTCTTTCAAATGAGGCAAGATGCATTATTTTATTTTCCTTTCCACTGAAAATTACATCGAATGCTAAAGAAATCCCCAACCAAATGCAATGAAAACCACAGCAAACCCAAGCTATCACATATGATTCACAGGGCTTGTATACGAAAAAAAAATTGTTTTCTGGTGACTCTTTACAGATGATTTTACAGTAGTTACCATAACAGATTTCCTGATCTGAACAAAGCTCTTTTATTCATCTCAAATCTGCTCTCCCTCCCACCCAGCTGAATGATGCAGAATTGTCACTTAGAGCCGTGAGAAAGAGAAGTGCAAGCAGAATGTTGTATGATTTGTTTATTCTGGCTTCTACTGTCTTCTTGCAGCTGCTATGGTCTGAAGCATTAGATGCTTGCTTGATCTGGGTTTCAGATTAATATTTTCTTGCCTGTAATTTAACAGCAACAACAAAGTAGTTAAAAATGTTAAAATAAAAAAATGTCAGTGATGCATGTCTTCAGGGGTGTGTGCAATGGAATAATTAACAAAAAACAAGACAGTTTCAAGAATAAGATGTAAGAATCATAGACAAATATCATGTTTCAATACATGTTATAAAATATTAACCAGGATATTATAACTCTACATTGACTAGACAAAACAGAAATTAATTAATGATCAGTTCTTTCTTGCTATCAGACTAGTAAGCAATTTAAAGAATGTCTAAAGCATTATTTGAGAAGGAAAAGTTGTTTTCAGAAATTTTCTGTGTTCACTCTATTCTTCTTCAGTTAGGAACAGCTGGCTATTTAGCATCATTAAAGGAAGAGAATTAAATAATTCAGAACTTTTGGTGAATGTAATCTACCAAGCTTTTTGCTTCTATGAGAAGTTACTGAGGCAGTTTCTGCTTCAGTCATTGCTACATCACATTATGACAATGAACTTGTAAGTTTTAACCCTAAAAACCAAAGATAAATCAATAGCTTCTGTCAGGTTTATTTCCTTAAATCTATACATAATAAAAAGACTATAATGATTATAGTCTACGTTAGCTTATATTGTAACTCTTAACATTATAGGACTTGACTAATTGTGATCCTGCTCTGTTATTTTACATCACCACTTACAAAATCTAACCATATTAAAAATGAAATATTATAGCAGCATTTGTCAAAAGTGTGTCTGTGGTATCTCTGCTGCCTTCAAAGCTTTGCAAAAGAGCCATGGTTTAGATGGAGAGTGATCATGAAAGATTTAACACATGACTGTACACTACAGGCAGGCAGGAGGTATACTCCAGCTCTTTGAATTATGTAAATGAGATCAGGTCTCTCAGGACATCTTTCTTTTTATCGACTACTGGCACCACACATACGTAACAGTGAAACAGAAAAGAAGATTTATTTGGTGTGGCATCCATCTACCATCAATTTTTATATCAGCAGTTGTCCTGGATTTGGTTGTGACAGAGTCAATATTCTTTATAGTAGCTGCTATGGCGTTGTTTTGGCTTTCCAGTGAAAACTTGTTGATAATATAGAGAGTTTTTGTTATAGCTGAGCAGTGCTTACCCAGAGCCAAGGGGTGTTCTGCTTCATGCCCCACTTAACCAGAGAATAGCCTGGGTGTGCAAAAGTTGGGAAGGGGCACAGTCAGGGCAATAGACCCCAGCTGACCAAATGGACATTCTGTACTGTAGGGTGCTATATTCAGATAAAGCTGGGGGAAGGAGAAAGCAAAGGAGTACATTTGAAGTGATGGTATTTGTCTTCTCAAGTACCCATTGTGTGTAATGGAGACCTGCTTTCCTAGAGATGGCTGAACACCTGCCTGCCTGCCTGCCTGCCCGTGGGAAGTGTGAATAAAATCTTGGTTTTCTTTTGCTTGGACATGCAACTTTCGCTTTACCTATTGAACTGCTTTTATCTCAACCCCTGAATTTTCTTTCTTTTACCCACTCTTTCTTTTCCACATTCCCATTGCAGGGAGAGTGAGCAAGCAGCTGTGTGGGGATGAGTTGCTGGCTGGAGCTAAACCATGACAGCAGTGTAGATGTCCAAAACTACCCTGGTTGCTATTCTCCAGAGAAACAGACATTTCTAGTGAACAATTCCTCCGGCCTAATTTAGACTGTTACAGAAGAATTAGTTAATGTTTTCCCCATTTTTTTTTTACTTTATTGGTTATAAAGTGATGTCAGAAATATTAGCTCATATGCATACATACACACACACACTCTTTATTAAAAAGCCAAAAAGGAAAACAACCAACAAAACAAACAAAAAACCAACCGAACAAAGAAGAAAAGGTTTCTTCTTGGTTTGACATTTTGTATATTTAAAGATTTGTCCCCCTCTTTTACACTGGGAAACACAAGAACAAATTTCTTTATCCTCCTAAATTTTCAGCAAGGGGGGCATCGGCATTGTATAACTAAATATTGTTGGTTTTTTTCTGTAATAATTTTCCCTTAATTTACAGTTACTCATCTGGTTAATCCTTAGTCTTATCAGGACATTTTTTTTCATATTAAAAGTTCCCTATAAGTCTAAAGAAATTTTATATTGCTACCTGTAAATATACAGAATTTATTACCTGTATAATAATTTGGCATTAAAAATCACTGTTTTTGCAATTACAAAAAGAAGGTTTATCTCTCGTGTTCCTATGATTGTCTGACATTCAGGTGAAAAATCCTGTGACCTTCTCAAAGGGCAGGAGCCTAGTCTAATACATCCCACATCATCTATAAGAAATGGATTCCAGGTTACTCTTCATATCTGTAGTACCGTCAAGCATGTAAGCCTTCTGATAACAACTATGCTTGTGGGAAGTGCTTTGTCCTTGCAGCACCCTTGAGCAGTGTACCAAAGTTTCACATGACTTGGTGTGAGCTTCAGTACTGAGCACTGGCACAGATTTCTCAGAGGTTGTGCAGTCTCCATCTTCGGAGATTTCCAAAAGCTGCCTGGAATATCGTCTGAGGCCACTGGGTCCAGGTGGCCTTGCTTGAGTAGGGGGTTTGGACAAGATGAACTGCAAAGGTTCTTTCCAACCTCAAGCATTCTGGGGTTTTTTTGTGATTTTTTTTTTTTTTTTTTTAATTTAGCCTATGTGAGAGAAAATAAAAAAAAAAAAAAAAAGAGAAGGCATTTTTTATATAATCAGACTGTTGATTCACACAGAACTTAATTTTTACCAGGCATGGATCATGGGAAGTTAAATGTTCAGGGGATGGAGAAACAAAGTGAAAAAATTAAACTGAAGCTGAAAAGACTTATCTAGAAGATAAAGTATGAGACAGGAAGAACATAAACAGATGAAACAATAATTACTTATTGCACCCATTTACCTTATTCATCATAGCTTTAGGATTGTCATGGAACTATTAGTGATTATGTTATAAAGACACATTGTTGAAGATTGGTGAATAGCTATAATATAATCCAAAGCACCAAAATAACTAATCAAGACACAGCTTTTAAGTGTCAGTCATGTCCTAAAGTGGATTACTGTAGCAAAATTATGATTCATTAATTTTGAATTTAAGGATGTAGATGTGAATAGTTTAATAGGGTTTGTGCATACCTAATTCTGCTGTGGAAGATAAAACCAAAAAAAAAAAAAAAAAGATGGGGAAAAGTTGAAAATTGAATTTCTACTTTATTTTGAATAAAATACTCTTCTTCTTCATTCTTCTTTTGTGTCTTTTTGTTCAATCCTCATATGAATCTGCATGTTCAGTGAGAGATAAGAAACTCCAACTGCTCACATAATGCTCACACATTGTGAAACTGAGCTCTTTTTTACTTGCTCAGGACTCTGACTTAGTTCTTTCTTTCTAGTTTGTGAACTTTAATATCCTCCCCAAGAAAAGATTTGTTTGAGATCAATTACTACTTTTACTTCTATTTACTGGGAAAAAAAAAAAAAAAAAGGAAGAAGTACCTCTTTCAAAAAGTTAATTCAATGTTAAAGAAACCATGAAGTGTGCCAGAAACGCTAACATCATTCTTTATTGGTAAAGGATACTTCAGTGATTTGCCTTTCACTTCTTTTGTCTGTCCCTATGATCCTTCTAAATGCTGATGTGTCTCTGTACAGTTCTTCATCTTATTAAAAAAGAAACTCAAAAGGACCATTTTTCTATTCATATGGATATTGTTCACCAGCAGCTGTTTTGAAACTATCCTTGATAGTCTCAAACATCTCAGAAGAGGTGCTGTCTGTAAAGGCCAGTATTCACTGGAAGAAGGTACAACCAAAGTCTGAAAATTTTTCTTGTTAGTATAGGCAAGACAAAACCTGAGAGAATGGCAGACTTTTCTGATAGTCACCATGGTAACAGAACAACAAAATTTTTATTTCTTTGCCTATTTCTTACACAACTGTTTTTAGACATATTACCATTTTGGAGGTTATTTTTTGAGCACATATAAATAATATATGTTCCTTTACCAGGTTAAGTAAAGATGGCCCATCCACCTTGGACAAATCCGGTAAATTGGTCCAAATTGTGTATAAGAGCTTCAGTTTACTTTTTAGTTTTACCCTAATCTGGTATGATATGATTTCAGGTAACTGGATGGCTCCAAGGCATCCTTTATCCAGGATATTTATTTAACCACATTGCCAGAAACCGTGGCTGTGGGAAACATAGCAAGTGTCCTAGTTCTCCCAGCAGACTCACAGCTCTATCCAAGATGTGTCTGAGTGTCTTGCTGTTGAGCTACACAGTTAGAGAGACAACTATCACTCCGAGGGTTTGAGATGCAGAGCTGTCTGCCACAGACTTGGAAGGCTGTCCCCTATGCTATGCAGATACATGAAGGCTGCAGGGTAACAGGGAGTCTATTACATTTTGTGAGAACGGTATTATACAGAGTATTTCTTTACACAGTCTATTTGCTGATGATGGTCTATATTGCTTACTGGTTTGTTCATTAAAGAGCCATTTCAAAATGACTATTCAGATAGGATTCTATCCTAAGTCTAAAGAAATCAATTAAAAGCAGACAATTGCTGGCTAGAATTAGGGTAAAAACTGAATGGGAGAAAGGTAACATCAATGGACATTAAAAAGACATGTCTAGATTCTGAATACTAGATGCAGGTATATAGAAAACATCTTTCAAGAAGAGACAAGGTCAAACACTGAAAATGTACTAAGATTAGAAAGTATCAGAAAGTAATTAAATGTTATTTATTCAATAAGGTATCAGCTTCTTAGGATATTCTTAACACAGATTAATTGACATCCTCCTATTTCTCTCCCTCTTTTTCTTTGCTACCATTGAAAAATGACCGCATTCATTAATCTAATGCAAATGTAACACTAGCAATAGCACTTTAAATTAAAATCATGATAAAATATACATAAGCAGTTGGTTTAGCCTACAGAGTATGTTCATGACTTCTGTGGATAAACAATGTTCTTATATCTCACACAGAGAGACTAATTTGAAATAGATAGTCTGGATAAAACCTTTTTATCCTTGTGAATGAATTTATCCACAGATGTTATAGCAGATTTTGTTATAATCAGATCTTCATTTAGAGAAGGTTTTGTTTTGTTTTTGTTTTCTTTTTAATAAGTAACTCGTAAACTTAATATTTTTAAATAAAGTCTAAAAA
>JANRGV010000051.1:68230275-68280912 GCA_024734035.1 Alethe castanea
ATACACAAATCTGTGGGGGACGTCTCACCTGTGCAATACTGTTAATGCTTCCCCATCCCTGTGGAAATACTTCTTGCGCTATTTTACAATATAAAGAAAATGTAGTTTTCTTCTTTGTACTAAAGTACTAAAACTGCAGTGATATTACTCTGTATAACATGAAATTATATCTTTCCTGGTAAAACAGTATATTGTTGTACATTAGCTGCTTATTCTGTAAGCAAAAACTGAATGCAGAATTTTTTTGTGACTTTTAATAAATAATTCACTAATCACTTCTGTACAAGCAAGACAATATTGATTCACTTTGTGTAATAATGTTCGGCTTAGGAAGATCTTTGAATGACTATCCAACATGCTTAAATGAAAATTAATTGATTGGTGAACCGCTAATAACGTGGGGGGAATAAAAAGAAAGTTGATGAAGACAACAGATCAAGTTTTCAGTTATAAACTATGTAACATTGTTGTTTCAAAATCATATGAAATTGATAGCCAAATTAATATTTAAACATGTGAGAAGGAAAAATGAGTAACCAGTGATCCAAAGATTAATATCTTAGGAATCCTTGCATATTGCAACACTCCCAGTCATAGTGCTTGAAAGCATGTGCTCTTGCTTGGCTTTGTTCTTCACAGTTATGTAGAAGAATGACCACAGATACTGCCCTAATGGGAGTTAAAAACCAGAAGAAGGAATGGAATGGATGCTATCTGCTGTTATAAATGAGCACATTATGATAATCCTGATAAAAGAAATAGCATGCAAAAGCAGTAATTTTGCTGTAAGGTGACATGTACTAATTTTAAGACACTATGAAGTTGTAAGGCAAGGGTAACGAGAATTTTGGGAGCAATGATGCTGACATGTGAGATCAAGTACTTTTCAACATCACCTACGTGTCAAAACTCTATTGTTGTCTGAACATTTATGCGAACAGAGTTTGAAAATAGAGTAATATTGCCTTGGAAACCAACCAATATAGGCAAAACTGGAACAGAAATTAAAAAAAATGCTTTTACTAAAGCAGAAACCCTTTTTATTTCAAATTATTGTTGAGTAGAAAAATAGAATGTATAGAGCACGAATATTGACTGCAACACACTTTCTGAATTTCATACTTAGAAATGCAACACCTTAAGGATAGCAACCTAGTTCATTTAACTCTGGCTATAGGGACCTTGGTATATAGCCCGTTATCTTTTGGTGACTTGTATGACACAGCATCCAGTACTACAGCCACATGAAAAATGAAATTCACATCCAACATGGTAAATAGAAATCAGTGGATATACCAGTGATTAAAACATCAACTGAACCAGCTACCCTCAAACTAAGATCGTTTGGAGAGCACATGTTTGTGACAGTTAAGACTGCAGCCAAAACTTTATGGAAAAGATCAGGTAGTAAAAAAGTACAGAACTTTATGCCTGTCAAAATGTAGATGGAGCAGAAGCACCTTATACCAGAATGAAACATGAAGTTTTGAGCCATGTTTCTTGATTTCCTGAGGCTTTATCCAAATGCATCATATCCATGGGTCACTCAAGTGAGAAATACTAAAGACTACTTACATGAACTGGTGAAAAGTAAGTTAACAAGTGTTAACACCTCTACAAAACTATTGTCTTTTTTCATGGTAGCAGATCTGTATAGAATTTGTTTAGAATAGATTTCAGTAATCCAACAAATGTTGCATGAAAACCTCTCTCTTGCTTGATTTGCAAGAGAAATAATGATGCTTTTCTCCCATTGTTAGTGCATTTTATTTGACTTAACGAGTTACCTGAGTTACTTTGAACAATATGAATGTATTTCATGCATAATAACTGTTTCTGTTAATAAATGTGATGCATAAAATGGAATTCATTAAATCCAACTGTAAATTTCTGCTATCTGAAACAATTCACTCATAGGCAATTAGAAGTTATCACTAATGTTTGAAAATAGATTCTTACAGAGTCTGTCTGTATTGACATTCTTTTAAAGAAGAGAATTTAAAAGTCAGTATGATCTGCATTTTGGATTAGGAACTGTGACTTTCTGATATAGTCCATACAAATTAATAACAATCTGATTTTTTAGTTATAATTCTTGAGCAGATTCTTAGAAGAAAAACTTTGAAATCTGAGTATTAGCAAACTTTTTTTCCCCTTTACTGATGGATTTGCACCTTTTCTGACATTGTGCATTTCTGAGGTACAAAGATATTTTTGAAAATCTTTTTCCTATCATTTATTTGAAAAAAAAACTTTTAAAGATTATTTCAGGTCGCTATGATGACTGTCCAGTTCCAAATATACAGCAGAATACTCGTGTTCTGCATTTAATATTTAATAAGGAGCACAAGAGTAGATACTTGTTTTGTTAATACATGTTATCTGATTGCTAGATATGTTGCTCCTTTCCTTGGAGAAACTTTGAAGAATTTTTTAGTTTTTATTTTCATTTTTCTCTTTGATTTGTTCCAAATCACATATTTTCTGAAAACACACGTAAACCTAGCTAGGAAGGAGTGTGTTAACCAAAATTCCTTTTGATTTTGGTAACATATATTTGTTATTTCAGATGAAAGTGTTCAAACTTATTTTTGTAGGTATCTACTTTCCCTGACAACTGTCTGCTGCGTGGTTGGACACTGGCAAGTAACCGAGTGCTCTACTAGGGAGTTTATTTTCGTATTTTAATTACATACACAATAATACATAGTTTTATAGAAGAGATAGAGCTCTAACATCTAGTGGTTTTAGAAGTAAACAAATTATCTGTTCCCTTTACCAGACAAATTAACCCGTTCATTAAATTTTGTGAGCTGCAATTAATTATTTCTTTTTCCTGATATTGTCATTCTGCAATTGGGAAATTAGCTCGTCAGCAATTTGGAAAATTTGGACATAAGAGTATGGAGTATGACAACATAATTAGTGAATGATAAGGAAGGGTATTTAATAAGATAACGGCAAAACAGATCAAATTCTAAAGAGGTTGGACTGTAAGACTAAAAGTATTTGTACAAAAAAATGTATGAGAACAGGTGTAGTGAATGAGAAAATGGATAACGTAAACAGGTCTGGGATTACAGGTGATTGTTACAATAGCTTCATTTTTTTTTTCTTATTGGTCATAGTGAAAATTCCAAGGTCAAGTGAGTGATTACAGCAATCAAGTGCAAAGATAAGTTAAAGTGGTCAAGTAGTCTGGATAACATAGTTTAGATATAAAAGAAGGATTTCTAATCTGGAATGAATTTGAAAAGAGTAGGGGGAGTGTGCATGCATAGAATATATTAATTACTAATTATAAAACTCTGAATTTAAATTATTTAGCCGTTCATCTAATTCAACTAAAGACAATGGTCAGTCTTCCTCTGGAAAAAAAAAAAAAAAGAGAAAATCTGCTAGGAATCAACATCATATTGCTGTTTGCATGGATTCCTTCAGTGTTCCAATTGATATTGTTCAGGTGTATTAGTAAACAATTTATAAGGCTCTCATACAACATATTTATGCATGAAGATCTCACACAGGTAATGAAATTCATCTCATTTTAAACATCTTCAAATTAGACTTATCTTCTATACATCTAAATTTCCTCCACAGGCATTGAAGAAAGCAGCATCTGCAGAGATAGATTTATTACGGTTCTAACACATACCTGTTTAAAAATGAATTATTCACTTTCTGGATGTTTCACTCCTTCTTTCTTTCCATTGATTAGTTGGAGAGTATAAACATCTGACTTGGACTACATACCCGGCTTGTAAATGAGTTAAGTGAGATGAAATGGATGTCATTCACAGTCACTTGTCCCATTGTAAGATGAATTTCTCCATGAATTCCTCCAATTTACATTATACTACTCAAGCTTTTACTGTTAGTTAACTGACTGATTTGAAAATTCCATGTAGAGACTTTATTTCTTTGTTGCTTTTACCATGAAAATGTTCTTTATTGTTTCTTTAATTAGATACTGTTACTAAAATGGAAATGTTTTGACCTATCCTGTTCTAAACACAAAACCAGTCAAAATAAAATAGATTGAATAGGTTGAACAGAAGGAAAGAAACATGTCAGTTAGAATGAGGAGAGAATTTTCCTTTATTATAAACTCTTGAGACACTTCAGTTTAGAAGTAATGGTAAATACTTATGACTAGTATGTATAGTGTGTATGTAATTAATACCACAAATAACAAAATTACTTTAAATGTCTCAAATAGACACAAACACACATGAATACCAATATACAGTCTTTCTCCTACTCCTCACTTTAAAGGTTTTGCTCAAAATTATAGAAGCAAAATAAACATCTTAGATTCCAGAAGTACAGATTTCAGCTCCCACAAGAGTTTTTGCTCAGAGAACTGTTAGCATTCCCATGGGAGTCTGCCATGGTGGGCAAAGGTGCTGAGAAATTCTCAGAGACAGCCTGCTCAAATTTATTCATCCCCCTAATTTGGAGTGGGGGGGAACAAAAGGTAAAGGAAAAAGAAGTAGGCCTAGAAAGAAATAAACCAGACTCCTTGTTAAACTGATAGCGTGCAAAGAGATCAAATACAGGGAAAAAAAAGAGACATGATAGATGGAAAAGTGGGCAAATGTCTAAAGAGGAATACAAAAGATACTATTTGAGCTTGTAGATAAGAAGTTAGGAAGGGAAAATTTCAGCTGGAGCTCAAACTAGAAAGAAAGGCTTCTATAGGCTGGTTAGTACTGAGTGGAAGCACAAGGAAGACACAGACTGCTGCCGAATGGAGCTGGCAACTTAGAAATGACACAGAAAAGAAGTACTCAGTTGTGTTTTGACCTCGATCTGTAAGGTTGATGTCAGCTCTCAAGTCTCCCTTCCAAGATGAAACGGAAAAGCAAATGGTGAGTCATTGACAGCAAGGGAGGATTGAGCTAGGGACCATCTGTGACAACTGTACAGGAAGAGGTTTTTAGGATCTGATGGAATGAATCTGAAGATATCAGAAGATACTAGTGCAAACCTCCTCTGCCATTATTAGAAGCTGATGGAAATTGAAGAATACATATTTAAAAATAGTCAAATAAGTACATCAACAAACACAAAAAAAACCCAAAAACCAAAAACCAAACCAAACCAAAACAAGCTATGAAAAAATACTGACCAGACAGCCATACCTGGGAATACTGGTAATATTACAGAACTAATGCATATGGAAAATTTGCCCACGCAACCAAAAGAAAGAAAGATTAGAAACGGCCAACAAATTGTGCTGAACCTGTTTTACTGCCATCTATGATGAAAGGACTTCTTTGTTGAATGGAGGAGAGCAGTGGACATCCATTTCCCTTGACTTCTGCAGGATGTCTGACATGATGTCTCACATACTTGTTGAAGCTGATTAGACGGCCTGGACAAATCAGTCAGAAGATGGATGGAAAATGTCTCAAGTGATGAACTCAAAAAGTCATCAGTATCTCAGAGTCAAACTGTCAGTTTGTGATCAGTGGGACTCCTCAGGGTCTTTAAAAACAACCTGGATGATGGCACTGACTACCCTATCATCAACTTTTCAACTGACACCCCATTGGGACAGGAGATAGAAAATACTGGATGGAAGAGGTAAAATGCAGAGTCCTCCATAGGTGGGAAAATCAGGCTAAAGGGAATTGCATAAGGCTTAACAAAGTAAAATGTGAAATCCTGCAGCCAAGACGGAATAATTCAGCCAGTAGTACTGACTGGGAACTGACTGGTTGGGAACAGCTCTGACAGAAAAGATTTGGGGCTGCTGATGGACAGTGAGCTGAATGTGACTTAGCAGCATGCCTTTGCGGCAATGACAAACTATTTCAGTGATTGCACTGGCAACTGCTTCACAAGGGATGTGATTGTTTCACTCCACACAGCACTTCTTAGGCCACATGAGGCTTATTCTGCCCAGTTTTGGTACCCGCCCCCCTCCAAGTAAAATACAGACCAAACAGAGAAGGATCAGAGCAGGGAGACATGATATGATGGGAGCATGGGAGAATTTGATGTATGAAGAAAAATTAAAGGGTTTGTGAGGGAAGAAATCTGGGAAGAAAAGATTCAGGAGAGATATAATAATGGTTTTCCATTATCTGAGTGCTAATTATAGAGGTGAAGGAGGTATTCTTTTCAAAAGGCTGCAAAGTGAACAGACAAATGATAATGGGCAAGAGTCAATTCAGAGGGTATTCCATTTAGATGTAAGGAAAAAAATTAATCTTGAAGACAGTTGAACATCAGCCAGGGTGCTCAGAAATTTTCCTTCTTGAAAACACTGAAGACAGTTTGGCAAGGTCACAGTTAGCCTAGACTAAGGCCCTGCTTTCCACAGAGGGTATCTGGAGGTTGTTTCCAATCTAGAATCTTATATCATTCTATAATTGTAGCTTTCATGCAAAAAATGTATTTGATTTATGGGAGACCATTGTTAAAACTGATCTGATTTTTTTTGAGAAATAAAGTTGATAGTTTACATCAAACTCCTCCATGGGTATTCTCATTTACCATTTAAAAGGTCTTAAGCTGCTTTGTTGTAATTCAATTTCCTTACAGTCAATTGAAATACTATCATTTTCTCAAAATGTAGGCATGATCAATTTTTAAATGTTTACATTTAAATTTCAAATATGTGCTCAGAATGTTGGGAAATCACATTTAAACAAATAAACATGTGTTCAGAAAATTGCAGCTCTCTCTGGTCAGAACATTAAGATACCTCTAATACTCACACTCTCTATTATCAGTAGATAATAAAGGGTTATATCAGTATTGTACCAGTCTGCTCGCTTGATGAAAAACCTCAATTGGTACAGCCTCATTCAGACAGTTATGTTTTACTGGTACAGATGTCAAGTAATTTGACTAAGAGTCCATCTGCAACAGATGTATTGTGATTTGGAAATACTGGAACCACTGAAATATTTGGAACCACACAGACATTAATCTTTATTGAAAAATGCACTTTGTCACCTGAATGCTGAATTCCACCAAATAACACCAGAAGGATAAAGCTGTCTAACATCACTCGTTAATCATGTCTCAGTCTGTTGAAATGCAGATGGAGCATGGATATTCATATGACTTGCTTCTTCATCAGTAGAAACATGGACATTTAAGAGGGGTGCTGAGAATGCAGGATGAATGCTGATTTTCACTGATACATAACCATAAGGAGGAGAGCATTGGACAACCCATAAGTCTGTCTTCTCTGCAGTAATTTTTAATCTCATAGAGATATCATGCAGTGGCCCACTTAATCTACACAGCAGAATACTTTTCCTGCAGAGGTACAACTATATCATGTCAGCTTCTTTCATCTTAATTGCTTTCATTTTTTCTGCATGGAAATGAACACTTGAAACTGTACAGTCACCTCTTGAACTGATCTGTAGGCTGATGTAGAATATGTACCTCACTGTACTTTTTGTGATATGATAAAATGACCCTGAAAAGAAACACAAAGCACATTGTGTCAAAGCCATAAAGAAAAAAAAAATACTAAGATAGATATCAGGTTTTTCACCATTTAATTCAATTTCTTGGAGTTTTATTTTGGATTTCAATCTCTCTTTAAAAAATGTTTGCATACTGAAGTACGAAGTTTACTTTTAAAATAGGGTGGTAATCATGCACAAATTGCCTACTTTGAAGCTTTGTTAAAACTCTTTGAAGCTTAGGGTTAATCTGGATATAGGCACTACAGACACGGGTAGAGTCGATTGGACAAAAATAATAAAAAAGCTTTCAAGTTCTTCTTGATTCTTCTTCATTCCTATGCACCAGTGCACCTAATTCACATTTCTTAAGCAGTCTGTAACCTATGTCAGTCTCCAAGAACAATGATGCTCTGTAAGAGCTGATTCAGCAGAATGAGAACCAGCAAGAACAGCTCTGCAATATTTAAAGTCATGAATACAAAAAGGAAAGGAGAAATTGAACTAAACTCTCTGTTCTGAACTGCTCCATTTCAGAAATATCTTTGTTTTGCAGATGCTCTTAACAATGAGTTGTATGTAAATTGTATCAATTTTAAAACATTATAAATATTACAAATATTCCAGCACTTCATTTTTATGCACAGCTGCTATGAGAGTTAACCTTAAAAGAAAATGTAATCTCAATATCTAAGAGTGTGTTCTAATGACAAAATGAGGTTGCTTTATATTTTATTATTCCTAAAATGAAATTGATTTCTACTTTATACTGTGAAAGGCTGTGAAGTGACCTCATTTACATCAGGGACTTGTCATTAACGGATCTTCCCTTTAATAGATCTAGAGATCTTTTTGATTAGACCACTGGCTCATTTAGCACAACACATTTTCTGCACCTGGGGCTTATGTTTCTGATGTTGCAGCTGCTAGAAGACTTATCTTAGAGGGCAGTCCCATAAACTAGATATTTCATTGAAAAGTTTTTACTGCAGTGTGTTACATACAATTATTTCTGTGGGTCATAAAGATCTAACTGTAAAGCCCAGCTCTTTTCTGCTGTGAACTGAACTGTGGAGGAAAAAAAAAAACACCAAAACCACACACACACACACAAAAAAAAATAAAATAAAAAAAAATAGGGCCAGAGAGATTAAATATGCAGCAGGTAGCAAAAGTGGCAAGAGTGAGACATTAAATGGAATGCCCTGGCTCATGCTCAAGTGCCCTCTTTATTTGGCCTTGTAACTTCCCTGCAGCTATCAACAGATGCCTGGTAGAAAAAAATAAATTCTGCATGGTAGAAAATTATGCACTACCATACCCACATGGGATCATTCACCTTGCCTCCACAAAATTAGTGGAATTTCTGTGTCCTAAGCATAGGATTGTCTTTTGCACTTTTCTTCTACCAAATATACCTACTAAAATTCTTGTAAGCATAATCAATTCAAAAGGAAAATGGTAAAATTAATAATATTTAAATAATTTAAATAATTTAAAATATTTTTAATACATTAGAGATACAGACAAAACTGTGAGCAAAACCACGTTACAGTAATTTTAACATGATACAACAGGATTCATATTATCAAAAGTAGGTATTTGTGCTGCATACAACTAATGAAAGCTCATCATCCTAATTTTCCTTTATAGTGGGGGAAAATGTCTTCATTAGACTATGGCTGATCTCACTTCAAAGCAAGTATCACGTACAGGTCAAATGAACCAAACCTAAAAAGTAGTTCTGATTTGGGTTTGTTTCCATATTGATTACAAAGGATTAAGGTGATAAGATTAAAGGTGACAACCACAGACACTGCCATTTTCTCTGCAGGCACCTTAGCTAAGGTGAGACGAATTTTGTTTTGGAAGTCTCTTCAGTGATTCACTGAGAGCAAAATCAGTAATTATGTAAAAGTAAACATAAATTAATTTTCTGCTATATGATTTTTGGAACTTTGTTTCACTCCAATTGCTGAAAAATAATTTATAAAATACTTAAGGCCAACATAATTTTGCATGTGTGTCTTTCTCTTCTTTCCATATTGTCTATATACACGTAATCAGATGTCATGGCTTAGCAGTTTAGTGCTCCCACTGCATCTCCAAACCACGAATAACTTGGGCATTCCCCCACTTTCCTCTCTCCCTCCTCCTTGCCGCAGGCGGGAGAGGAGAACGGGAGGGACAAAAGGCAAAGATCACAGTTAGTGGTAAGAACAATTTACTGGTAGCAAGGATACAAGAGGTGAACGATTCGCACAGGAAACCCCCTGACAACAGACAATGCATGACTGCCCTGTCTAGGTTTACTCCATCAGAAGGAAACCCTTCTCCCCAGCAGAGACTCCCTTATTCTCCCAGCGACAAGGGGTGGCACAGAATAACCTCTGTTTCCTAGCCATGCCCCTTCTGGATACTGCAAAAATTAACCCTGTTCTGGCCAGAACCAGGACATCAGTTTATTTTACCGAAGTTTAGAAGTGTTTTTAATCTATGCTTTACTTCAACAGTCTTACCATCCTTATCTGCATGTAGACTGGCAACACATTTTTATAAATGCTATATTTAAAAAGTTAGAATCACAAGAAAAACAGCTATATGAAAATAAAATTATTATACTTTGGCGTTAAGTAATTATATGCCCAAATATTACTCTTTTGCCTTGTAGGAAGAGAGACTGAAATACTTAGAGCAATGTTGTGAGGACAATGCCTATATTCATAAGAAACTAAAATCTGAATCACTCATCTTCAAATTATCTCAAATTAGCTTACAAAAATATACTGATTGCATACTTAGGTAATATTGGTTATATTAAAATTCCCAGGCAGTTTGAAGGAAATTTGATTATTATAAGAAATAGGAGCAGAAAATGACATCCACTGAAATAATTTTTTTTTCCTTGAAAGACGGTGAAGAAAACTCTTGTAGAAACAAAATAACTAAATCAGAGGTAACTACACAGAAAATATTTTTGTTACATTTTTTTTTTCACCAAATTTTGGGGGCATTTCATGAGTCTTGTTTTTTGTCAAGCAGTATTTTATGGGTACAGAGGCATAGAATGGCATAGAATTTAAAAAAATACTTACTTGCCAAGATGCTGCCCATCTAATTCATTGTGATAAGAACTGGGATACTCAAAAAACACATTACAGAGATAAGATGTTAATCCAAAAAGATCCTTGAACCCTTAAGAAAAAAAGTCATGCCACATTAAGCACATCAGTTTCTTGCTTTTTTAAAACAATGTTTTCTGAGTCACTGAATTGTTATACTTTGGCTTTTCCTTAAATTCAACTCAGTTGAAATATATGTGGTTTCTAATATGCTAATTATAAAGAAATAAGTCCTCATTTTGTAAAAATATATATATATTAAAAAATGGCATCCTATGTTTTATTCATCTGTTTCCTAGTATGCAGAACAGACTTTAGAAGTAAAGACTGGGAGGAGAAATCACTGGTCTGGAATATATGATACATGTATAACACAAGAAATGAATCTGCCAGCAGTGGAATAATAGTGGCAACATTAAGATTTTCAAATGCCAGACCATGCTCATCTCTGGTAGATAGATGGGAAGAGCAAATATATTTTGTTAAAAAAATGTTATTACTTGATTTTTTTATTACTTTTTCCCCGATAGTTTTAAGAATTTTTGAATGTATTGTTTAGTAAAATGTTTTACAAAAGCATGGCAACCTAAAAATTTGAGGAGCAGATTTTGTTTTTCTTTAATTCTTAACCAGGACTGTTTAATTTGTGAGATCTGAGCCTAGGCATATTTTAGTCATTGATTCTTTTTATTTTGTTTTCTTTTCTTTAGATCAAAAGCAAAATAAAAACAAACCCTTACTAAGCAGCATACCTTAATTTTTCTGGAACTGGGTATTCTTATAGGATATTAATGAGCTTGTTGCCTGTCCAACCAACTTTATTTTTAATTTCCATTACATCCATCAGACTCCACAAACTATCAATAGTACGGTATTCAGAATGAAAAAACAATTAATATTTTAAAACAGCTGTTGGGAAAAAATATTATCTCTAAGGGAAGTAGTGAAGTCATTCACAGCAATGAAGCTAAGGAAAGACAAATTGCACAATTTACTTCTCCAAGAGCTAGTAACTGTAAAAGAGGAAGGCTGTGTTGTCATTTGTGTCTATTGATTTTTTACCTTTCATTATACAACAAAAATCATGGCAGTGAAGAATCCAATCTTCGTACTAACTGTACCACAAATAAGGCAGCCATAAAAACAATAGAGGGGAAAAACGCAACAACCCTCAAAGAGAAACAACTTTTGTTCCCTAAAACAAACAAACAAACAAACAATCTCCACATTCAAACTTGTCTCCTTCCTATAAAACCCTAATCATAAAATGAAGCAACCTCTGTGTGTTGGTGAATGCTCATTTTAAAGCTTGACTTCTCTTGATGGTCATACATTGTATAACTCATAAATCACTGTGATTACAGTGTCCGCTTTGAAGGGAAATAAAACTTTTCTCTGTTAAAGTAGGAGAAATTTTCGTTGGACAGTGCTGTTTTTATGGGGTTTTTTGGGGTTTTCTGAGGTTTGTTTTGTTTTGTTTTGTTTTGTTTTGTTTTGTTTTGTTTTGTTTTTGTTTTCCTGGCTTGGAGAAATTCAAAAATCTGAAAGGAATAAGAAAATGGCTATTGCTGACTTAATCCATATCAACCAGGCCATTTTCTTGCAGTCACAAGATCTTGGACTCACTGTCTCTTTCCAAGCTAGGAAAGATTTCCCTCTAGGGTCTTTTGGAGGGTATTGCTGCACAAATAATCATTGGGAAAAAGAGAAGGAAAAGTTGGAATCTAAGACTGTATTTTAGAAATTCAACCAGTCAGTATCTTAAACACCTACTCCTATCCAAGATCTTTATCTGGTTCCTCATTCTTAAGTTGTCCTTTAATAGAGAAGGGACTACTTTAACATCAACATTGTTCACGATTGTATCTTGCCCAAAAAAGAAAACTGATACTCAAAAATACCACTTTATTGAGTCTACTTTGCATTTCTTTAAACTTACATGTACTTATGGAAATTACTTACTAAATTCAATCCTTCCATAAATGAATTTTAAAACAGGAACCTTACAAGAACATTCCTGAGAAAATGAATAAATTAGAATGTGTTAGAAATTGCTATCAATTATAGAAAATCATCTCTGTAATTTAAAATAGGCCCTAGCATTATCAATAAAAGCATCAAGTTTTAGTAACTATGAAAGCATTGTTAGCATATTTAAGCATAAAGCTGTAATACTGATAAAACTCAGATGTTTTGTTTTGTAGGTTTCTTCCCTTACTTTTAGTTTCTGAGTGTATATCATTACTGCAGAAGTCAATCAGAAAAACAACATTTTTTTTCCCTAATAAGATTGTTTTTCTGAATACTTGACCTTCATTCATAAAAGAAACATTGTTCTGTTTTGCTTTTTCTTAGGCTAATTCATAATTCAAAGATAAATTTTAGAAAGACAAAAAGTCTCCAAGAAGGATGGAGAACCACTCTGGACCTTGGATTTCAGAACAAGAGAAGCCATAGCTACAGCCTACTGCTCAAACTCAAGTAGACCATTTTATCATTGGAAAACTACAGAAGAAGAAAAATTTCATCACTTTTAAAAATTCTGTTCGGACTGTAACAAGGAAACTGAGGAAAAAGGGAAGGCAGGCAAGGCAAGTAAGGGAAATGAGAAGTGTTCCTAGCTAAAAGTAAATCTTGTTTGCACTTTTAAAAGGATCAGACCAATTTTGAATACTTCATTTCTGAATTTAAAAGAGAAACACAATTTTGCTGGTGGTTGATGGAGGAAGGGGTCTCTCACCCTCTCTTTCCTAGAGGTTTTCTCCCAACAAGCTCTGGAGTATTCTAAGCATACAAAGTTACAAAGAAGTCATATCGACCTCTGATAAGATGATTCAAAAAATCTTAAGCTTACATTTTGAAACATGACATTATTTCCCAGACAGTAGTTTTCCTTAAAGATATAAAAGAGGGATAAGAGAATTGTTAATACTGTCAATCACCTATACCTCCATAGCCAAACTTGAACTAGCTTTATTAGAAGGCACTCAAGCAATTTCCGTGCTTACTTGCTAAAATTGTTACAGAATTATGCAGTTGTTGAACAAAGTTATTTTATGTAAAAGACTGCCACAAATCAACTGAGTAGAGTCACTGATGGTTTTCTCAGTGAGTGATTATCAGCCCTTCCAAGGTGGTGATCTATTAGCTGGAGAAAACAACAACCAAATTACATATACTATGAAAGCAAGAGTATATAGTGAATAAACTTAGTTATTTTTTTCTTATATTTCAGGAGCTGCCAAAGACTAGTTGAATAAGAAGAATAAAATGCAATGAAAATGTAAAGGCTTGAGGTTTCTTTGCTTGATTTTCTATTAGCTAGCTAAGTATTTTTGAAACTAAATTAACTTTCCTGATCCATTGCTGTTGTGTTTTTGGTACAAGAGGTGAGAATTACTGTCCTAGAAATAGATTTTTCATTAGTAGTTTAGGTTTCTCCCTTCCAAATCTACAGACAGTAGGAAACCTGTGTGTAAAACATGAAGATCCACTTCTGCAGTACAAAAAAACCTTAATTTCAATAAAATAATGTCCCCAGACATGGAAGAACACTACACTATGTTTGTAAAAATTGTATTAGCTAAAAAAGAGAGAAAAGAAGGTTAAAAAGGCAGATGAAATTATATGAAATAAAGTTTTTAGGTAGTACTTTCCCCAATCTTAAAGTTTATTTTATTGCACTGAAAAGCACCATGCATCCATCTTTGCACACACATGCAGAGGCAAAGTGTCAAATCCTTTTCAGCGGGGAATTTCATTAAAAGCACTGATGTACATGACCTTAATTAGCCAAAAGGCAATCCCCCACACTGCAGAGTCTAGCAGAAGTTCCTGCATTCAATAGAGTTTCCCATAGGAAATGCATTACTTCTGTCACTTGCCTTTCCCACCACCTATTGTCCAATTTCAGGTAAAAGTTTAAGTAATTAAAGCATTGAATGTTTTCCTGCATTTGTTCAGCCAATTAGCATAAAATTGATCTAGGTTTACCTGAGTGGTCATTTTCTGTCACTCCTTGACAGTTTGATCTGAATAATTGTTGGATTGATGAATAAGGGTTTTCTGAGTTAGTTTGGTTTTGTTTTAGTGTTTCTTTTCTCCTGCCACATGCTGCTTCTTTCTCACAACAATTAAATGATCTATGACACTTCAGCTAATGGCTCAGTAGATTAAATGAAGGGTAGCCTTTACACAGTCCAGACTTTTTGAGGCATAATCAGCTCTGGAAAGGATTGATTAAAGTCTGATTGCTTTCAGACCAAGAAGAAATGCTAAAACTTAAAATAAAAGTATCCAGCATATCTGAAAATCTATCAATATTTCCCATGTAAATTGATCTAGTAAAATATATTGTTTTCCCATTACAAACCTTATCTTATTCAAAATATCACTGTATCTGAATACGGATGATGGTGGTGTATTTAGATTCAGTATGAAATTACTCCAGTGTCATGGAGGATACACTATGGAGCTGAGTGGCTGAAAGCATGTTTTATTATAGCTCAGAGTGTTTGTTTTTTGTGGAATTTCTGTGCGGTAATGTGCACAGATATCTCTTAATAAAATAAAATATAAACACTCTCACGGCTATACAAGATTCTTGATCACATTTCAGTCCTGTTCACAATAGAAACACCTCATCAAATGAGATAGTTAATATAATCTACATTCACACACTCACTTGGAAATTTAACTTTCCTTTAGAACTGATGAAGAGAAAGAGGCTGCTCCAACAGATGTTACTGAATAGATAATATAGGACATTTGCTCTGAATGAATATAGGATAAGAATCTCAGGCTGCTAAGCTTGAGAAAGTTAGTAGCTTTTTATAAAGGATCTCTAAAATCTTTAAGAGAAAGTATCACCCTGTATATTGACATAATGTCTAGTTCAGATGTGATTTTTGATGGAACTTGCAAATGTACTGCAACACCAGTAGAGATATTGTCAGTAGAGACATGAGCAGTAAACCCCTGGAAAGCTTCTCATCCCTTTCAGACATCAATTTTTAAAGCAGATTCAATTTTTTCTTAAAACTGAGGTAAGGAGACAGCAGAAAGGTAGTATAAAAAATTGATAATACACTGCTTTTTCTACATGTCTTTAAAACTCTTGATTTTTAGAATGTTTCTACTTAGCAATATTCTCTTAATCTACATCCATTTATTCAGTATTTCAATTACACACAGTTTAGAGTTGATTGTAAGCTCAGATCTCCAGTTATGACTTGGATCAACTGCCTGCTGTATTTTAATTGTTTTCAGCAAATTAGTTTCATCTGCAAATCAAAACACTGGCATCAGCTGTGCTGTTGCAGACATGTTGGAGTACTTTCAGTAAATCTGAATGTTCTTTGCTGCTAATAAGGAGGGACATTCAAGCAATTGATTTATAGACTTTACGAGTCTACAGTGTTTTGAAAATTCTATGTGCAAGAACTGGTTTGGTTCTTATAAAACAGAAGTTAAAGAGATTCAAAAAATGTGTCCTGGATCAAAAGAAAATAAATGTGTAAATACTGAGGTTAGAAGAAGATAATGAGCAGAAATCTGTGAAAAATACTGTGTCTTAGTATAGTATGCATCATCCAGTGTTGCCTTATACTTAGAGACCCTCAAAATGTGACTGGGGTCTTGTTGATTTCATGCTGACATAAAACAGGAAATAATGAAACTTTGTAAGAAAAATTCAATATAGTATCAACGAAGTACAGGAAATGACAAAATAAAAATAGATCCATTGTAATGAGAATGTATGGGAAAAAAAATAAAACTTAAGAAAATAAATAAAAGATTTCTACAGCAGCACAGCATGAGATACTGTCAGTAGGACAGAGGAAAGATAATGCAGTGGCTAGTCTTGAAAAGTGATGTCAAACTAGGCATACAATGGTAATACAGAAAAATGCCTACTGGAAAGATGAATAGGCTCCCCTTAACCATGACTAGAACGTGAACTGCAAAAGAGAGAATTGTGAGATGTACTGCATCCACCCAGCAGTGAAACCAGCACAGTTCCCCCTTTCCTCTTTCAGAAATGAAAAGATAATGACATTATGCACCTTTGAAAATGAAGGTTTTGAGCAGGTCCACACTCTGTGGTCGTGGTATTCATCACATATTAACTGCCATTACATGGACTTTAAAACTTCCATTCCCCCTCCTGTAAATCTGAGCTCCTCCAGCTCTCAGAACACGTTTGTTTCATTCTCTCTAGTTGCTCTGCACTTTTTTCCAAGTGAACTGTGTGCAAAAGGGAAAAGTAATGGAGCGCTAAGATTTGGAAGCAAAATATATAGTACAATGTAGTGGATGTAAAAAAAATGAACTTTGACAAGATAAAAAGAATGACATTGTTATAAATGGCATCTAATTTTTAGAAACATGAGTAAACAGCCTTGGGCTTGATCTACAGAATCAACTGGAACAATTCATATTGACTTAATTTAGCAGGACTGTAGGAACTTTATTACATAATACAGAGATACTTTCTCATCTTTAGACCTAAACTTCTGTTGAAGCATGACAAAAGCTTGCAGGGAAATGTTAGAAATAGTTATAGGTGACCCTGAAAATACACATGGTTGCTACTAAATTTCCAAGTTTCAGGTTTCTTATATAAATAGTCTGCAGGAAAAAATAAATTCCACTATAAATTGTAAAATAACGTGTAATTTTAAAAGATGTCTGCTCATTGTCTTTTCAATGGGCTGCCTCTCTCCACTCTGTAACAATAAATATGTTTTTCTGAAATATCTGAAGGATTTATATTTTTAAAACATTTTTAGTGAAGGAAATAATTTTCCTGAATATTCATAAAGATCAAGATTCAGCCAGGATAGTTTAAATTTAATTAATATTAATATAACTAATTATATTGTCCAAAAAATCCTGAATTCGTTGCTTGTGGAGAAGGACATGTCCTTCAGAAAGAGGTACTTGAACTTCACCATAGCAGAAATGAAATGACAGAAGAGTCATAAGAGAAAAATAATAATCTATGAAGAGAGAACTCTAAATAGGTGCAGTTATGGCCGTTTGTACCAGGCAAGAATTAAGCTAACAGCCTCAAGGCACATACTCCATTCCTGAAAATAAAAATGGTTTAGAATCAGAGCCTTAAAAATTTTGACAATGCCACACCTGATATCTTGAGACCAGGGATGGGGGGTCTAAAAATAATAACCTGTGGAAGAGGTGCAGTTGTGTTCATATCAGTTTACATCAATTTCTATCTGATTTCTAGGACAAATTACAGCCTGCAGCTGATGTACACAGGGCTCCTAACTAGCTTCTTTAATTGGTTGCTTTACATGGAGTCAGATAATATTGTTAAGCAACAGAATGTTATAATGAACTGAGGACTGCACTTGAAAAATAAGCTATGCTATTTTTTCAGGCTGGTAAAACACAGATTGCTTTCAGTTATTTTTCTTGGCAGGACTATTGTTTCTGCCCATAGCCTGTCAAGCTAGCATAGTACCCAGATGGTTCCAAGGCTCTAGGGCAATGGTATAATTCACATGATACTTTAATAGAAAAGTAGTAATATTTATATATTTACATTTCAGCTCCCCCTCCATTCAAAGCAAAACACAGCTGTTATATTTTCACCCTGGCCATTACCCTGTGATGTCCTATCCAGCCAATATATCCACTCATTGCCAATTTGTAGTAATATTCCTGCATTTCTCTTCTTTCTAGCCCTTGTGTAAAGCCACACTTGAGTTAACACATCTCTTGTAGCTCAAAGAAGAAAGCAGCATACTGAGGGATTGTTCTGTTTTGTATAACTTAAGAGCATAATAATTTTAAGGTATTTTTTACACCACTCAGAATTACTGATAAGGTATTATTTATCTTATCTTCAAACCTACTTTCTGCCTCCCTTCCTGTTTGTCATGTGCATCATCTGCACCATCTGGGATGACCTTTCTACAATGACTGAGAGTACAGCACTAAAATGTCTGAATTCCCTGATTTAAAACTGACATGTTACATTCCCTTCCGGAGTTGTTAGATGTTTTTCTTTTAATCATTTTGTGAATGGTAGACACTTTAGTTTTCAACATTATTTGACAAACCTGGTGTATACATAAGGAAAATGTAAATATTTTATGCTTTGATGGATAGAAATTTCTGAAGATTTTTTAATAACTCCTCATTTAGCAAATGACTTTTCAGTAAGTTAACACACTATTAATTGTGAAACAGTGTTCCCAGAGTGATGTTTCATCTATCCTTATCATTAATTAAGCATGACAGAGTCTAATGTAATTTTAATAATAATTTTTAGGAGTCTAAAATGTAATATATTCACTGACACTATACTAGTTACATGATTTAAGGACAAAAAAATATGCCAAAGTATTATATAAAAAAATCAGGAATCTTTGGGGAAAAAAAAAAAAGAAAAAAAAAAGAGGTTGTTTCAAGACTGTAAGGAAAATATTTAGCTCAAGGAAATGCTCACATGTAAAATTCGCTGTATTCTCTAGAAGTATTCTGAAAGTGGTCACATAATGTGCGTTATAAACTGAACAAACCCAAAAATTTGGGGTTACAATATATGGTAATAATTAGCTAATTTCAGGTCAATTTTACTTAATTAAATCAGATCTCAGTGTACAGTTTACATAAAACATAATAAAAATATTTTACTTTTAGGACTTCTTGTTCACGGCCTTGTATTGCTCTGATAAATGATGTTCTTTGCTGAGATTAGATCAGAGAGCGTTTTGTGGTAGGTAGAAAATCCAGAAGCTGGATGAAATATTTATATCTACAGCCATATTTCTTTAAATATATTAGAATATGTCCATTTATGACTTCTTGTCTGTATCTGTTCTATCAAATAGACTTAAAACTTGAATGAGTCTGAGAACTGTACTGTGTTTATCTGCCAGATACTATTTAATAAGCAAAGTTTCTGAGGCAGTTTTACGTAAGGCTTTTTAAAATCACTTTGCTAGAATGACAGTAATTTTTCTAGTCTGTATTTCAGATATACTTTCCTTTCCTCCCACCACAAATATCACAAAATACCACAAAAGAAAAAAAGGAAGGCAATAGACACTACTCCAGTAAGTACAAATTTAAAATAGAATTCGGTATAAATTTAAGGTTATTGAACATCAATCTATTTTATTTGGAGTAGGTTTGTCATAGATGTAGAGTGCAGCATAACACTGATTTTCCATGGACTCCATGATGACCTTTTCTAGACTTTCCTAGTGTCTGACCACTTCTCACTTGTAATGAATGACAATGTAGAAGAAAATAGAAGATGCATTTGTAACTTTAGAGCAAACCTTGAGCCCCTCTGTTATAGGAGTCAGTGATAGAACACCTCTCCTATAAGGAAAGGATGAGAGAATTGGGATTGTTCAGCTTGGAAAAGAGACATCTTAGGGGTGACCTAATTGCAGCCCTCCAGTACCTGAAGGGAACCTGCAAGAAAGAGGAAGAAATACTATTCACAAAGACATGCAGTGACAGGACAAGGGGAATAGCTTCAAACTGAGGTTTAGATTAGATATTAGGAATAAATTCTTTACTGTGAGGGTGGTGAGGTACTGGAGCAGGCTGCTCAAAGAAATTGTGGGTGCCTCATCCCTGTAAGTGTTCAAGGTCAGGCTGGATGCTGGATGGAGCTCTAAGCAATGCGGTTTAAAAAAATGTATCCCTGTTCACGGCAAGAGAATTGCAACTAGAGAATCTTTAATGTCCCTTTCAAGCCTAACAGTTCTATGATTCTAAATAAATCATAATTATAAAATTGAAAGCAGTTCTAATTTTTAGGGAACTGTTGTGGTCATACGTGTGCACACATACACACATACACACATGCAATCCAGAAATGTAAAAATCATTAGTGTGGCAGGCTCAAGATCTGATATCAAGTTGAGAAAATAAATTTCTTCAAGTAGTATATTTAGCACCAGATAGATTACAATGTCTAAAAATATAAGCCATTGTAATTTAATTTTTCTGTCAACATGGTAAAAATAAAATTTTTAACAACAGAAGCATTGCAGGATGGATTTGCCAAACAAGACAGTGATTTTTTTTTTTACTTCAAAGAAGAAAAATTATTCTTGGAAAGATTGTGAGTATAAAGTAATACAGTTAAAATCATTATTATATATACACATATTTTAGATTGTGTTTATATAAGTACACATACAAAATATATTTGAAGTTTAAATTAGTTTACTGAAATCAGTCCCAACTATATGATCAACTTTGTTTCAATTGTAGCTGCACAGGATATGATAGCTTGCATACTTTTTGTTTCCTTTATACTTAACTGTTATTGAGATCTAAGAGTTATCTAGATTTTTTCTTTCTCTTGCATTGATCAATTTGCTAAACAAGAAATACTTTAGAAACTTCTCAGCTGCTTCTTAGCACAGAAGTGTTGGAAAGAGACATTTTCTTTCAAAAAGAGAAATAAATTCTAATTTTATTAAGTGGATATAGGTGGAAAAAATAGACCAGCTGCCAACACAAAAGTTCCTCTCCAGATTTGAAACAGAAGCAGCGATTCAAGCTGATTACAGATTAGAAGTATTCCAAGTTTAAATTATGCTTTAAATGCAACTATTTAAACAAAAAGTGCATTAAGTTTAGAACAAAAAATATGTTAGCAAAGAGAGTAGTATGAAGTTGTCAGTTATTCTGGGGGTTTGTGGCACAATTAGGCAGTGGTATAACAAGATATTAGAAGGAAAAGCAGGTAAAAGGGAATAAAGCAATGTCTTTGTTGATGGCACAACTCCACTCGAAATTTTTTTGATGGCAACACTGCTTTTGGGTACCACAGCCTTTAGTTTTCTCTGGCTGCCTGTTCTTGCTCTTCTGAAGCATCTTCCACTATTCCAGCAGAAATTGTTTATGCAGGCAGATAGCAAACTAGACCAGGGAACTGTGGTTGTTTTTGATTGTTTGGGGTTTTTTTTGTTTTTTGTTTTTGGGTTTTTATGGATTTTTTGGGGGTGAGATTTTTTTTTGTTTGTTTGTTTTTTGTTTGTTTGGGGTTTTGTGTTTTGTCTTGGGTATTTGCTTGCTTGGTTTGGTTTTGGGAGGTGGGGTTGTTGGGTTGTTTGGTTGTTTTCCATTTGGCTGGTTCAGTTCCCCAGTCTAGTTGAGGTTTGGGTAGAGAAACAGATTGGCCCAACTGATGTAGGGGCAACATCTCACAGTCAGCTAAGAGGAACAAAGGCAAAACTAAGACCAAACCCAAAGGTAGAAATATTTACTGGAGACCCTAAACTTATCAAAGATATTCTTAATAGCATATGGCAATTTCCCCCACAATGTACCTCCTTTCATTTAGAGTGCAGCTGCAGCTTTGTTCTGGGTTTTTCATCTCTACTAGAGATGAAAATTTTAGATCAGTAGAAGTAAGATAATTTAATAAACCTTATAAGAATTATGGATGAGTATGTAGGTAAATAGAGAGGCCTACGTGACCTCTGCCAAGGCGAAAATATCTCAGAAGCTGATGAATTTTGCAAATTTTAATTTAGTTTCCAGTCTTGCACAGAGAGAAAACCTTTTATCCAAAGAGGAAACAATTTCTTTTGTTTCATTTCTGTATAGCAAGAATTTGCTAAATTTCTTCAGTCACTTATGTGGCATTAAAGTTCAATGTTTATGAATTAAGAGGTAATAATCTATTTATGGTAGCAAAAGATGCCTTTTGACAAAATAAGATATTGAAGGATCTAGCTGTATAATTGAAATACAACTAGTGCATTATTAAAAAGGTACAAAGTTATTTAGATTAGAGTCCTGTTTCTTAAGACATGTTGTGCTTCTCTGACAATACAATAAAACTATTATTCTCTAGCTTTTTAAACACAGAAAAGGGCTTGAAATTGCATGCAAGTATCTACCCTGAACTTTTAAACCATTTATTTAGCTACTTAATGCAACTCACTATGTCACTGAGAATAAATTTTCAGGGAAAAATTTTATTAGGTTTAGACTAAGGACTGTCATAAACCTGATTTTTTCTTCTTAGCTAGGATGTGACAAAACAAGTCTGGCACCTAAAATTGTTTTTCTTGTATTTAGAACACTTTAGGAAAAATAATTCTATTTCATTTAAGTGACTAATATCCTACAACAATCTACTGCAATGGAGAAAGTCTCCAAAAACAGAACTAATAAAGAAGACAAGATGGGACAGGTAGTGTTTATGCTTACATGTCATTCTTCAACTTCTGATAAAGAAGATCCTGACAAGTGAATACAGTATAAAAGGAAACTTTTTTTTTCTTTCTTCTTTGTTCTCTGTTTTTGGCTTTATCTCATAGCTCTTTTTTTTCACCTAACACACAGCCAAGCTAATTCAATTCCCTAAAGAATGAGCTGAATGACCCTGAAGCAAGGTCTGATAATATTATGGCTTATAGAAGAAAAAAGACATAATTCTAGATTAAATATAGATATGCTGATTTCCCCATCAAAGATACTTTTACATTGAAATTATTTGGCCGTTATTAATTAAAATAATAGTCTTCATCAGAATGTTCTGCTGCTGAGTAAAATCTCCTCTTTTCTCTTCTTTCACTTCTTGGAGTTCAAAGCTGTAGAATGTCAGCTTTTCATCTTGTAAAGGTAGAATTGTTCTTTTCTTGCTTTTGTTCATCTAAACCACCTCAGAAAAATGAGTGTATGTGTCAATGTCTCAGTACTATCGTAAGTCCAGAGCAAGGGAAGGATTGCAGGTCAGCAGGAGAGCACTTGAAGAGCAGCATAAAGGAATTCCATCTTCTTGGCCAGAAAATCAACTTCATTTGGGCCCAAATTAATGCGTCTATATCCATGCACATAGCACAGGAATAAAGAAGAGACATTTCAGACTTCACATGCCTGCGGGGCTATGATTTCATTGGCATCACGGAAACGTGGTAGGATGACTCCTATGAGTGGAGTGTTGGAATGGAAGAATATTGGCTCTCAAGGAAGGACAAGGCAGGGGAGACAAGGAGCTAAGTCACTGACCAGCATGGAGCTCTGTCTGTGGATAAATGAGCGGCCAAGTGAGAGTTTATGGGTCAAAGTAAAAGGAGTGCAGGGTCCAGTGACACTGTCATGGGGGTCTGCTACAGGCTGCCTGACCAGGAACACACAGTGTATGAGGTCCTCTCTACACAGAGAGTTTCACCTGCCCTTGTCCTGGTGGGGAACTTCAACCACCCTAATGCCTATTAGAGTGACCCAATAGACTAAGCTTTGTGTAAGCTCACCACATTTCACCACATGTGCAATTCTTAATATTTCAGATGCAGACAAGAAGATAGTGAACAAAACCAAAGCTGATTACTTGGACATGTACTTTATACATGAAAGCTATCATGATCCAATTTTATTTAAACTAATTTCAGAATTATTCTTGTGTTTCAAGTGATGAACACATTTTGAAGCATAATTCTATTTAAAATTAAAATGATGATGGTATTCTAACCTATCAGTGTCAGTCAACACATTCCTTCATGTTACCTCAAGATTAATGTGCAACATAATTTATTATTAATGTCTGAATAATTAAAGAGGGCCAGAAATTGAGTAGTATTATTCATTTTGTAACAGGAAAACTATATCACAATTATCAAACATGAACAATATGATTGATTCTATATACCTGGAAAAAATCAGTTTAATTAATTAATAAGTCACTCAGATAATGATTCCTCTCAGCATATATAATATGACTTATTAAAGGCTTGAACCAGAATTTGTTGTAGTTGGAGGAATAAATACAGCTGGTATAAGAAAGACCACTATCTCAAAGATAAAGAATAGGTATCTTTTCTGATAAACAATAGGTGCAGTATGTGCAGCTGATTCATTACTTTAGTTTATTTCTTGCTAGAAGAAAGTGATTGCTGTGGCCATTCTTATAATATTAAATCTCAAGGCATTTTAAACCTGTTTTGCTTGTTAGTTTTAATGCCCTTTCCCTTGTCACAGCTGCTAAATGTGTATGATTCTAGAGACAATTTTCAGGTTACAGTGTTGCTGCTTTAAAGAGTAGTATTGAAGTTTCCAGCTGCATCCCCAAAGTACCTTCAGTTCACCACAAGCTCACAAATCAGAATAAAAAGATTTTTATTTCTGCATGTGTGTATATGTTTGTATCATTGTTTATTTCATTATCACAATTCATTACAATTAAGCTAGTTTTTTTGTTTGCCTTAAGATTTTGGAGGTCACACATGACCACAAGATATTCTGGAAATAATGTTCAACAAACTATTTCTAATGTCGTCTGTCTTGGAATCCAATGCAGTTAATGAAATAATGAATGAACAAATAAATAATTTGTTAAAAATTAGAAACTTTAAGGAAAAATATTGTTCAAACAAGACAGAGAAAGGAAATAATTAGATTTTATAACATATTAAACATATCTTTGTGTCTGCTGCTCTTGATTTAAAATGGTTTACATCCATGAAAAAAGCAATTTCCTGGCATACTTCACTGTTCTCCAGAATGTTGCTCGCAGCATGGAAGTCATACAAAATTCATCTTACCTAAACTTAAGTCATTGAGAGGTAAGGACATAATCTAAGCCATTTGTCTAAGTTACCTTGTACTAAATGGAAAAGATAAGCATGATTTGTTCTTTCAAGGCAACTCATTCTATCTGAAATACGTGGGATAGATTTTCATCTCCAAGTGGCTTTTCATTTCAATCAAATAGAATAGGTGTATAAACACACTGTGTGGGTGGAGTGAATGCCATTTACTTTAAGCCTCAAAAATATCCTAGATTATTTTTCCAGTCCCAAGTTAGCATATTTGTACAGAAACTAGCTTTTACATAGCTGTTTTCTAATCCCTTCTAATTCTTTTTTACTTTGTTCTTCTTGCCAGGTCTTTTAGAGCTTTAAGTTGCTTCAGCCACACAGTGACTGGTAAATATAAAGACTGACTTTACCGTCAGAGTTGTTGTCAGTGTGGAAATAACTTGTTGGGATAACTGTCAGCTGGCAACTTTTGAGCAGATTATTTTCAAAAGATAGAATTTCCCTAGAAAAAAGAGAAAAAAAACAATGGAATTGGAATATTTGATCAATTGTCTCTTCATATTCAGGAGATGAACCAAGTAAGAGAAAAGACAAAGTGGAATCTTAAATTATTTCAAAATTACTTTTTTGTTGTTCTATTTTATGGGAGGTTTTAATATCTTAAAGCATGTTTTCTAAAACCTGTGTTTCTATTTGATTAGAAGTGAAGTGGTTTAACTGTGACTGCCATTCTGAGAAATGGTGAACCATCAGTTAAAAGAAAGAGGTACTTGGGATGCATAAAAGGACAGGAAATCAGTAAAAGAGACTTGAGAGACAGAATTAGCACTTGAGTAGAAAAAACGCATATGACACCTGAGAACACTGTCAGACCAAGAGGAAAAGCAGGGAACAGGATACTTATTGCCAAGGCAAATATTCACAGAACTCTAGAATGCTTTGGATTGGAAGTGACCTTATAGATGGTCTTGCTGCATCCTCCACTAGATTGATTGGCTGCTAGGCAGATGGGCTGAGAGAAATGGAGAAGGGAAGGTTACAGGGAGACCTTACAACACCTTTTGGTACACAGAAAGGGTCCAAGAGAGCTGAAGAGGGACTTTTCACAAAGGCTTGTAGTGACAGGACAAGGGGTGATGGCTTTAAATTAAAGAGGGTAGGCTAACATCAGATATTATAAAGAAGTTCTTTACTGAGATGGTGGTGAGACACACTTCAAAACAGGTTGCCCAGAGAAGCTGTGGATGCCTCATTCCCAGAAATGTTCAAGGCTAGGATGGACAGGGAAAAAGAAATTGCTATAATGTGATATTCAATAAAAACTTTTATTTTCTCTCATTAGGAATAGATGGTAATCTTGTAAGGTATAGTAGAAGTCTGACCACACAACTTTGCCCTAAAACACTCTAAAAAATATGGTAGAATAAACAAATAATAATGACAAATTGAAACAGCAAAGAAATTTACTAAGTTAGGAAAAAAAGACTTAGAAGCAGAAGAAGGAAAAATGGGATGAACATTATGACCACAAAACAAGACAAAAACCTAGTTGGTACATGTGGGATGATGTAAAATATCTGAAATTGGTGATATGACATATGCAATGCTGAAGATATGCACTCTTTGAGACAGAATCATAGGCTGAATCAAAGCCAGGGAATGCAATTCAAGAAAATTGTAGTAGTAATCTAATAGGAATTTCAGAAAGTGAAGCAATAACTAAAGGGCTTAATATTTAAAAAACATGATTGCAATCTTACAATCTGATAGAAGACAGCACTCTTTAATGAAGAATAGAAGTATGCATTTCTGGATGTTTTGTATCTGCACCCATGAATCAGTGGTTCATTTGCTATCATAAATTAATTTTCTTTTTTCAATCTACATGTTGGTCTTGTCCATGTATTTGAATGTTTTTAATGAAGACTGTAATCTGCTATATAAACTGAATAAGAACAAACTTCAAATATCTCTTTTACTATTATTTATGCAGTGAAACAGGCAGTTTCATCATCAGCTCCAGTCCTCACAAATTCATAATTACAAATATCTTAACCACAGTAGACCCACATTTTCATTCTTTCTTTTAAAACCTCAGATGCTACTGAAAGAGGGGAACAGGTTTTGGAAGGAGGGATTGCCATATGGAAAGTAAGTACAAGAAAAGAGCAAACATAGAATAAAACATATGGAAAAATGTCTGTATGGAATAAATCAAGTTAGTCTTATGGAAGTTATCTTTGGCCTCTCCTGACTTTTACTTATGTCTCTGACTAGCAATTGCCTACATCCAATCTTTTACCAATGCTGAGGAAAGAGAAAAAAAAGTATCAAAATGAAATTACAGGAAAATAAACAAAATGTACCTGTATGGAAAATTTCAATTTCTTTATGAGATAACCTTCAGAAGAATTCTGATTCAGGGTATGAATATGCTGACCTTTACAATGAATTCATTTTTTGAAAATTCCTTAAAATATATTACATGCTACAGATTTTTTTTTCCACAGGTAGCAAGTTAATTTGCATTATGTATAATTGTTTCAAATTAAAAAAATTGAAAAGATAACAACAACTTTTCATAAAATGGGTGCTAGATTACACAATCTGGGTTTTTTTTGTAAAATAAAATTCTATTATCAGCTTTCAGGTCTATGACTTGTTGCTAAGATAAAGAGAAAACCAGGTAGTTTATTGAAAGCCTTTCCCCTGCAACACTTTGTATTTCTATTATTTTATAAAATTATGTGACTGAACATACAAACCAATCAAGCATATTTTCTGGTAATAGCTTTGTATGTAAGAAAGCAGTGCATTATATTTTAGATAGTGTGGGGTTTGAATAACCTGGAAGATTGCATAGTTTTTGCAACTTGCTGTTGAGAGGATATTATTTACTGCTACTGCACTAAACAAAGCAAATATAAGCAAAATAAGCACCATTTACAGAACTAAAATTTTGTGGCAAACAAAATATTATGTGCCAATATGAACATGAAAAAATATTTCATTATCTTCTCTTTTAGTTTTATTTTTAAATAAGGAATAGAAGAAAAATGTAGGTAGTTAAAATGGAGTCATTATGATACCATTAACTAGTAAGCTACGTTTCAAATATATTTTCTGTGTGTGGATGAACACAGGAAGTTTCAAAATGCCAGAAAACATTGCATGTCTATCAAGCAAGGTGTGTTAAAAATCACATCTAATTGTAGGTGTTTAAATATAATGTCTTGGCACAAATATGTGTTTAAGCTTGTACAATAGAGCAAATATGTCTCGGGTTCAGATGAGCTGATGAGCACTGAGAATAGCAGTTGGAACAGAGAATGCTATTCACCTTATTCTAAGGTAAAAACGTATAAGTGAATTTTTTTTTTCCTAACATGGATTTACAGCTTCATTTGGGCTATCCAGAATATCTGCCAAGCTTCCACTTACATTCCAGAAATGAACAAGACTACTGCTTGGATCACTGTCATATTTGCCAGCCTTCTGGGGACTTTTTGGATCTCTTAAGACATTTCAGAGTGCACTAGATATCTATGTCTAGCAAATTCAGTCAAATATCTAGTTGGATGCTGTCATATTCATTTAGAAATTTCCATTTAAATGCCTTGATATATGAGCTTATTTCCATCCCAATGGACCTGGGATGACATTATTAACTTGAAAATAGGTTCTAATAGGGTGAAATAGGTTCCTGGAATAGAAATGGAACTGGCTGATTGCAGACCAAAATCTGGCTATGTCACATTTAAAAGAAATTTTCTAATCCTTACATTATTTCAAGTTGGCAAGAGATGATAAATTTCCTGCTAGCCAAGGAAGTGCTTTCCCCACATAATTTTCTGACTGTAGAGTTCTAGTATAACCACTTGCAGCTACCATTGTAATGGCAATCTGTAGCACCTATTTTCCTCAGGACGAACAAGCAAGTTGTTGAAATCCTGGCTGACAATCTTCTGCCTTAGTCACATTGCATTATAAATAGAACTCAAGTACTAAATATAGAGAAAACAAGTAGTTAAACCTACAGATATGAGTTTTTTCAAGTAGGTATCTTTTCTAAGAAATATTTGCGCAAATGTGGGTTGAAAATATCTGGACAGGAACATTAAAAATGCTAATTAGTTCGCAGTACAGTAATATAGGTAGATATTTAAATATCAGTAAATATCAGTATTGATATTTACATATCAATATCAGTATATCAAAGCACCTGGGTTGGGTAAAATAAACTTTTAGATCTCAAAGTAAAGGAGAGCAGGACACCCAAAAAGTATTTACAACTGGTTTATAGTAAATGCAAGAATTACTACCCTTTTTGAGGGAATAAATCACAATAATGAATTAGAGAAATCTTCTAAGTGAATAAGGAAAACAAAAAATAGGAAACCTTGAAACTAAATGAGGCACACATCTAAAATTCTGACTGTCACATGGGCTCTAGTAACCCAGTACAACCTCAACAAAGCATCTTTGAGTGATTAGGTATCTCCATGCTTCCTATTTTTATGTGACTAAGTTGTATCTATAGCAACAGATGACTAGCCTTAGCTGTTATTTCAAGAAAGGCAGCAGAAAATCTTCCTTCCTTGACTTTTTTCTTTAGGTTGATAGCTTGGTTGTAAAATATTCTAATTCCCACCCCTACATACATCCTTTTCGTTTGGAAAGAATACTGACTTCACATTGTTTCCAAGCTTTTTAGGTACTTCTAAGTAAAGATACCTGTGTGTGTGTTTCCAAATCAGCCTAACAATGTCAAAGCTAATCTTTGACATGAAACTCAGTACTGCTTTTGGTTTGCATGCTCTGAAAATACCTTCAGTTAAGGACCATTTGATGCTTAATTTTGTACAGTATCAATTGTCTCACATAATTTTAGATTTCATCAACCTAGACAACTGTATATATATTAAATTTTTTGGGCAAGCTGGGCTTATAACCTCTCTCACTGGAAGAAACTTTATCCAAGATTTATTCCCTATTGCCTCTCTTTCTGTATCAATTATACATTCAAGATCTCTCTCATAGGTTTCAGTGTAGCTCAACTTTATTTCACAGCGGCACAAATTCCATGATGGTACCATTTTAGCTTCTTGTTTGTAAGTATTTAATGTCATGGTTTACCTCTTGTATTGTTGATATTGAACTTGATGATATAGGTCATTGATTTTCAGTTAATTACACATTAATAAATCCATAAACTATTTTCATCATTATTAAATATCTCAAGTTGAAGACTTTTTATCTGCAACTATATCAAGATTAATTTGCCAACTATTATGCACATGAAAGACTCCCTGTGCTTCCCAGTCCACAAACGAGCACAGAACCAGCACACTCAAATATTTCTAAGGCAAACGAAGCTGCCTTAAATTGTTCCTCTGCCTGAGGACATTCGTTTATTTACTGCTCAGTTCTTCTGTTGCAGGAATCCAAAGCACTCATTTAATCTAAACACAATAATACCTGAATTAGGTCTAATTTTTTTTAATCGTATGTTTTCAGGCTGTGAGAAAGCAATAACTCATTGCAAAGTAAATTATCTCAAGGAATCTCTTCCTACAATGCATGTAGCACAATGTGAGTTAATTTTCCTGTCTCGTCCCTGAACTAAGATATCAAAAGCTGCTCTTGAGTAATGGTAGTGTTTTTCTGAGATGTATCCACACCTGAATAGTATTTACTATATTGGTTATTTCAATATTGTCAATGTGAAATCTGAAATACTCATTGCAGAGTTTCCAAGCACTTTACTTTGTGATGTCTTGTGCAAGTGACTAAGATTTCTGATAGTTTGATTATATCTGAAATAGTTGTTGAAAATTTTCCTAAATCGATTTTTCTTTTTTTTTTTTTGAGATCAAATACCTTTGAAATGTTATGAATTTGTCAATGATCCTCTAAAAAGTAACAAATGGGATTCATGAGATTGAGAAATGAGTCCTAAAAAACTTCATAATAGCACAGCTTCCACAGTTTTGTTTTTATTTTTAACTTGATTTCTTAATATTCACCTTATTTTCTCTCTGTAAAGCTTGCTTAGGGTTATTTTTGGCCTATTATGGTTCTAATATAAAGATATAGTTCTGGGGACTAGTGAGGCCACTGTAACTCAAGCTCTTCCATGGCTCTAGACATTAACAGTTTGGATTCAGACTCCCAAGCGAATTGGACTGGTTTTCAAAGAGCTTGAACATACACTTTTCCCATAACCCAAAACAGGAGCTGTAAATCCTAAAGCTTTTTAGAAGCAATCTTCTCTATACATTGGTATATCAATTTTTAGTTCCTACTGTTCAGGTCTGTCCTAATTCATGTTAGTACTGTTTCTTTCAGTTTCCCTTGTAGCAAACGAAATTGGAAACAGCTAATATTAATATTATACTAAGTCATATCTTGATTGCTTCACTTCATTTTTTGTTAAGGTATGTCAGGAAGCAGTTGAGCTTGGGAGAGCTAGATGTATAGAATTCAAATTGTGACAAGATACAAGAAACATAGTACTACAGGGTTTTTTTTATTCCAAATTTTGGTATTAGGCTATTCTGTATACTTTGGATATATGAGAGAATAGATAAAAACTTCCTTGGGGAATCTGAAGAATGATTTCCTACTCAGCCTTGAAGACACTCCATCTGATCTACATAAAGAACTTTAATGACAGTGCAAGAAAAGTTTGGTTTATTTCATCAATTGAAATCTGCTGTGATGCCAGAAAGGAACACTCTGTTAAAGCATCAAAAAGACAAATGAAATAGGATGCATCTTTTTCTAATATTTTCTACAGTAGCAGCAGAAAAAATGACAAAAAATTGTTGGAATCTAAAGTCAAGAATAGCTGATAACAACAACTTAAATTGTTTTGACTTTTGTAGTCATCTCCTTTATTACTTAAGCCACTTAATTATTTTATCAAACTTGTACTTCAAAGGAGATGGGGCTGCAGAATGTTTTATATGATAATTGTGAATTCTTTGCTGCACTTCTCTTAAGCTCTATATTCATTTCTACATGAGAGCAAGCAGCTTCTTGAGGTTGATCTGTCAAATATGAAAACATTTTAAAATAAAATTAACAGACACACCTCAGCCACCCTCACCTCCCCATAAAGCAAACAACCTCCACGAAAAGACTCAAAAAGCAGACTGAAAGCTGTGACTAGGGTTAGGTATAGGAATTTCTTTCATTCTTTATGATACTCTGTTACTTGTTATGTCTACAGGTTGTTTAGCTTCTACAGCAAACACAAATTTTATTTGTGTAACAGAACCATCTGTTGAGGTTACAGTGTTTACTAGCTCCTAGTCATCAAACTTGAGGATGGCAGCAGAAAAACTTTCAGTCTTTTTGGACATATGTTTCCATCTTCTAGGTACCAACTTTCCAGTCATAATGTATTTGGTCTCCTTTTTCCTTTTCTAAATGTTTGGAAGGAAAGATTTTTGTCTCTATTCTTCTGATGCTAACCTGCATCACCCAGATGGCATATTCTAATCTGATGTGGCCATTATCTCACAGATGATGTGAAGCAGTGTAAATGCTTTCAGCAGCTCCTGTGGCAACATAAGCCCAAACCTTGAGACAAGGGCAAACTTCACCTTCATTCTGTGACCAAAATGCCTGAATAATATAACCTGTGGATACATCTTGACATCAGCCAGCTGCCACTCTGAATTTATACCCAAATTCACATCCTACTTAAAACAGAAAAATTCACATCAACTGCTATTTGTTTTCCTGCTTCTGTTTCTTAATCAACTGATTCTCATTCCACTGCAGGGACTGCTGCTTCCAAGTATGTTTATAACACTATTCTTTTATTTCTTCAATCAGTATTTATTTTTTTCAAAAAATAACAAGGAGAAAACTATATGCTTGGTGATCAGCAAACTATTTTTCAGGTCACTCTGTTTTTAAATTGTTAATGCAGAACAGAAACCAGTCTATATATAATTGTCAGTTTTAGAAGTGGATATTTCTTTAATGTTTCACCTCCTCTTGGGTGGAGAAAACAAACCAAACTAAAATAAACCCTCAGAACACTATGTAGGTTATGAACTTGCCTTTTCCTCCATCATGTTTTAGCAATGAGTTTTCTGTCTTATAGATTTGTAATATCTGTATTATAGAAATCCAGGAATTTTGTAACAGTGTCAAATTCTTTTAATCTTATTCATTCTGATTAATGACTTTCTTGAGAAAACTTTGCAAATAATTTCTATCATACTTAATATTTGGTATCTCACTGCCATATTAACAGTAAAATATCTCTTTCTAAAAACATTCTCAAACATTTCCTGAATATATATTCTTCTTTCAACTAAAACTTGTAGCAAATCTTAGCAGAGTAATCAAATACAGTAATTTTTTGGAAAGACACAGTAAGGTCTTTCCAAAAACCTTTCTCACCACTGGTCTCTTATGTATTGCAAAAATTGTTAGTTAAGTGGTTTATTATCTCCAATAATAATTTTCAGAGTAATTGATTTTATCCTAATTTTGTACTTCTTTTTTCTGTAGATGATAATTATGTTTCTCATGATCAACTTGTGGTATCACACAGCTTTCAAAAAAGGTCACATAAATAATAACAAAAAGCATAGTAACTTAAATAATAATAGAAGAAAAAAATTACTATTCTGTCATTAATCTGCTGAACAGCTGATAGTTTATGCTCTCAAAATTTAGCACAGAGGATATCAGCAGCAACATACATATAACTAGTTTGGTTACACTTCAAACAGCAGCTCAATGCTTTTGTGTGATGAAGAGAGCTACAGGGATGAGAGAGGATGGAGTGAGTTCAACAGCGTGAATAACATGAAGTGTCACAACGCTGTGTGTGGAAAGATGGCTGGGGTCTAAAATTAGAGAAGACTGAAAAGTTATATTCACATCCTAACAGAGGTTTTACCAATACAGAAATTATAAGGTAAAATATGTTTGCTACTCTCTGGATGGAATGTGGTGGGTATGTGGAATGTGGCTGGAAACTCATTACGCGATGATTGCCCACAGCCAGAATCTGCAGCCACAGCTCATGCTGGGGGAGATGGAACAGAAGGCAGAGTGGAGAGGAGGCACCTCAGCCAGGCTCAGCTGAAAACCTTGCAGGGAAAGGATCTCGATGGTACTCTGCAGCTGAGAAACTGCATACCACCTGTCAGCCAAGGGAGGCAGGAGATGTCCTGCAGCACAGCCAGCAGCCATGGCCAAATCACTCTCCTCGGGTGAACTTGGTTCACTATAACTTAATTGTAATATTAATGCAATCCAGCATTCCAGAGGTTCCTCTGTCCAGGTATGATCACCTGTCACTGGACATGTGCTCTCTATATTTTTAAACTGTATCTTTAAAAACAAAGTGAGAGGGTTTTACATCAATCATTTACAAAGATGTGGATGACTTGAGTCACTCCCGCTTCACCTAAACATAAAGATGTAACATAAAAGTAAGTCAAGAATGGAGAAAAAGTTAGGGGACGCTCCATCATAACTGCTGGGATCAGTCGATGGGCTGAACCTGTCTTCTCCCCCATAGTGACACCTACTGGGTAAGAACCACACTCAGCGTGTTGACTTTTTTTGGGAATTAGAGCTTGTCTGTGTATTGTTTTGAATATGTTTTTGCAGCCATATCAACAAGGATATCTTCAACAATCCTCAAAACTTAACCTGTTAAAATTTTATACTAATAAAAAATGTTATTCTGTAAACTTTTAGTGTGAGTACTTCACAGGTGCTGTCAGACACCAGCAGCGAGTAATATATTCAAATATAGTGGAAGACCCACTGACGAGTCTCCCTTATGCTTTTGGTCTATTTCCCTGAATAAGTCAAATTGTCCTCTGATCCAGCAGGACTGTTCAGTGAAGGTCCCCTTAACATGGTGCTGACAGGCTGTCAGGCATAATGGCTTTGAGTTTCCTGGGGTGCTGACAGAAAAATTAAATAATAAAGGTTGAGTAAATGCCCCCACACTTAAGGTCAAGTAAATATCCCCTCTTTTCATGACAAATGTGACTGAAACCCATTATGAATTTAGTTCTATTTTTATTTTAGTCATCTCAAAATATGAAAACTATTTTAAAGCTCACATAAGGACAATCAGATTTCACTGTTATGAGTAAATCAGGTGAATGGGTTTTTCTGATCTAATTTTTCTAACTAAACACTTTTTCTCCCTTCACTGTAAACACTATGAATCTCCTGCCACATATCATGAACTTATTAGAACTGCAGAAAAAAAAAGTCATGACATGGGAATTTCATAGACATGACAAATGAGAGCATAAGGAGATGCGACATTGCACAGGTGGCTAAGGGAGAAGAAATAAAAAACATCCAAACAACACAGGCAGCAGAAGGAAAACACTGGAAGCATTTGGAGAGCAGAGTCCTGCAAGGCTAGCATTGCCTTGGTAGTACAATTGTAGTCTCAGGGATAGTGGAAGCTTCAGACAAAGTTTATTAAAGAAGTCCTGCTGCTGTGTTTGAAGGTCAGAAAGGACTCCTTCGTATATTTAAACTCTTACACTGAAAGGGGTTTAATTAACAGGTAAATCCTGCCTCAGGTTTTCGCAACATTTTAAGGAATTACTTTGGCCCACAAATTTTAATGATAGTAAATCAGATATATTTAAAAATAAATTATATATTAGACAAAAGATCATAATCAAAATTGTTCACTATACATTATAAAACTACAATAACTACTAGTAGATTACAGCATAATATAAAACATGATATCAAGGTACCTATATTAAGGTTAGCAAAGAAATATTCTCAATTAGGAATTGAATGTAACTTATCACCAAATTATGATAATGTACACAGATTCCTTCACTTAACCTTTGGGAAGTAACTGGGAAATAGATGTCCCTATTCACATTAGAAACTCCACACAATTACAGAAAAAAGTATAAAATATTTCTAGTTTTTGGAAGTTTGCTGTGGGTTTTATAGTTGTAAAGCGAATGAGTGTTAGTCAGAAATCCAGCTTATCTTTCCAAATCTCACTTCAACAGTAAGAATTTGGAATTTGAGAGATGTCAGACTAATGTTAACCCCATGCTGCCAAAATAAGTCATTTTAAGACAGCTTGTCCTGTTTGAGTTATCTGACTGGTTAATAAATAACAGATAAGCTCTTGTGGGGAGAGTAAGATGCCCTCCTACATCCAGCCATGACATGGTAAGATTCACAGATGATCCAGGTTGAGGTATCAGAACTAGCAAGGTTGGCTACAAATGCAGTAAAATTGAGATCAGTGGGGAAATCATAATTAAGAACAGGTTGTGTATTTGCAAGAGACTTGGAAGGAGAAAGGGATGTACAATGGAGATAAATAGAGTGGTTAAGAAAAAGTCTAGAGGATGAGATTTGCAAGTTATGACTGAGGCCTCTTGGGACTCAGTGCTGGGCAGCCCTGCGTTTGATCATTGTAACCTGTAGTCTAAGTAAATGATAAATTTAATCTCTTACCATACTTCAGATGTCAAACCTACTTCCAGGAGCAAAAGAGGGATTAATGGGGTGATTTTTGTGGCTAGAGGTAGGTACTTAGATGACTGGAAGCAATGATGGAATCAGTTACTGGTATCATGATGCTAATTCCTGTTATAGGAAAGCATCATCAGGTATGTGCCACTTTTTCATGGAATTTACCTATTGAAGTGTTAGGGATAAAGATACTATAAACTTTGCTTGTTATTTGGCATACTTTCCAATTTGCAGGTACCTAAATTATTTAGAACTATTCAGCATGTTTCCAAGACAAATTTTACTCTTTCAAAAATTACAACAGAGAACAAATGCTACATCAAATGTTCCTGGTGAGGCTTCGTGCTTTTAAAACAAGTGAATGCTGTTATTTTTTGTGCAATTTTAAGTTGTAAAATATAAAATCAACAGTGTGAAATAGTTTTGTGTCATAAGACTTATCATCACTATTCCAGTAATGAAAAAATGTATGCTGCTTCTTTGTAGAGTAGTTGGGAATTAAAGGAAATTGCAAGAAATTGTGCATTTTTCTTATGCTACCATTGAACACCTATGTCTGAGACACTGACAAAGGGAGTTGGTTTTTTTCTTGGCTTTTTTCAGGGGAAGTTAATGCAGGCATTATTTACATCCTCAGCATAATTCCACGGTTAATATCAAATAATTATCCAGTATTCATTGGTTCATCATGATTCACTAGCCCTTATATGCCATGGTGATTTCAAGTGGGCAGTAAATTATATTTGGCATTTTAAAAGACTAAAATTTCTACCCCATGGCCTTGCAAAATCCACCAACTCATTTTGACAAATCAACTTTAATCTGTTATATATCAAACCAGTAGCAAGGGTAAGAATCTAACCTGAGATCTCAAGTCAATAAGATAATTTTCTAGCAATGTTTTCAAACAACATACTGATGACTGACATGTGAAATCTTTATTCACATTTATGCACATTAAACATTAGTATTAATTAATAAAACTTAAGAAAAAAGGTAAAATCACAAGCTGGAGTACCATGAAGCACTCAGGTATTTACTCTGTATTTGCTTTGATAGTCTATGTTTTGGAGAGAAAGTGCTACAAAATAAGTGCTATTATTTTCTAAAGGGTTTATGGTTTTCTCTTTCGCTTCATCTAGTCTCCCCTAGAAAGACAAACTAACGGTTCCCAACATGGTAGATGATCCTTTAGGACTGCCATGCATTTGATCATTAGACACAGTTAATCACAGACTATAGAAAGCCTAAATCTGCAGGAGCAGTGACATGACAGTTTTAATATTGCTTCTCATATTTTTCAGGTTTACCATGACATGTATTTCTAACTTTCTTGCTAAGTCCTCAAGGATACTTACAGTAGCAAAAAAACTTGAACAAATCAGAAGAAGCTCACTTAAGATTTAAGTGTCAGCAACTTCCAGTAATAGCATCATTCCAATTTTTTCCCACTAAGTTTTAACCATGAGAATCAAAATCTGTTTTAGCATATGTGACCAGGAGTGAATGTATGAAGTAAAAAAACCCCAAAAAACAACAAAACTCTAGTTGCAAAATAGATTTGAAACTTTAGGGTGAAGTGTATAATAACAAGAAAGAGACAGTGTACAGAGATAAAGAGAGAAGATACAGAGATAAAAGTCATATAATGTTGGTGTGTGCATTGGCATACAAAGACAACCACCAGCACAGTCATTACAATAATACAATGGCCTGAAGAACTGACAAAAGCTTTTGGTATCTTGCTGGTGGTGGAAAAATATACTTGTGAGCCTCCATTAGGCCTCAAAATCAGAAAAGAAAACAAAACCAAAGCAAACAAAACCCAAAAATAAACCTCTAAATATATTTACTTGCCCATTTGGAAAATGAAGGTATCCATCAACTTTTTGGAGTTAGATATCATAGAAGTTTCTGAAATATTTTATACTTGATGTGATGGAAGAGGAGGGACTGGCAAAATGACAGAGATGCAGCATTGTGATATATGTTTTGAGATTTATACAACTTCAATTGTGCTTTTCAAGGACCTTAAATGCCAGTCTGAAGTCTGGATTTTACTCAAGGTTTATTCTATGTTCAAACTGTATTTAAAAAAAACAAAAATCAGCCACAGGTTAGTAAACTCATTTAGAAGTAGCCACAAGAAATACAGCTTCCTAAAGTAATCTGGCTTACCTGCATGGCCCGGTATCACCTAAGGAAATTTTATCCTCCTCCTAGAGTTTTTAATTTCTGATTCATTCTCAGAAAGAATTCTCTCCCACCCTTTTCCATTGCTTATTCCTGCAACTCACCCACAAAAAAAGCAGAACAAAATCCACATATTCCGCATATGCAAAGCCTTATTTCTCACTTAATTCCATATGCCACATGCCTTCATGGAATCTCTAATGCTGAAGTTGAGAAAATCAAACAGTAAAGAGGAATTTCAAAAAAATTGCGGCTAGGAGGCCTCTGCCCATAAAATCCTGATTCAAATGGGATGTGCACAGTAATCTCAAAAGACAATCCTGTGAACTGAATTATGGATGTACTTGTTACTAAAAATTACAGACTCAACAGAGATACCAGTTTGATAGCGTACTCATTTTGCCTAGCTTCCATCCTACTCTTCACTATACCAAAAGTAATAATTAACTGCCTTTCTCTTTCTGTTAGGAGCTGGGATCTCACCCACATCTCCCTCAGCTTCATCAGTGCTAGATGTCTTTTCTTCAATTTGTCCAAAAGATTAACATAATGAGGTTAAACCCAGAGCAATTTCTCTTACCCCGTATTTAGCCTGAAGGCTGCTGTTTCTTTTTTAAACCTGATGATGGGCTTGCATGCCCGAAAGCTTGTCATCATTTTATCCAGCTATACTTAGTCTAAAAAACTCCCAAAATCCCTAACCATTACTTGTCTCTAAAAATCTTTCCTTATAAGCTAATAGGAGCTATTAATTCTATTTTAGAATTAACCACAAGTTAACAAACAGTGCAAATCCTCAAAATTAATAGGATTCTCTCTTTCTCTAGAATAAGGTTAAGGACATGATGAGATTTCAGTCCATTGTCACAACTGAGACTTAGCTCTGGTTTTGCTTTCACAAGTTCAGATTTCATCCTAGCAACTCAAAATTGCCTGTGTTCATAATAGAGAAGTGCTTCCAGAGGGTATGAGTTTAAGGTCAGATCCACCAATTAGCATTTAAAATACACGTAACCTACAGGAAACAAAAATTCAATTTATTACTTCATTGCCTAATAGGTATTTAATGATAAGTATGATGATTACAGAATAAGACCAAACAAGAGACAAATGTGATATTCTATGTATGTGTTTGTTCATGCTTAATAGCTATATGAATTTAAGAATATTTACTATCTACCACTTTTAAAATGGAACATGTGGAACACTTTTCTGCAATTTATAAAGTAACAGCAAACATCAGAGAATATCTGGAAAGAAATACAAAAATGTGGGATCCTAAAAATAAACTAAGTAAATAAATTAAAACTAACAGAAAAAGACCGTAATTGTTCTCTGCTAGAAGTGAGAATTAGTTTGAAATGCAACCCATAACAGAAACTTATAATCTGTCTGTCAGCAAGTTGGCATTAACTCAGTTACTTAAATGGCAAAACTGTTGACATTTGCAATGCCCCAGGGACTTAATCTTCACCTGCTACCCCAAAAAAGCAGAGGATTTTGACCAGCCAATTAGCATCAAATCTAAACCACCCTTGTTGCAGCAAGAGGCCATTTTGTCTTGTCTTGCAGCTTGTTGCTAAACAACCCCAGCTGCTTCAGCTGCTCCTCACAAGACGTGCTCCAGACCCTTCACCAGCTCCTTTGCCCTTCTCTGGACTCACTCCAGTACCTCATTGTCTTTCTTTGAGTGAGGGGCCCAGAAAGTGACACAGGATTTGAGGTGCAGCCTCACCAGTGCCAAGTGAAGGAGTGTCGTCACTGTCCTGGTCCTGCTGGTCACACTATGTCCGACACAGGCCAGGAAGCCATTGGTCTTCTTGGCTACCTGGACACACTGCTAGCTCATGTTCAGGTGAGTGTTGACCAGCATTCTCGTGGTCTTTTCTGCTGGGCAGCTTTTCAGCAAGGCACTCAGATGTTCCTCACAGGGCTACTCAAGTCAGCAAAAAAACCTAAGATTAATTTACATAAATGAATATTTAATTTGAATTTTCTTCTTTATGTGCCTGGTTAAATTCTACTAACCATGAACAGAACTGTGCTACCCCCTTCTAGCTACATATTAAAATAGAAATGCATTTTTTTTCATTTTTCTTTTTTTTTATATTAACCTTACTAGATTACAGACAATGTTATCTATAAAAGTATATGCATAAATATACAATACATATTATGGAAGCTTTTTCCAAGTATGTTGTTTTGTTTTTTTAACATAACACCCATGGCTGACTTACAGACCAATAAATGTATAAAATAAGGTTATCTTCTTTGATTCAAAATTTCTCAAACAATAGCATAGGAAGCTCTTATGGAACAGTTTTCCTAAAGGTAAAATTAATTTAAGCATTATTTATAGAATAGTTTATCCCTATGCCATTTTTAATATCAACCAGAGATCATACAATCCAGATCCTAGCCTGCTTTCTGCTTAATAAATATGCCCCAGGATACTACTAATGCATAATATAAAGAGAACTTCACCATCATGATGGTCCTTTATCTTGGAAAAGTTCTTGTGTTTGTAATGATTGCAAATTGTTCCCTAAAAAGAGATATTTTCATGAAATCTGTTCTCAGCCCTCTATAGCCATAGAAAATGTTAGACTCATAGCTGTTTCATCTGGTGTTATTTTGCATACTGTCATTTGGCATGCTTCTTTTCTAACAAAGTCCAGTTTTGGAGATAGAAGTACTGCTGCAGTTTTGATCTGATTTACATAAGAATTAAAACCATAAAAACCATAGAGAATGATGTTTTCTTCTAGTTAGCTCAGTAAAAGTAATACATCTCTACAATGTCACTCACTGGATTTAGGTGTCCTCTTGAATTTGATATCACCCCTAGAAAGCAAACATTTCTTCATGAACTGCCTAAAGTTGAAATACTTGCAAGGCTTAACTTGGAAATTGTAGCAGAGGAAGAAAGGGCATTAGATGTTACAAAGCAGTCCTTATGGAAATGTATTGAGTCCTTCACAGAGTCAAGGTCTCATCAGCATTCTTCTTCAGTTTTACCAGGTCAGTCTGGCAAGGAAAGCTCCCATTTCAAGCTGTGATGTCTTCATTCATATTACTAAGCATAACTGTTCACAAGTAGGCCAGTTTTCATTTTTTAAATTTAGTTCCTGAAAATCCTGTGTGCTCAGCTGGTAGAGTTTGGTGAAAAATCCAGCTCTTGGCCATACAGATGAGATGGGCTCCACAAGCTAAGCTGACCCAAAACAATCACAATGGTATTAAACTGGATATTAAACATTAAACTCACTTCTAGGCACAGGAGGCTCACTAGAATAGCTGAAGGTGCCCTGGGATATCCTGCCTGTTCTATAGATGCTATTAAAGAATGGACAAGTCAATGTAAGAAGAGAATAAAAAAAACCACAACTTCTATAAATACATAAGCAATAAAAAGGAGGACTAAGGAAAATCTTCATCCTTTATAGGATATGGTCAAAACAGAGTGACAAAAGACAAAGAAAACGCTAAGGCACCTAATTCCTTTTCCTCAGTCCTTAATAGCAGTACCAGATCTGAGCTTTTTTCCAGATCTGAGCTGGAAGACAGGGACAGGGAACAGAAGAGTCTCCATAAAACAAGGGAAAATACTCTGCAACCTGCTACATCACTTGGAAATACACAAGTCTATGGAGTTGGATGGGATCCACTCAAGGATACTACTCATGGAGCCAGCAGAAGTGCTCACCAAGAAACTCTCCATCATTTTCCAGCACTTCTGGCTAACCAGGTAAGGCCCTGCTGGCTGGAATTCAGGAAATATGATGTCCATTGCCAAGAAGGGCCAGAAGGAGGATCTAGGGAACTAAAGATCTGTCAGCCTGACCTTGGTGCCAGAGCATGAGTTCCATCATGTGGCATGTACAGGACTAACAGAGGATCAGGCCCAGCTAGGATGGGTTTATGAAAGGCAGTTTCTGATTGACCAACTTGATCCTCTTCTAAAAAAAGATAAATGACAAAAAATGCATTTCTATTTTAATACATAGCTAGAAGGGGGTAACACAGGTCTGTTCATGGTTAGCAGAATTTAGCCAGGCATGTAAAGGAGAAAATTCAAATTAAATATTAATTTATGAACATTAATCTTAGGGGTTTTTTGCTGATTTGAGCAGCCTTATGAGGAACATCTGCTTTTTTATGATTCCTAATTTGAGTTGTTTCTTACTGGCGAACACAAAACTCACAATATTAAGGGACAATCCTCCAAAGAGGGTTAGAAAGAAGCAATTCCATACATTATTTAAATATCTGGTTCATTTAAGTGAATTAGGAGGCAGTCACTATTACTTTCAGCTAGGATTTAGAAAAACCTGCAGACAAAAACACTTATACTTGATAAATAATCAGATTAGGCTCTTTAAATTTAAACACAGAATTCATTCTGTTCTGCTCATCCATTCTTATCTATAACACATCAAAAGAATAAATTTTTGCTTCTGTATTGAAGCCACACAATACCTCCTGCAAGACGTGGAAATTTTATTGGGGAGACTAAGGACCAAAAAACTTAATTGTAATTCAATACCATTGTATATGGTTAATGTACCTGCCACCCAGACTCTCACAGACACATACACCAATGTAAGTTATATTTAAGGGGGAATAGTCTTGTTACATAAGTTAGAAAGCAGAATGTGGAATCACAGAATCACAAATAATTTGGATTAGAAGGAGTATCTTGATGTCAGAGATTCTAATGCCCACTTCAGATGTGGTCCAGTAAGGCAAAGGTCTTCAAGGCCTTATCTAGCTTGGAGCTTTGAATACCTCCAAATGTGTAATTTCCACAGCTTCTCTGGGCAGATTGTAGGCTTGATCACACACATGACAAAAAAGTTATTTTCTTATATGTAGTCAGATTTTAAAGTGTTTTGACTTCTATCCTATTATTAAATCTTTGAGAGGAGTACTGCTTAGTTATTTTTACATCCTCACATTACATTGCTGTAGACAGCAATAAGATCACCCATCACCTTTTTCCTCTCCAGCCTGCCCATCTTAGAACCTCCTTATATGTCTCCTTACCATGTAGGTGGTCTCTGCTGGACTCACTTCAGTGTACTCATGCCTTTTTTTGTCATAGGAAACACAGCACTGAATGTTTTACTCCAGTGTTGGACAGAGACAAAGAATCATTTTCCTTGACCTGCTGGTGATACTCTTGCTAATGCATCGAAGGATGCTGCTGACCTTTGTTGCAAGGAGACCTTGTGAGTCGTGAGAGCTAATGGAGGACTGAAGAGGCCTTAGCAATCTCTTATCATCACCCATTATATGAGCCTTGACCATGAAACAAAACGACTAGGACATCAAGTCAGGCTGGCAAATGGTTGGACACATCCCTTAAGAACATATTCTCCAGTCACTATCCGTTGCTTGCAGATGCTTGCCTCAATCTCAGTAAGAACGGGTGTTTCCATTTTGAGTGTTCTCCCTTCCCACATTTCCTGGGTTAGTATATATTCTTTGAAGTTGCAAATATGCAGGTAGAGAATGAGTCCTCCTGATTCTGCCATAAACCATGTCTCCTGCCTTCCTTGTCATTGTCCCTGCTGTTTCCTTCAATGTAGTCTGTACCTTCAGTTTATTCCTTGCAGCTTGGGATTCAAGCTTTTGTCACTGCAGGGTCTCTGCACAGACATTGTTGATTTATGTGTGTTGTGATTTAACTCTGGTTATCAGCTAAGTCCCACACAGTCAATCCTTCCACTTGGTTGATCCTCCAACAAGGGACTAGGAAGGTGATAGGAAAGGAAAAGTAAGAAAAACACATGGGTTGAGACAAAGAAAATTCAAAAGGTAAAGCAAAAGCTGTGTACTCAAGAAAAGCAGAATAAGTAATTCCTGCTTCTGATAGGCAGGCAGATGTTCAGCCATTCACTGGAAAGCAGGGCTCCATCACATGTGATGGCTATTTGGGAAGACAAATGGTATAACTTGGAATGTCCTCTCCTTCCCCCACCTTACATGCTGAGCACAAACCCATATGGTATGGATCAATTGATCAATTTGGGTCATCTGTCCAGCTATGTCCCCTCCCATCTTGTTGTGCACCCACAGCCTCCTCACTGATGGGGTGTCTGGGAAGTTGAAAATGCTGTGACTGCTTAGCAATAGCTGAAACACTGCTGTGTTATCAGCTCTGCTACTGTGTCACAAATCCAAAACATAGTTCTATACTAGCTACTATGAAGAAAATTAACTTTATCCCCCCAAAAAAACCAGTTCAGTGTGATTCTCTGAGTCTGACATCACCTCTTCCCCCTTTAGTGGTGCTGGAAGGAGGAAGAGCTAATGAAAGAGTTATCTTTTAGATGTGAAACTGATGATGTTGTTGGTCCTGCAATAAAAAGGGAGGATAAAGAAGACAGTGCATATTCTAGAAATCTAAACATTCATGTCCCTATAGCTAATGGAGGTTAACTCTTAGAAAAATTGATGGGAGATCATTTAAGTCATTACAAAGGCAGTAGAAATGGCAGACAGTCAAGAATGGTCTAGTTGGCCATAAATTGGAAGAGTACCAATCCCAGAGGGAACAAAAGCAGGAGACACAAAAATTTTAAGTGTGAAGAGCTCCCCTTATTTCAATAAGACTAAGAGCTTTTCTAATGAATACAATTGGCAAGGGAAGTATTTAGCAATGTATAGTACTACTTAAGACATATTAAGCACTTGCATTTCCTTATGACTGCTCCTTTGAGGTAATTTGAAGGACAAATGATCTCTTGTGGCAGGGTAGAAAGAATGTTTTCACAGTGTTTTTTCTTTCTGAATGTGGCAGAAACAGATAAACTTTCCTGTGCAGATGATTTATCAATTTTAGGAGAAAAAAGTTTACAAGTTGCAAAAGCCATCTGTCTTTGGAAGACAGATTACTATAGAAGAAGGACATTGAAATGTGCAGGAGGGCTGAATTTCCCATTATTGAGGGAATACAAACAGAATCTGCTGGATGCATTATGTATATTCAGTCATATAATGCATTTTAGTCCTGTATCTCTCTACAGTTCTTTAAGTTTCACAACAGTTAACTTCAATTTTAACAATATCATTACAGAAATTGGAAATTAGTTTTTTTTTAAAACTCTTTCTAACCTGAAAGCAAACTAGTAACATATTGTACAGCCTTTCACCAAAGTACTTAAAAAGATATCCTTTCTCTCTGTGTGTTTAAGTATAGGTAAGACTTCTATAGTGAATAAGTTCTAATGAGGCAGGAGGACATTCTGCCACATAGTTTGTACAAACTTTCTGGATTTTAAGTCAGGATCACGACCTCTACTTCATTGTCACCACACTGTCTCAACCCAACCCCAAATAGTGATGAGCATCTTGCAGGTTATGAACCCTCTAGAAAAGTGAATCTGCTTTGTATTGGAATAGGCAATTTTGTTAGTGCATTCATATGGGTCTTCAGCAATACAAATTAGTTTTAAAAAATACCTCTGTTCCTTGCTTCCTCTCTGAAACCTAGGACAGAAAATGTAATCAGCTGTCAAGTAAGCTGCAGTGTCCTTGCTTTAGAAAGCATACAGTCTTATTGAAAGTGAGAAAGAGTTTATCAAAACTCTAGGCCCTAGGTAATTCTTCTGATTGTCACTGTGTAATATTAGGTCCTGCATATGTACATTGGTAATAAAAACTTAACGAGACGACATAAAGGAATGACCATAGGACCACCTGTGAAAGGAGTTAGAATGTAAGTTGAAAGATTTTCAAAGAAATCTGGAGGAAACTCCTGGAAGTTTTCAAATCAGTTTTACAGACAAGAAGGGGTATTTTTAAAGAATGTTATTTTGTTAACCTCTATTCAATAAACCTAGGCAAATTTTTGCAAATAAATTTAAATCCCAACTGGTTTTTTTAAGAAACAAGTTTCATTCTGCAATGACTAAACATAGATGTACAGAAATATATGTTTCTGGAATTATGACATTGGAAAGATACTTAAATAAATGTAGACAACAACTGATAACAGATGACTTGTAATTCATACAAATAAAATTGCCAAATGAAATCTCAATTTTCTTTTGCTTTGTTTTAATTTAGTGGAGATTTTATTTCACCTATTTTTTCATTTATAATATTTTGTATTGATGTGGTAAGTTTTAATGGCAATCAAGAATGCTTGCAAAAGACTTGTACAACAAGGTCTTTTGAAGACATTGAACATACAGTCCTGAGAAAATTTCAGGGGATAAACTGTTGCTCCCTTTCTATGCTAGCACGATAAACTACTGAGCAGCCATAATTTTGCACTTCATCAGTTCATTAGTTCTGAAAATTTTAATTTTTCATTTTTTTCATTTATAATTTAATTTAAAAAACACATTTTTTTTTTCCTCATTTTGTCTAAATATTTTTCCCGGAATAAATTTTGTGCTCTGTGTATGGAAAGACTCCATGGTATTGTTGGACTTGCAAGTGTGAGCCTTTCTCAAAAGAGGAAGTTTCTGCTTTTTTCCTCCAAAGTGGTCTTGGACCTCCTGGCATGTTTATTGAATGTATTAGTCAGGTTCACTAGACACTCATAAAAAATACTTTCTATTCTGGCTTGAAGAGAGTCCTAACAATACTAAGAAGGTGATCTAACCATAAAAAGCTGCCAAACTGAAATTTGTCTGCCAATCAAGCACACATTTCAAAAGAAATATGACTGCAAAGTCCACAAAACATTTTTTAAAGTGATTGCAAATTAAAATCTCTCCAGCAGATGGAAAAGTGGGACAACCTGGCAATAGGCCAGAAATCATTTTTGTTTTGCATTTAAGCTTTTTTGGATGTGTGCCATCAAACCAAATCCAGCATCTGTTTCTGCAGCTGCTACACAGGGAAACAATAATTCCTCAGGCTAAAAGTTGCACAACAACAAATATCAAAGTAACTCAATTGATCAGTAAGGGAAAGGAGAATTCTTAATTGTCACCTTTATGATCTGTGAATTGAAATAAAGGTAGAGAATTTAAAGAGAGCTAATTTAAAGCAAATCTCAATATTGATAGAATATAATTTTGCATTCTTAAAGAATATTTTCCTACTTTAATTCAAAAAGACACAGTTGTATATGTGCAAAGTACTTAGCATGAATGGAAACGTTATGTTTTGTAAACCACTCCTTCTTCCTTGTAAATCATTCCATCTCCCTTAGAATGCCTTTTAATATTGGTCTGAACATAGAGCTCAGTACCCTAAGAAAGCAAAGCTCTGCCTACAAGATGTTTTGATCTTCTCCATTGGTTAGATAAGGGCAGTAAGCTGTTGCTTTCTGATTCAAAATACCTTTAACTATATTATAGAGAGGACCAGTGTGATGTTTGGAGTGAGACAAGATCCTTACTCTATAGACAGGACAAGTTAGTGATAAATACCATAATAAAGAACTAGTAGCTCCTGCATGTCTATTAGTAAATTTCTTCTTCCTTCCTTATTACACTCAAAATCTTGCTAAGAATAAAAAGAAGCACTTTTTCTAAGAGTAAAAGCCTTCTAGTCTAATTAAGGCCTTAGAGTCTAATCAAAAGGACTTATTGTTACAGTTACACTGAAGCTAACACATTCAGTAATATAATGCAAATACATACTATGCTATAGTCACTGTTCCTCTAGTGCTATGTTTATACTTCCTTTAAATCCTAAAGTCTGCAGCTTTGGTCTTCAAGAAAAATTGGTCCAGGGAGTAATGAAAAGTCACCGGTATCCTGAGATTCTTGCTCAGAAAAATATGATGTTGAGGGTGGAAATTTATTCCTTCTAGGTCTTGGGTCTCCTTTTAAAATTATTACTTTTTCAATACATATGTTTGTGCATGAGATAGGGATATAAAATTAAAGAGCTCGATAACAGCTTTTAAGAGACTTTTAGCTTCCAGAATAAAATCAAGTGGATCATACTGTCTATGTGAGGACTCTTCTCAATGCATTCTAAATAGAGTTATTCTCATTTTCATTTAATCCATATATCCTTTCCCATTTTAGAGTTTTGCTGGCATGTCCTATTCTGTACATCATTTTGTAGTCACACCTTATTTTCTGTTTTTCTTTTGATATCTTCCAAAGCTGCCTTATAAATATTTCAAATGTTTTCAGATCTGTTTAATTTTAAAAGGTTGTTATTACAAATTTTAGATGTCTTTTATCCAGTGTCCTGCAGCACTTTTGCAAACTTGGCATCACTGTTGCTGTCAGTGAGTAAGACACAAACGGGAAGCAAACACACTTGAGCATCATCTTGGCTTGGGGATGGAACGCTGGCAGCCTCCTGTTCTTGCCACTGAACAGTAACTTATCTACAATCCGTGATTGAGAAATAAATTTTCACCTTCATTTATTCAGCACTGTTATAAACAGGCTACACAGACATTGTCCTCAGATAAAGTCAGCATAAATTGATACATCAGCTTCACCAAATGAAGAAATTGAAGTCCATTATTTCCCCCATGCTTACCAGAACAAAGAACCGACTGTTGTAGAATGACTATTCCTTTTAGCTACCATAAAAATACTTTGATGATGAAAGTATTTCCTCTTTCTACATTCCTAAAGGGACATGAGAATCTGGTCCACTTTCACAAGAGAACTGAGGAAGAAACAAAGTCCACAAATGGAAAATGCCATTGTCTGAGGGCAAGTAGCTAAGGTCATGTGTTTTGCTTGCTTTGAAGAGGAAAAGGCTGAAGGATGACTTCATCATAGACTGCAACTTCATCAAAGTGTACAGTGGAGGGGAGGTCCTGATCTTTTTTCTCTGATGAACCCTGATAGGACAAGAGGAAATTTAATGAAGTTGCCTGACAAGAAGTTCAGATAAGACACTAGGTCAACTTTCTTCACCTAAAAGGTGGTCAGTCCCTGGGAAAGCTATCCTGGGAAGTGGTCATGGAACCAAGCCTTTCAATGTTCAGGGACCATCTATTTGTTGTTGTTAGCCTTGTGGTTTAGTTTTAGGTAGTTTTGAGAGAAGTGGGGAGATGGACTTTATGTTTCTTATGGATCCCTTCGGATGAGATGTTCTATTATTCTCTTCCCCCAAAGGGGAAAAACTTATCATGGAGAAGAGCTGCAATATTATGAACTGTTTAGCGACCAGGGTATGAAACATGTCTTTTTGAATATTGTCAATTTTTCCACTGACATCTCTCTCTGGTCAGGTCTGTAGAAAGTAAAAAAAACCAAAAACCAAAAACCAAAAACCAAAACAAAACCCACAAAAAACCCCCAAAAAAACCAAAAAAGTTGTTGCCAAACAATGACATAGGAGCTTGGTTTTTTTGTTTTTTTTTTCCCTCCAGAAGTCTTTCTCAGATTTCTTCCTTCCCAATACTCTCCTAATAATCTGTAGATGTAGATTATGGAACCATAGGGCAAGTCTAACATATAAAACAAAGGCTTAAATTTAGGACTTTTAGTTTACATCTTCAAATATTAAGAGGACTGTCTATCAAAAATCCATCTTACCAAAAATTCAGTTGAAACTTTTCTTTTTCCAGATGCCTATAAGATCAGATTTTTGCAATTTGCTTCAGTTAATGACTTTCCAAAGCATGAAAATTAATTCCATCCAGAGGATCTTTTACTGCTGATATCCTAAAATTTCAATTGTTCCACATTTTTCATCCAGAAACACATTTTACAGATCGTGTATCTACTAAATAATTTAGAGTATTACTTTTTCTGCGCAGGTACATATCACGGACATCATGTTTCTTGTTCATATTAAATATGAAATGTGAACTTGATCATAAAAACTGAGTTCACATCTTTAAAAAACAAAAAATAAAAACTTCTAGCCTCAAAAAATTTCTCACAT
>JANRGV010000051.1:68291195-68308245 GCA_024734035.1 Alethe castanea
TTCTCTCCTCTCCTCTCCTCTCCTCTCCTCTCCTCTCCTCTCCTCTCCTCTCCTCTCCTCTCCTCTCCTCTTTCTCATTTATTTAGTGCAGAGGGAAATTATATAGAGGAAACATGCTCAGCCCATAATGTCTACATTAACTTCTTCTTCAATGTATTTTTCTGAAAGAAATTTAATATTTAAAATTTCAGGATTAACCTTGCATATATGCATACTGTGCTCATTCTTCACACCTTTGTATTTCTGCTCTGTATCACAGCTCCAGTCAGCTTCCCTGTATTCTTCTTTTCTGTTAAAGTGATAAATTTATTTGGTTCTGGTCAGACATTTTTAGTCTAATTATAACATATGAGATTTAACATTCCTTATTGTGAACTATTAGCAAGAATTTACTGTTATACCTATGAGTAAAAAAATCCAAAGCAAAATTTCAAAAACCTGTCTTTGATATTTACTAATACAGATAGAAAAACTACACTCAGCCTGGTCTCCAATGATGGACATATTTATGCAGCGTATGTTAAATAACAACTTAAAATATACATAATACTTATTTACTCAGGATGAGCCACCAATGTTATCTGTATTTAATGTAAGCAAATATAAACTAAATATTATGCAATAGGTTCTAAGATTGCAGCTGATAGCCCCTAAGAACTGTACTAGAATACTTTTTGTGGCTATAACAGTGTTACACAGCTGGAACTGGAACAATAGTCTGAGAAAAAAAAGAAAAAAAGAAAAAGAAAAGAAACATATAATTTCTTTTTTTTTCTTCCCTAACATGTCTTATAACAGCTGCTAAACAACAGATACACATATAAAATACACATATAAAAATCCATTATAATTCATTGTTTTTCCAATAATTGCTCTGTGCTGTTATTTTCATACAGTCCATAAAAGGCTTATTTTGCAATGCTGTTTCCTCCAGAAAAAAAGGGAATTTAAAACAATCAGTTAAAGAGATTTTAAATTCTTAGCAGCCCTTACAAAATAAACTAAAATTAAAAATTATAAAAATAAAATAATTATCCATTTTTAGGTTCATAAAATCTAAATCTAAATTTCTTCCCCTTCATGCAGGATTATGTTATTTCCCTCTTGGATTTAAAACCCATTGAAATCAATTGGAAACTTGATAAGGTTTGGCTCATGTCCTCTTTATGAATATTATAGCAGTAAGATTTTATGGTGCTTGTACCAAAGCTAATAAAAATAGGTTTTGAATTTGTTTTTCAAAATGGTCCACAAACTCATCATCTGATCCATGAGAAATCAATGGTTAAATCCACAGACAATAATCTTACTATCTGCATTTGTGCCCAGATCACATCTACCTACACAGAGAGCCAGACGTGGGTTGTGCAAATAAATGTAGGTCAAACAAATTCAGAGTATCTAAGTCAATTGTACCATCTGAAGAGCTGGCTCACCAGCTGCAATAGGGTTGAAGTGCAAGATGGGCTATACATATATTCACTTAAAATATTTTTTGCTTCTGCTTGAATTGTTCTTACCCTACATAATAGCAGTAAACTCATTTTTAGTGATTTTATTTATTGGTAAAGAAAGAAGTTGTCTTTTACAATAAATGTAGTTTTGAAGAGTGCTTTGTCTTGATAATTCATTTACCTATTTGATGTATTAGCCCACTGGTACCTGACAGCAAAGGGAACTGCTATGCCTCAATTTATATGCTCTTTGCACTCTCATTTCAGACCCTTGAAGCTGGACACACTCTCAAATGCTCGTAATGTTAACAGCTGTTCATATTTTCTTTTCTCTCATCTTAAAGGCCACAACACACCCAGGAGCAGGGTTGTGAGTTCACTGATATTGCCACTTATTTCCCAGGAAAAATGTACATCATGTGCTGACCTCCATCGGAGTCACTCTGTTCTTAAGCTCCTTCCCTTGTGAGATAAGGATTGGTCTTGCAAGTACCAGCAAGATGCACTCTCACATGACATGCATTTTTGACATTTCCCTCCTCGGGCAGTCCTTTTTCTCAGTCTCTCACTTTAATTCAAGATTTCTTTTCAAGAGCCAGAAGGGCTGGTTGGCACTTCTGTTTACACCTTTCTCTATTTTTGGAACATAACCACATAATGTGATTTTAAAATGCATATTTAAGCTAGTCTACATCAAAGATTTTAATATCTTCAGAAGGTGGAAAAACTTTCCAGAAATGGTTCTGCTTTCTTTGAATTATTTACAGACACAATGTCATCTCTACTTTCACTCCTTAGCACTCACTGATACAAAATAGTCTTAGAATCAATGTATAAGGGAGTTGTGCAGAAAGACTCCACAATGAAATCTCAGGTACTTCTTGACAACTTATTCTGAGAAGCATGAAGAATCTACACAAGGATTAATTTGCAAAAAAGGGCCACACCAACATTTCACGCAATGAAAGCATGCTCAGCTACTGTATGGCAATCTGTACTGAGCCACTGTATCTTCCCTGCTGCAGTGACAGAAACGTTTCTTGCCCAGGTACCATTAGTAAGCTGATGTATAGAGACTTCGCTCTCTGCAGAGAGATATCACTCCTCTTCAAGCAAGGCTATCACTGTATAGACAGATGAGGAAGGGCACCTCTCACATATGACTTTTCCAAATGCACATTTTCATTTTTTAATAATGTAACTTTTCTCCTGAACAAGCTAATCTAAATTCTGTGAGCTTTCTCCATAAGCATTTAAATATCTTTAATATTACTTACACTGTGAGTTGTTTTTTGTAAGGTCTGTATACAGATACAGATTTATCTCCAATGGCACTATTCTATGCAGTACATATCATAATGAATCATTTAATAAGGTCATAAATTTCACCGTGTTTCCCATTCAGACCAAGTCAGAATCTTTCTGGACATTCGGGTATGTTCCTACTGGGAAGAAATCTTGTTCTTCCATTCAGGACTCTCCAGGGGAAAAGAAGATGAAACAAATCCCCAAATACAAAAGGTAAGCATTAATTAGCATTGTGATCTGACAATATGAGAAACATATACTTTTCCTCCACAAAAATAACTAAACTCTTGGAATTAAAATCAATCAAATAGTACTAGTGAATCTAATACGTTTCAAGTATTAAATGCAGTTATATACAAGCAAGTTCAAAAACTTGTAATGCCTTTTATTCATTGGCATTCAAACTTTATTATTCTTTGGCTTTCTCATAAACTGTTTATAAATTGATGACTTGGACTTTATACAATATTATTTGAACTGCATGATAGATCATTGAAATATTTGCTTTATAACATAAACCAAGTAATGAACAGCAAACAGCTTATGGAAAATGAAAACATGAAACTAGAACAAGTTATTAAGTTAAATATTTAGAATTTTAAAGCTTCTGATTATCATCTGAATATTCATGACTGCTCTGTTCTAGCAAATACTTACTTGCATACATATTAATAGACATAATTGCTTTTATTATTTAATAGGTTCAACTTTTATGGGTAGATTACTATATTTTTCTTTGTCTCCCATATCATCTGATCTCACTTTTTTAGTTACACATATATTACTTTTTATAGTCACGCATAAACCTTTACATATCAATATTTCTCTTCTGTCATATTTCCCTTCTAACCTTCCTTTGCTTAAGGAGATGGTTTATTTTTTCTTCTGCAGTCTTAAACAGATAGAGGTTTTCCTTTCAATTTTTTTTGCTTTCCAAGGGTTGAGATTCCCAATTTCTTTGTTCTGGCTAAATATAGAAGAAAACTGCTTTTGGCCTATACAGCAATTTTCTCTTCAGTAAGATGACTGTTCAGAGGTTGGCTATCATTTATTTGTTTTATAGGTGCCATTTCTTCTTAAACAAAGAACTGTTGCTTAAAGAAAGAAGAAATATTAGGTAATGTCGTGCAGTGAAACCTTTAAAACACATGAATGCATATGTATCACATGTTAATTTGAACTAATGATGGCAGAAAGATTAATCAGCTCCATCCCTACAGGAGTCCAAGACATGAATTTTTAAGCTAATAGCTTCCAGACAAAACAAGAAACCTTTTCCTATTGAAAAAGTAATGCATGTTGTAAACTTCAGGAATGGGCACAACTGTGACTTTCTATATACAGGCCTAAGAGCAGCCAAATAAAATACACAGGATTGTTTGTTTCTGTGGCTGTCTAATATTTTGGTTCACAAGAAGACAAAAGCAAACTTCTCTATTTTTCCTTCTTTTTGTGAAGACTTGTCTTAATTTTCAGCAGGAAAAGTCTTCTTAACTCTTGGTGGTAAATCATTTGGCCAACTGTTTCAGAAATGCCTATCTACTTCAAAATGGCATAAGGCAAGACTGAAATGCAAGTTATAACACAATGGACTCTTACTATCAACAACATTGAAGGCTAGCTAAAACAGGATCAGCTTTATTTTAAGTACTATCTCTAACTTCTCTAGAAAAAGTTAGCTTTTGTTATGTTTTGTGAGTTGTTTTTTTTAAAGCACTCAGCACTTTCTGTCCACTATATATTCTCAAACCAGTGGTGCTAGGATAATAACTCTGAGGAGGCAATCCCAAGGTATGGATGAAGGTACAAGGTTGCAGTATTTCTCTTTGGATTGTGAGTATGTGGCAGGAGTAAATTTCACTAGAAAGGACTGGTGTATTTGCTTTCTTTTCCTTTTCAGTTACATCTGGGAAGCAAGTTAGGTGGGAGGATATAACTTTATTCAGATGCAAAGTTTAGTTTATGAACCGGAAACAGATCCTGGAAATAAAAGGAAAACAGATACTGGAAATAAAAGGAAGGTAAACTCTGAGTCACATGATGAAAAGGAGGAGGTTTGAAGGACAGCAGTAAGGTTTGTTATCAACCTAGGTGGGTCTTCCTAGACTTGTGAGTTAGTTACTGAGAAAAGGACAAAAGTGTCTAGCAATGAGGTTGGTGTATTCTTTACATGCATTGATGAGGAACTCAGTTTCTCACTGTCTGAGATATTTAACTCTGAATTGTCATTCGGATCACAGCATAGTGTCGTGAGAGGATATGAAATGAGAGGACCAAACAAATTATTTGGCGCTGGTAATCTGAGGGAAGCACAGAGTTGCAACAACATGAACATAAAAATGAGATCAAATTTATGGTGTCTCTTTCCGCATTTGAATATCAGTATGGTCCATGTGATTACATCTTCCATTTGGCATGATGACCTAGTTTACGGCAACCAATTTTTCATTTATTTTTTCCTCTGTCATCTTGTGTTACCCAAATAAAGAAAGTTCAATTTCACAGAGCATGGCCTTTGATGACATTGCAATTTTAAAAAGCTAGGCTTAAACAGGTAAGGGATTCATTAGTAATGCTTATAACAACAGTCCAGTCTTAAAATTCAACTGTTGTTTCATTGACTTAATTAAATATTCTGAAAGGATTGGTAATCTCTCATATTGTCCTGGATTAGAGGCTTGGTTTCAGAGTTTCAGGCCAATCATAAATCTTTGTGAAGAAAAAAAGCCAAATCCAGCAAAAATAAACAAACAAAATACCCACACTAAATATCTCTGGAGAAGATGGAAAACAACATACCAAAAAAACCCCAGACAAATCCACACATTTATTATGGAGGCATGTCTTTTTATGAAGAGATGCTCTAATCTCATTAAATGTTACTCAGTGATCCCAAGATCAAGATTCACTTAAAAGAACTGTCAAGAGGCTATTTCAAGGGATTCTAGCAGGAATTCATAAGAGGGTGACAAAAGTGGTGAGAAGCTAAAAATTTATTTTGCATTTAGTTCCTCTATCTCAGAGGAATAGAGTCAGACCTGCACAGAATGAGCAATATGCTGATTAACATAAGAAATGGCTCCTTTATCAAGACCATTCATTTTGAATAACTGTTAGGAACTACCCTTTGTCTTAGAAGGCAAACCTTCAATGTCCTCTTTTCTAAATGTAGGATACTTATGCTCAGTGGTAAAAGGATTGTTTCAGGCTATCTCCACTACAAAGGGCTTTTTAATCCACAGTTTTTTGAATACACTTACACATAGATTAAGTGATTACTGAAGAAGTTATTATTCCCCTCCTGTCCACAGCTCTAAATCTTTCCTAAATGAAGCACAAACCCTGCAGTTCATCTCGCAGTGGTCACTGAAGGAACCCTAAGAGGATCTTATCATAGCACTATAAGCTGCTGATGGTTTCACTTTTCCCAGGCACAGAACCTACACAGGTGAAATGTCTTTTTCTTCCCAGTTAGTTTCTCAGCATAAATAGCTGTCAAAAAATGCCTACAACCTTCTTCTCAATAATGAACAATACCTCATATTTTATTATATGGTTTGATACAGACATGAATTTGGTTTAATGTTTTAATTTTTATTAATCACACAAATCTAGTTTAAAGATTTGTTTTTATCTTCTAGTAAAAAGCTTCTCTCCTCCATCCTCTTCTAGACACAGAGCTTTCATCTCTATCCTTTTATCATTCTTTAGTCTTCCATGTAGGTTGAGTCTCTTCTAATATTAAAATAAAACAGACCACAAATATTTGTCACTTTCTGAAGAAAGTATTGTGCTATGGGACAGAATACATCCAGGCTACTAGCCTTTGATTTTATTTGTTTTAACCAAAGTGATTTAAACCAACTAAGTAACTAAGCACCACAGGGACAACAGTTCATATCCCACAGTGGGATGGGAGGGAGAATTGAATGTGTAAAAGTGAGAAAACTTGTGTGTTGAAATAAAATCAGTTCAGTAGGTAAAGAAAAAACTGTACACACATGGAAAACAAAGAATTCATTCACCACTTTCCATGGGCAGACAGGTGTTCAGTCAGGACTAGGAAAACAGGGCCCCATTGAAGACAGGCACCATCATTCCTAATGTTGCCTCTTCCACCTTTTTCCCCCATCTTTTACCACTGAACATGATGTCATATGGTATGGGCTGTCCCTTTGGTCATTTGAACAATTCTGACCTCATCTGCATAGCTTTAATTGTTAAGAGGTTTGCAGTAGTTTGAATAAATCAGTCATATCACATTAGTTTAATCTGAAATATTACTCCTTTCATATTGTAGATTGTTATAGGATGAGATCCATCTAAAACAAACAAGATAGTGGAGTTAAAGTGAATCTTCTGAGCTTTATTTCAAATCCATAGGGACACAGAGAGAGAGACAGACAGAGAGAGAGAGAAAGAGAGCTCCAAAAGAATGTTCATCAAATCTGTTTCACATGAGATGAATCATTTTCTGGAGGTGTTTGTTTTCTCTTGACTATCAAGGAGTCTTCCTAGTCTAAATTTTATGTGTCCAAGTAACATTAGAAAAATTCCTTGCTTTTCTCAGCTACTGCATCTTTCCGACATTTTACAAAGATTAATCACTGTTGTCTTCCTTTAAGAGTTTTAAATTTCTTTCTTCTTTCCACTTGCTCTATGAAACTGTGGAAATAGCATTTAATAATTTAAATACAATCTGTTAAGTACACAAAGAGAAAAAAAAAGATTCACTGGTAAGCAAAAAATGTTTGCTGTCTCAACTTTCAAATGGTTACTTTAAGAACATAACATTTTTTTGTGTTTTGCCTTTTTTTTCTTTCTTTTTTAAATTCTAGTAAGAATGGTTTTACTGCAAATGCAGATAGATTTTCAAGGTTTTTGCTATAGTTTTTTTTCTCTATAGCTATTTATTTTGAAGTCTGTGCAATTTAGTAGACATTATATCAAAAATAAAAATATTTTCTGATCATCAGCTACTGTGTAATTGACCTAAAAATGCTCTAAAACTAATTGGCATAATTAAAGTATTATTTATATTAAATTGTCTGTAGTGAAAACAGTTAACCCCTATAAAAAAATCTTCTTAATTTCTACTAAAAAAAACAAACAAATCTTTCTTTTTAGATAAAAAAATATAAATAATAAAGATTATGTGGGTTGAACACTTGAACTTTTTCTTCGCTCTATTAGCAGAAGAATGTTATATTAAAAACAATGTTTCAGTCCATCACAAGATTGCCTCAAATGGCAAATATAATTCTAACAAAAATATCTATTTAATGCAGAAATGATAGCAAAAAGGATTTGTACTTTAAATGGAAATATTTTAGGCTTCTAAATAAAAAAAACAAAAACAAAAACAACAAAACCCAAAAAACTTTATTGAACAAAAAGCATACAAAAATAAAAATATATAAATTATGATGGGGAAAAAGGCAATGAGCACAACTGAAACACAGGAAGTTTCATGTGAAAATGAGGAAAAATTTCTTTATATTGGGGAGGACAGAGCACTGGGCAGGATGCCCAGAGAGGTGGTGGATTATCTTTCTCTGGAGATACCCAAAACCCACCTGTACCAGTGCAGCCTGCTCTAGGTAAACCTGTTTTAGTGAGGTGTTAAATTAGGTATCTTCAAACATGCATTCCAACATCAACAATTCAGTGAATAGAAAAGAATAAAAAATTTCTATCGAAGAATTCAGAAAACCAGAAAAGAAAGGAGCAAGAGACTGGGAAGGTGCAGGACTGATACTACATAAATTGTGTCAGATGCTCTTTATTTTATGATAGTATGAATTTATTAGATTTGCCTGAGGGGCCTGCAGTAATACTTAATTACACACTCAGGATTCCTGGATTTATACACTGAAGATAAAAAGAGTTAAGTTAAGAGTTAAAAGAGACAGAAAAAAACACAAAAAGCTCACGCTGTAGAACACTGTTCACCTTCTTTCACAATGAATTCACAGCAGGGCAAGTGCAAGGAAGGGCTACGTGATTTACCTGGGGAAGGTCAGTTCCTCACGTAAGAGAGCTCTGTGACAGCTCAACTTGTTTAGCTTAGATGAATGAAGTTTAGGCAGACATGCTTTCTTTCCATATCAGAGTGTAAAATCAGAAAATAAGACAATATTTTTCATCAGATGGACAAGTATCTGTAGGGACATATTCAGCCTGAAAATTAGTACGAGGCTTCCCAAAGAGATGTGTGAGTTTCTGGAGGAACCAATTACTTGCAGTCCCGTTATATCAGATGTATAAGGGTTTCAGTGTCTCCCAGAAACTGTTTCTCTGTTTTACTTTAAACCATTTTGGGGTAAAACAGAAATAGCTAGTGAAGAAGCACAATTCCTTCTCTGTGTCCTAGCCTTTGTTGAAACAGCCTCTTGTTTCATAGCCCTGAAACACCTCCAAAATTTCACCTTTTACAGTGTGCTGCTACATAACCAGAAAGATGAGTCTTCAAGCATTTATATCCTAATTATTTTGGACCTGACGTGTGGAATTACAGCTAGAGAGGTAGAAAGCAAAGTTTGAACCTACTAAAACCAAAATTAACGTTCTTCAGACCCGTACCTTGTGAGAACAATGATCCATTAAGCCCTTTTTATATCCACTGTATGTAATCTGGGACCAGTAATGTTAATGGTCCTCTGTAAATATCCTTTGTTAATGTTTCAGAGGGACCTCTCTTTAAGAGTCTGTCATCTTAAGCACACAGCTTCTAATCTAATTTCCAAAGGACACCTTGAAAAAGCAGTGAAATTAATCTCAGCTGATTTTACAAATTTTATATTTGGCATTTATTATTAGACAATTGCCTGCAAAATACCTGCAAATTAAAAACAGAAAAACAAATAAATAACAAACAAACAAATAAAACAACTTTAAAAAAAAAATCCAACCAACCAACAAAACCCAAAAAACCCCAACAACACGAAAAAACAAATAAATAAGCTTGTGTGATCTCTTCCAGGGTGCAGAAGAGACCAACCCTTCACCTCAGGGGTGATGCCTACCTGGCCATCAAAGATCCCTTACTTAAATAATCAGCATGATTTCCGTATCAGCTCTAGAAACTTAGCTATCTTCTGTGGATTAGCTGATCATACTTTTTTAAGTTATGCATACCATCCTTACATATTAATTTCACACAGCAAAAGATACTGAAACAAGGTGACAGTGTGGAGGGAGTACATCCAGAGAATGATTGAACCCTGTTATAGGAGTGGCTAAAATTGCTTTCCTTTGCTGGACTTTAGATGAAGTCACCAGCATGTTTGGGATGATTCTCTTTCTGTCTTCTAGAGGCAAGTGTGGACTAGATACTGAATGGTATCCTTTTGGAATCAATTGAGCCCTAGTGACAAAGGGACAACTCTGACCCTCTCAGAAATTCACAGGTTAAAAAGTGATCAAATTCAAGTATGCAGATTTTTATTTTTTTTTTTTACTTAGGCAGTATCCAGAAAACCCCAAATAAACAAACAAATAAACATGCAAACAAAACCCCCAAAATGTATTTTCCTGAGATACGGTACAAAGAGAGAATTCTTAATTCTTAATTCTTAATTCTTAATTCTTAATTCTTAATTCTTAATTCTTAATTCTTAATTCAATTGTCTGTACAGAGGCATTTATTGCTGTTTTACACCAAGAGATCAAGAAGCAATCAAGAAGAGCTGATAAATTTGGTGCACATTATGACCTTTTATTCCTACAGAGAAGCAGCTGGAGGCAAGGTTGAACACTGCAGTATGTCTCAAGCAGCACTTTGTGCAGGTGAGTAGGAAATGTCACACTAAAATCTTGTCACAGGCAAGAAAAAAAACATTGAGGATGTAAGGCAACAATTTATTCTTATTGTAAAGAAAATCTTTGAAATTTAGTTCAAAAAGTATTATTCAAATATATTTGAAACAAAATAAGAAAAAAAGAAAATAAAAGGAGATAAAGGATACTATTGTACGAAATATCTTGATGGTAATAAAAATAAATAATGATAACAATAAAAGCAGAACAATAATAATAACAACAATGACAACAACATAATTCAATTAAAAAATGCTACACACTTTTCTTTTGATGTTATGCTCACACCTTATGGTAGGTAACACACATTTTCTGGGTACCAAGAGTCCACAGTACTGATTGTTGTCACACAGGAAGAGGGAAATTCCAGCAAGCTGTAAGTGTCTTTTACAGGAAGAAGGGAGAGGTGTATGATAACATTTCTCCTTCTCCCTCTGAGATTCAATTTGGACTATTTGTCCAGCACTTTTACACCTTGATATTTTGTTCAAGGATGCTAATCTGCTTTTGCATCCAAATTTAGTGTACCAGATGGATTTTACATATGTCGAATGCTTGTTATTCTTTTCTCTTGTTATCCCTATAACTGCTTCTGTCCAACTCCTGTTTCCTTCACTGATGATTGGTAAGTTATTCATAGCCTTGCAATCACCAGTAACAAGCTGTGCCTCCCATCTCATCATCCCATGCGTGCTATGATCTCTTTCAAGGCCCTTGTTATCATGCCAAATATTTATTTCTTTGTGCTACATCAATATATGAGGAAGTCATAAATACTGTTTTACACAGAATAACTTTATGCTACTAATATCTATATAAAAATGATGTTTATAACAAATTAATTTTAAAGTTCTGATTTTTATAAAAAGAAGTTATTTCAGGTAAATCAGGTAAAAGCAACACTATAGACAGGTTTAGAAAAACTCAGACAAAACCTGATAAATTTAAAATCTGAAGCCTTTCAAACCTGATACTAAGCCCATGGCTGGCAACTGTTTATCTGTCATGATCCTCTCTCCACTGAATATTTCTTTACTTTTTTGCACTGTTTTCCTTTATCGTACTATTGTTTTTGTTCGCAGTTCAGTACACTGTGGGAATCTGTAAAGCATGGGGAGAAAATAACACTCAAGTGGAAGTCAAAGAACAACAATAAGCACTCAAATTAGAGGGAAACTGGGACTTCAATGTACAGATGTTAAATATGAGTAAACTTGCTATGGAATTGCCTTAAGTCTGAAGTTTTATACCAGACCTAAGATGATAAATTCTTTTAGAAAGGTCTTCCCCATAAAATTTCTACAGTATTTTTCTTCGAAATATGATACAGAGAAACTTCAGGGGTTATACAGGAACTTGAGCTCTTATGTTCCTTAAACTCACTTGAAAGTCCCTATAATTCTTAAAATCCAAATGAAAACAAATCCACCAAACAAACAAATGAAGTAAACAAAACTAAGAAGATTATCTTATTGCTAATGTTGAAGCAGATCTGTATTCTTCTTTGCAGATTTCTACAGAAATCTGAGTCTTAAAGTTCATGCTTCATCCTGTATTTAATGAAAGAAAAAATAAAATAAAATAAAAATAACAAAAGCCACTAAGCCAATCTGAAATGGAACGAGCAATGTACCCCCTCAAAAGACATTTTAAAAAAGGCTTTAGGAATGTATGCAAGTGAATTAGTATCATTTCAAGACTTTTAAATCCACAGTCTCAGTTCATTCATATAATTTTGATGCTCTTAACTTTGAACAGCAGCATTTGATTTACATCCAAATTTTTGCTAAAACTCCCAAAATGGCCTATAATGCAAAAGGGATTTGATGCACATGCAGCAAACTTCACTGTATACGCAGTAACATGTGGTGTTACAAAATTCTGATATAACAGAATTCTGTAATCCTTGTCACTGAGACTGCTAAGAGGAACTTATCAGGATTTCAATATTTCATGAGCAAGCTATGATTGTGTTTTCTTTACTGGGTAAACATGAAGTTACTGAAACAATAATAAAAGGTAATGCAAAAAGAAATGTAATATAGCATGCTATTTCAGAAGACATTTCAAACAGACATGTACTATTATATTTTGAAACTTATGAGTACATTAGAGAGATCTATTAGGATGATAGGGAGAAAAAAGACCCCAAGATATGACATAAGTCTAAAAGAATGTCTATGCCAAATATAAGATAGTGGCAAAGAAATGTCTGACTTATGCAAAAGAACCTTCTTGAAGATACTGTCTTAACTCTGAAAAGAGATTTGCTTTCACAGACTGGCACTGTGCTTGTGGATAGGAGGTTATTTTTACGAGGACATTAGTATTATCATACAAAGATATGTCTTTCACAGAATGTCTGAATCAATTAGGCTGGAAAAGACCTTTGAGGTCATCGAGTACAACCTATGACCTAACATCAACATGTCAATTAGACCATGGCACTGAGTGCCACATCTAGTCTTTTCTTAAACTCTTCCAGGGATGTTTACTCCATCACCTCCCTGGGAAGCTCATTTCAATACCCAATCACCTTTTCTGTGAAGAACTTGTGGAAGTATCTCTTCAGTAGTGCCCAGTGAGAAGATCAAAAGCAAAGGCCATAAACAGAAACATGCGAGGTTCTGTCTGAACAACAGAAAACCCTTTTTTCTGTAAGCATGACTGAGTCCTGGCACAGGTTGCAAAGAGTTTTTGTGATGTCTCCCTCCTCAGAGATGTTAAAAATCCACCTTGAGATCATGCTGGTAAGGCTGCTCTAAATGACTGCCTGAAAAGGGGGAGTGGAGGAGATGACCTTCAATTGTCCTTTCTAACCTCAACCATTCTTGTGATTCTGTAATCTTCTGATTCTGGTGAAATTTCTGTTAAACTTCAGTAATTTCTACACCATCATCTGCTGTAAAAAATAGTCATAATCCCAGAAATATTTATATTATTAAAACTGGAAAAACAAAGGTGGAGGGAAAACATGGCTGCTATCTATAAATATAGTTGCAGAAAGAGCATTGAAGAAGAAAGATCAATGTAAGTGAACAGATACTGCTGGCATGAGATTGGGAAGGAATATAATGCCAAAAACAAATTTGCATTCCAAAGCAGACGTAGATTCCAAACAAAATTGTTGAGTTGTAGTAACCAAAAACAGATAATAGTCTTTCTGGAAGAGCAGGGAAATTGTCTCAAGCTGCTTTTAACATGAAGCTCACACATTGAGAAAAAATATGAGACTGACAGTCTCCTAACAACTGAGACTTGGTTAGAATCACTGAGAAAATCTACACTATAAAATAAAGGCCAGTGAAAAAGTGAGGTCAGAAGCTGCAGTTTTGATGGTTATGAACCACACTTGAAATTTTCTCCTGCAATAATTTGATTTTAAGGTTACACAAGGAAAACTGGATGACTCATAAGACTGTTTCATGCCAAGACACTCTGGCCACAGATAGTGTTTTATAAAAATAGCACAGGATTCAAAGGTCCAAGTAATTATTGAGAATTTAGACATATCATTACCTAGTGTCTTGTGAATAAGAAATTGGAGGATTTGAAACTGTCTCTCTGCTTAAAAAGCTAAGGAGGTAGTGTGAGGTTCTATTGGGTTTTGGTAGCAGGGAGACAGGAGGGGTGGCTTCTTTCAGAAATGCTAGAGGCCACCCCTATGTCCAACAGAGAAAATGTGAGCTCGATCCAAGGAGGACTCATCCATGGCCAAGGTAAAGCTCATCAATGACAACAGTAGAACTTCTAGGATAACAGTTTTATGGGAAAACTTACTGTAGAACAATTGCAGCTGTGACGGAGGAATGAGAATATGTGAGAGAAATAACCCTGCAGACATCAAGTTCGCTGGTGAAGGAGGAGGAGGATCAGGTGCTCCAGGCACTGGAGAAGTGATCTCTCTGCAGCCCATGGTGCAGGCTGTGGTGAAGCAGCCATGTCCCTACAGTCTGTGGAGGTCCATGGTGGAGCAGAGATCCATCTGCAGCCTGTAAAGGACCTGTGAAGGATGCAGATGCATCAGAAGGAAGCTGCAATTCTGTGGGAATCCCACACTGGATCCGGCTCCTGGCAGTACCTGTGGTCCTGTAGAAAGACATGAATCCATGCTGAGTCAGGTTTGCTAGCAGGATTTGTGACCCCGTGGAGGACTGCTGGAGCAGTTAATCATAGCTTGTGGAGAGGACTCACATTGGATAAGATAGTGGAAGATTGTCTCCTGACAGAGGGATTCCCCACTGGATAAGGGGAAGAGTGTGAGCAGGCCTCTTCCTGAGGAAGAAGGCACATCAGAGACAATGTGTGATGAACTGACCACAGTGTCCATTCCTCTTCCCTCAGTGTTTCTCACGGGGAGGAGATAAAGAATTAGAGAGCGAAATTAAGCTCAGGATGAAGGAAGGGGGAAAAAGGGAAGGTGTTTTAAGTTTTGGGTTTATTTTTCCTTAGCCCACTCTGATCTGGTTGGTAATAAATTTAGCTAATTTCCCCAAGCTGAATCTGTTTTGCTTGGGTCAGTAATTGGTGAGTGATTTCTCCCTGTCTTTGTCTTAGTACATGAACTTTTGATTATATTTTCTCTTCTCTTTGGGGAGTGATAGAGCAGCTTTTGTGGGCACCTGGAATCCAGCCAAGGTTAACTCATCACAGAACTGGAAGCAGAAGTTGCAATATCCTACACATACTGAGATCTTTGCTGAAAACAAAATTTATTAGATCTTCAGTATAATACAAGCTGAGATAATTATCTTATCAAATAAATGTGTTTGCAAAGGCTTAACTATTATCACTCTTAGATTGGTATAAACCTCATAACTATTTAAAGCTGACCATGCTAACATGTCTTTCATCCCTTCAGACTGCTTAGCAGCACAGGATTATAGCAGCAGGGATATTAAAAGTCCAATTAGTTTTAATAAGGCTTCAGCTTCTTATCAGTGTTTATATATTTCTACCATATTCCTGGATATGGTAAAAATATCTAAAGCCAGAATTAGTAGTATAAGAATTAAAAAAAACTCCATCAACAAAACAAACAAACAAACAAACAAACAAAAAGTCACAAACACAAAGCAACCCCCCCCCAAAAGTCCTGATTATCCTGGACCAGGATTATTTGCACAGAACAAGATCATTAGGGTGTTGGAGAAGAAAAAAAGAAAAAAACATCAATGGGATGCCAGGAAGCTTAGATTCCTACATTAGGAACTTAGCAGATACACAAGATTATCTAATTTAAATATCTGAGATCAAATCTGTGATCCTGAAAAATTTACAGCTGTTGATGTGTGAGACTTAGCTCCATGGAAGACTCAGACTTTCACTGTCAAATGTCTCAGGCATAAAATTTTCTCTTTTCATACATACTCATGAAGTGTTTCATCTTGAAAAAGGCAGAATAATTTGCTACTTCTCTATTGACTAAATAGAGTCTATGTCCAGAAATTGGGCATTTATCCACCAAGAAGCTCAGAGATTTCAACCCACTGGGCATAACTTGAACATGTGTACTTCAGCTGTACACATTATGAAGTAAGAGTAGACTCTTTCTTTAAAAAAATGGCAGAAGAGTGCTTCTTGCTTTTATAGAAAATTCTTATGTGTATTGCAGTTACGTAGCTTCCAAGAAACATAAATCTGGTTACCCGTGTCACTTATAGAATATTTCCTATGAATACTTCAGCATGATTCAGAGAAGAAGTACTCCATAAATACTCCCCAAAATATTTCAGTTTTCAAAAAACAATGAAAATTGAATTAGATGATAAATAAAAATGTGGAGAACATCTGTGAGATGAGAATAATCTTACAGCCCATTATTTAATATACTTGCTTAGAAAGGAAAGTCTTAAAACTGCTTAAACATGTAGCGTGGATTATTTGTTAGTCTATCAATGAAAGATTCCTAAGTTCCACAAAGGAAGGAGATTTAGGATATACTAAATCATACTGCTTCCCCCATATATAACTAGTATCAGCTTCCCAGTCAGCATGACAGATACTTTGGATACTAATTTAGTGAAATACTGAATATACCTAAAAACAATGTGAGAGACAAAACATGGTATCAGATAGTTAAAAAGATATATAAATTTCAGCACCTAACAATGTTGTTCATCCTAGTGTTACTGACTCAGGTGAATCTTGAAGCACACTCAGGTGAATCTTGAAGCACACCTTTTTGTACTGTAGTCACAGAAAAGATGGGCTACAACTCTCTGCAAAAATCTTTTTACACATCTAAAAATAGCCAGGAGCGTGGAGCTGCAAGCTGTCATTCAAACTTAAATGTCTATCAGGATACATACTAAATTGGCAACTATCTCTTAATTTTCTGGGAGAAAAGGAAGAGGCGGTTTTCATTATTTCCTTTTTCCTTTTTCTTTTTCTTTTTTTTTTCTTTTTCTTTTTCTTTTTCTTTTTCTTTTTCTTTTTCTTTTTCTTTTTCTTTTTCTTTTTCTTTTTCT
>JANRGV010000051.1:68314439-68328535 GCA_024734035.1 Alethe castanea
AGAAATATACAAACTATATTTAAATCTGTAGTCGTAAAATTAATTATCCAAATTACTGTTAAGGAAGAGCGCATATATCCTTCCTAGTCAGACATTTTCTTAGATTTCTTACTTGATTTTTTTTAATCTACAAGAATATGATGATGATTGTAAAGGTAAACTTTTCTTCTTTATTCTTAAAATATATCCAGAGTTGCAAGTTGCAACTTTTCATATATTTATATGCTTTTGTGCAAGTATTTGTGGACTTGCAGATAGGAATATAGCTCTGATATTGATTAGGGTGCTGAGAGAAAGGTTGTAAATGAACGATCAATCACACGTCCATACAGAGTATATGGGGTATGTTCTGACTATAGATTACACAGAAGCACTGTTTTGTTATATGCAAAATAGAGCTAGAAGGGGGTGGGGAATCATTACATAGGTTTGGTATACCTATACCACATAGATACTGGTGCTTCTTGGCTAGTAGAAATAAAACTTACCAGCTATGACTGCAGAGAAGCAAACATGTAGTAGAGCAGGAACTAAAAACTAATGGAAGAGTGACATTAAATATGGATAGACATTAACTACAGGGAGCCATATTTGTTTGAAAATGATGGCAAAGAAATAGCTCCTTGCATAATGAGATTGTTAATTTCAAGCCCTTCCCATGGATCATGCTCAAGAATACTAAATGACAGAATTAAAAAAAAAAGCCACAGAGACAGACTAGGGAAGCTGTGGGGGAAATTGTTTTAAACTCAACCTGTCTTTGAAGCACTTAACTTTGAACTGATCTCTCTGGACCTATTTTTCTCATTAGGCAGAGATGGCTAAGAGCAGCACTCATTAAAGAAGCATGAGATTCCCCAGGGCTATTGAATCAAGCTTGAAGTTAAAAAATGTCTTAATCATCTCTTTTTAATCTCTGCATTTCACTTTGTCTTTTTTCCTTCTCTCCTTTCACCCATCACAGCTACAAAATTACCAGGTGAAAAGTTTCAAATCCTGGAGTAAAAAAGCTAACTTGTTATATTTTTTAAACAGTAAAACCCCCACAGTTTTTCTATCTTTTTTGGTAATTTAAGTGAAAGGGTGGCAGAAACACCAAAAAGGTACGTGTTATCTATTTAATGGCCAAATCTGCTTCATGCTGGTTATGTCTATATTGCAAGGTAATGGATGTGACCTCCCATTCCATAGATGATTGACTGTGTTCCTCACAACACCTTGGGAAAAGGTCTGGGTTCCTACCCATGGTCCTCTTAAAAAAATAAACCTGGTGGCTGAATAGGAAGGCATCACAATAGCCACTATAACTGTCCTTTTTTGAATATTTCAAGTGGGGGCACATTATTGTATGATTACAGAGTGTAACCAACCCACAATTAGGACCTAGAAAAGTTTCACATATTCTTAAAGAAGAAGTTGTGTGAAACAGCATGCTCCGGGTGAAGCTGACAGCACATGGCTTGGATAGGCACATTCCTCACTGGGTTAAGAACTGGCTGGGTGGCCAGGCCCAGAGAGTAGTGGTAGCTGGTGTCACATGCAGTTGACAGTCAGTCACTAGTGGAGTTCCTCAAGGCTCTGTACTGGGGATGGCTCTGTTAAATATCTTTATCAATGATCTGTATGAGGATATTGAGTGTGCCCTCATTAAGTTTGCAGTCAACACTAAGTAGGGTGGGAGTGTTGGTCTGCTGTTGGGTAGGAAGGCTCTCCATAGGGATATGGATGGGCTCCATCAATGAGCCAAATCCAGTGGTATGAGGTTCAATACAGCAAGTACCAGGCCCTGCCTTTCAGTCAAAAAAATCGCAGGCAAAATTACAGGATTGGGGAATATTAGCTGGAAAGCCGCACAGCAGTAAAGAACCTGGGGTGCTGGTTGACAGCAGCTGATCTTGAGCCAGCAATGTGTATAAGTTGCCAAGAAGGCCAATGAAATCCTGGCCTATATCAGAAATATTGTGGCCAGCAACACCAGGACAGCGATCATCACCATGTACTCAGTGCTGATGAGGTCACACCTCAATTCCTGTGTCCTGTTCTGGGCCCCTCACAACAGGAAAGACATTGAGGTGCTGGAGCAAGTCCAGAGAAGTGCAAAGGATCTTCTAAAGGTCTTGAGCACAGCTGAGGAGTAGCTGAAGGAAATGAGTTTGTTAAGTCTGGAGAAAAGGTGGCTCAGGAGAGGCATTACCAATCTCTACAACTCCCAAAAGGAGATTGTAGCAAGATGGTGATTCACTTCTTCTCCTGGGCAGCCTGAAAAAGGACAAGGGGGCATAGTCTCATTCTGCAGCAGTGGAGGTTCCAGCTGGACATTAAGCAGAATTTTGTCAGAAAAGGTGGTTAAGCATTGGAATGGGTTGTCCAGGTTGATGCTGGAGTCACCATCACTGGAAGTGTTTAAGAAACAATTGGACATGTCATTTTACGTTATGGTTTAATTGATAAGGTGCTGTTCTCTCAAAGGTTGGACTTGATTTGGAAGCCTTTTCCAGGCTTAATGATTCTACCTCTGCTTAAGACCACTAGTGGATTGAAAGAAACCCTTTCCACTCCTGAATAGTTAGGAGACAAAATGGCAGAGAAGATTTAATTAGTTTATGTATCTCCTCTCTCTCTTCTGCATATTAAGTAAAACAGTTCTCTCTAATTCCTCCAGTCTGCTAGCCAGCATGCCTTTACAAGGATGAAGCAAGCATGGATAAACAAGCACCAAAACCCTGTATGATATCATCACAGCAGATATTGGTTACTGTTTCCCTAGAGATAGGAACCACGTTTCAAACAAATTTACCTAAATTTAGTTTCTTGCATGTGTGGTGGGTGTCTGAAGTACCACAATTGTCAATAGATATAAGCCCTGAATAAAACCTCATCTACTTGCCCAAATGTAGGCATCTGGTGTCATTTTATTGCCTGTGGGATATTCTTCTCACCTCCAGATCCGTGAATGACACAGATCTCCTGTAAATTATACTTCATATTCTCTCATCTTGGACAGATGTATTAGATGACTTAGGACATCTCAGGATTATTTGGCTTCATGAAAGTAAATCCATGTCTGGATTTTTATTGGTTTAATACACATTCATGTTGAGGAATACCTTAAGTGCTAGGTATGCAGCTGCAGTTCGAGGTGCAGTTTGAGGTCTGGGTGTTGGGGTCCCATCCCAGAGGCTGTGAACTGCTGACCATTTGCAGGACAAAGGGCACAGGGACCTGTGGCCTAGCCAGGGAATCAGGCACTCAGGGACACGGCAGGAGCTGATGACCCTACACTTTCCCACCAAGGCTGTGAGAGTATGGAAGCCCAGGATTTCTTTTATTTGGGACCCCTCCTCAGAGGAAGCACCTCAAGGTGGGTTTTCATTATTTAGTTATTGCCCCAAGACAACTGTTTTAAAGATTGAGACATCTGGGAAACCTCATGTTCATCTGGGATTGTGTGAGTGTGGGTGTGTAGCTGTGAAGGGGCATTGGTCCCAGCTCAGGTAGTGTAAGTACCACTGTCAGAGTGGCTCCTGGGTGGTCAGATAGGGAAGTTTCCTTAACCTTTATATAAAGTTTTCCTAAAATATAAACACAAGACTTGAGGTATAAAACACGAATCCTACCCCAGAAGTTAATTGTTGCAGGATTTAAATATATTTGTCATGTGTTGCTTGAGACATCTCAGGCTGAGACAGTCAACTGAACCAGCAATTGCAAGACAGGACTGTCATAAATCTTAAAAATCTAGTTGTGTCAGTTATTACTTCCATGTCACCTCAAAGTTATTGCCTCTATTCTACTATGTGGGCAGTGGGAAGATCCAGTCTGTAAGGGAATATTCTTAGAATGTTTTCTTCGCTCAAAAAAAGAAGACTCAATCTTTACTTAAAGGGACATGTCTTATTTCATTCACTTGTCAATTGACTGGTCTTGACTGAATCTTGAAAACAAAAAGTTATCCTTTCCATTTTAAAAAATAGAGGGTTTTACCTACTATATATATATATGCATATATATATATATATTTATGCATAAACTTGAAGTAGATAAAATAAATAAATAAAGTACAAGAAATTAAACTTTTGGATGCATCTACATGCCAAAGAGGGAGAGTGAGGGAGCTTTGATCCTTTAAATGGGACATCTGATTAGCTGTGAATTCATTTCTTGACTATTTGGACAAATTCAGGTATTTTATTCCAAGACTGTACAAGTGTGGTTCCAAGGCAAGCTAATTCCAAGGAACACTGCCAGAAAACAATGAGCCTAAGACTCCATCAAGCTTAGTTTCAAGAACCCTACAGTCTGTCATTATTACAGTTCTACTCATATTTTTCACTTCTTCAAACAGAATTACTTTATTTCTGATAAAGTGCAAAAGATAAATTCAGAGTTTATTTCTACATACTAATTGTGTATGGTCAATGTTGGTGTATGCAAAGAAATAAGTTTCTAAATGTGCTTTTTTTTTACATCATATTGTATCTTCATATCCTAAATTTCATGTGATTAATGAGGCCCAGTATTTTCAGTCTGCTTGGAGATAAAAGATAATGATTCAAGTATCTGCTTTTAAGATTTTTTTTGTTTGTTTGCAAGTCTCAGATCCATATATGGATCATGAGTATGATTGTAACATAAGGTGACACATATGTTTTTATGTGGTTCTAAAATAGGTAGAATCAAATTATTTTTTCCTGAATTATCATATAGAGCAGTGGCTGTCATCTGCCTTATTAATGGAAGAGCTGTCAGATGTAGGACACTATGTAAATAGAGCATATACTAAAAAAGTTTTACAGTGCTTCTCAAAGTTTTACAACTGGAAATGACTGGGAAAAAAGAAAATAAGAGTGAAATAGCTGCATTAACAAAGTATCTATTTTAGTAGATTACTTGACTAACACTAGATATGTTTTATACTTCATGGTTCATCTACTATCTTGCTTGAACACATCTGTGTAAGATCTTACCACACGTTCTGCATTTGGGAGAGCAATCAAGTAGATACAATTTTATTTTTATTTTTATTTTTATTTTTATTTTTATTTTTATTTTTATTTTTATTTTTATTTTTATTTTTATTTTTATTTTCATTAATTATTATTTATGTCAAACTTAAACATCTCTGTTTAATTTGCTACCACAGAACTTGAAATACTAATATTTGCTCAACTGATTATTAGGAAGACTAAATTCAAATCTATTAGGAATATTGAAAGGGTGCAAAAACCTTTGTAGTCAAACTGTGTAAATTTCAGCATTATAGAACCACTTGTCCTGGTTAGCCACAGACAGCAACTAAGTACTCTGCAGCCTCTTGCTCACTCCCCCCATCCAGGCAGGATGGGGAAGAGAAATTGGAGTGTTCCTGGCTGTGTTTCCTCTTGGCTTCTTGTGCACCTGCTCACTGGCTGAACATGGGAAACAGGAAAGTCCTTCACTTAGAAGTAAGCACGATTCAGCAACAACTCAAGTATCAGGACGTTATCAACATTATTCTCAGACTAAATCTAAACCACAACACTTACCAGCTACTAGAAAGAAAATTATCTTAGTTAAAACCAGGACACCACTTTAACAGAAAAAACTATCTGTACATTTCGAACTAATCACTTTGCCTAAGATGAAAGAAAAGTGAGAATTAGGACTTCATCCAGCTAATTACCCTAAAAGTCTACAGCATAAAACAGAATTAGAGAAGTTATGCTTTCATTACAGGGTTATAACACTGTCTAGATCCCTCTTTCCCATCTTTCAGAATTAGACTTACCTTTCTTTCCAACTGCAACAAAAATAGAGGACATTCAGTGACATAGCCATCACTTTGATCAAAAGAAATTCAAGATATTTGTTGGCTATGAGACAGGTTTTTTTACAATAAGTCATTATCATGTAAATTTAGGTAAGCAATTTTTAGTGATAATGTCACTGATGCTTAAGTTATAATGTGATAGTTTCAATTCTTGAATATTTATTTCACATTTAAAATACCAAAATTTATATTTTGCTTCTGGGAAATAAGTTTTCTCTAACCCTTGCAATATTACTTTTTAAGATGTTGGCAGATGGAAACTGATTTCTCAGGAAACCATGTTGAATTACTAAACTTGAGGAAGAGCTACCTAAACACTGCATGATTAATAATTATCTTTTTATCACAACAGATATTTAATAAAATATGCATGCATGATTTAGAAAATATTTGCAAGAAACGTTCAACTAAAATGTAATGAAAACTGAGTCAGATCAGTTTATTAAAACACATCGCAATTAATATGTGCACTGTTATTTGTAGGTCAAAATTAGAAGATCTGTTTGACTACATAAAAAACTTAAATTAGAGAAATTTTATAAATTAAAGTTATGTGAAGTCTAACTTTCTAGATGAAATGAAATCCAGTTTTGAAGACTGAGTAGTGATGCAGTGATTTTAAAAAGTATTATAAATGATGGCAGAATAAGGCACAGATTCTGAAGTGTAATACAAAGACCCTTATTGGTTTCAAGCGCTTCTTTTTATACTTTCCAAAGCTGTGATAAGATGCTCTATTTAATGTTTATTGGATACATGTTACTGTGCTCTCTTCATGAGCTGAGCGTGCTGTGGTTACACTGCATACACGATCAGCATGTGATGTTTCATTTTCCTGGATGCAGTTCATGCCACCTGATCAGCTTCAAGGTTGTTGCTGCACAAGCTTTAACAAATCAGCCATGCTTCTCATGTTGTTTAACTCATTCTGCTCTGCAGCATATGAATATATACGTAAATATATTACAAGTGTTAGCAAATGTAATTTTATGATAAACATACTTACGAAGAAAGGTAAACATATTGAAAGAAAAGTATGTTATTTTAAAAGAAGTGTTTCCTTTATAAAAGCTTCTTGAAAAAAAAAAGTTTATTCCTAATTTTCAGATGAAAATTACTTATTCCTCTTAAAATCTCTCCTTGAGGAAGTGCAAGTCTATGTTGCAGTGTACATTTAGAACTTCTAGGCCTTTTTTTTTATAAGCTTGTTTACCTTAAATACTCACTTTAAACCTCAGAATAAATCCTTATTTAAATATTAAACAAACATTAAAGACATCACGAATTGGATAGTGTATGAGGAGGTGTCTGAAGAATAGTGATGAGCATAGTGATGAGTGATGAGTGAAAGATTCTGAGTGAGAACTAGAGGCTGAGGCAACTACAGGCCACCCAATCAAGGGGAATTGATTAAAAATCCTTCTTGCTTCAGCCACAGTGCAAGTGACCTTATAATCAGAGACATCAAGACTGCAGGCAGCCTGAGCTGTGGTGGTCATGCACTGGCAGAGTTTGCAGTCCTAAGGATTATTCATCAGGCACAGACTAAAGTCAGGACCCCAGATACTAGGAAAGCAAAATCACAGCTGTTCAAGGAGTTAGTCAATAGGACCCCCTGCAAAATTGTCCACAAAGATAAGGGAGCAGAACAGAACTGGCAGATCTTTAAGGATACTTTTCATACAGGAGAAGAACTCTCAGTTCTCAGGTGTATGAAATCATGAAAGGAAGTTAAGAGTCTGGCATGGATGAACCAAGACCTCCTTGTCAAAGTAAGAGGAAAGTAGGGAAGGCACACGCACTGGAAGCTGGGACAGGTCCTGGGAAGAGTATAGGGAGTCTGTCTGGTTGTGTGAGAATGAGATTAGGAAGGCCAAGGAGCACCTGGAGCAGAATTTATTAAGAGATGCAAAGACTAACAGGAAGGACTTCTATAAGAATGTCAGCCAGAAAAGGTCAAAGAAACCCTCCTCAGTAAGCCATAGAGGCAAACTGATACAGAGAGATGAGGAGAATGCTGAGGTACTCAAGAATGTTTTTTTGCCTCACTCTTCACTGGCAGACAATTTTTAGTTGTCTAGGGTAAAATAAAATATTTCTTTCTTCAAAGTCAAGTGAATATGTCAACATGAAACTAGTAGAGAACAGTTCAACTCCAGTTTAGTGAAGCTTGATATTTATGTAGAGTCATAAGCACTTCAAAAGGGAAAATAAGCACACTGATTTTGGGCACTGCATCTCCACTAACCACGTAATAGCTGCTTATCTTAAAAACTAAGCACTTCTAGAAAGTTAGAGTCTGTTTATCTTTAGCAATTATCTGAAGATTATTGCTCAATAAAGAAAAGTTGCATTTTTTCCTAAAAAGTATTTTAAAAGCAGCTCTTATGTTCCCACTTCTGAAATAGTATTGCAGCGCAGTTATTAAAAATGCCTCTGCCAGAATTAAGGTGCAAATAAGACCATATGCCAAAGTCAACAGTATGGATTTTATTTAACAGCTAATATGAGAGGGAGGGAGATGGGGTAGAGAAAGAGAGAGAATTACAGTCACCAGCCCATGGGTAACCCTACTTGTGGTCTTCTCTGTGGTGTAGGTTCCTAGACCGTTCTTCCGAAGGATACACTTCTGTACAGTCCAGCTCCCAATTATCCAGAGCCATATGTGTTATTCCCACAACTTGGGGTGGCATGTGAGTAAGCAGTGGCTCGCTTTCCCACAATTTGCCATTGTAGGCATTTTTATCTGAATAGGTTACCCAGATCTTTTTCACCAGGCCTGGCATCTTCCTGTTGTTGCATCTTTTCCCACAGTCTGCACAGTGGAGTCTTGGTGTGCTAATTCTAAACCTTTCACCTCTGTGTAGGCCTGAAATTAACAACTTCCTTTTCTCCATCTATGCCTGTCTTAATTTGGCTTGTCTTGTGGGAGCTTCCTCCGTTGTCAGTGTTTGAGAAAATTTACTGAGTTCTTTAAGTCCTGACAACAGAATCAACTGGAAAGGAACTTAGAAGTCCAGACATGGTCCTTACCATAAATTTTTGCAGCAGTATTGTATGAAAAATAGAATAAAATGAAACAAAACTAATTGCATGGATGGGATTCTTATGTCTCAGCACAGATGTCACTCTTTTTCACATGACTGCTCAATCTGAGAGAATCAGACTCTGCTTTTCTGCTTTCTGCTTCTTGCACTCCTGGCTGACCACAACACAGCCTTGGGAGGAGGAGCACAGTGATTTTGAAATGTCTCTTAGAAGATGAGGACACCAGTTCTCAAGGGCTACAGAGTAGGAACAGCATGCACCTGTTGCAGAGTGTACTTCATGCTCAGGTGGGTAGGAAGTCTGGGCATTAGTGTGAGTACATTCTGCACTTTGGGCAAGAAGATACATAATGCAGACAGATTTTACAGAATATTTAAAGTTTTAAAGGGAATGCACTAAACTGGTATTAAGACAAAAGCTGGACCTAGATGCTTGGCTGCAGTGAATCTCTTTCCTTTTTGTCTGAATGTTTTATAACCTAGTCAAGAAGGCAACTTTCCCAAAATGTGGGCCATGACAGTTTTATTCTCTCTAGGATGAGAGTTTTGTTTCCTGAAAGTTTTACACCAGAAGCCAAATGCTCCAACATCCAAAATAAATGCTTTAATCACAAAACTCAAATTCATAAGGCAAATATCACTCTATTAACCCTATGCTCACTTGCCTGGGCAGGCACTTGACAGTTTGTGTGAACACTGGCAAAATTTAAATAATTAAAACAATTAAATAATTTAGTTAATAAATTAATTTATACAGGAAATTAGGGAGTATACATGAAACACCCATAAGCTATATCTTTTTAATGATACATCCATCCTTTCTCAGAGAGTATGACTGAAAATTGTAGAGGAAAACATGGCTTATAGATTGAGTGATTACAGCCATGAAAAAATATAACATTTCAATATGAAAAAAAAATACTCCCTAGCAGGACCATCATGTGTTGGAGAAGTTAAAGAATGAATTTGACCATGCTCTCAAGTAAAATAGCTGTATGGAGAAGCTATATAGGCTTGTCTATGCTATGTTATTGTCTACTTAAAGCTAGAATAAGCCTTTTCCTTATGCATTTAGTGGATTCCACCTCCTGAGATGGTCCATGATCTAAAAGTACAGCCGTATACAGGACAGTTGATATGCTTAAACACCATATGTGCTTAAAGCACCTTGACATATCGGACCCGATAAATGTAATGCATGGCTGCTCTGTATGTTTATGTTGAAAGAAAATGAAGTCTCACTGTTGAACATAATTCTAGCCCAGAAAGATAACCAGAATTCAAATCAAACCTATAAAAAATAGTAATTCTTCTCAAAGATCAACATGACGGATCATGATCTGTAGGATTATTTTATTTTTCTGTCAACTTTATATACATATATTCGCACTATACACCTACATCATGCACATTGGTATTTATCCAGAAAACAATTGTTTATCCTGAAAACAATCAAATTAATGGAGGCTTTTTTTCTCATCATTCTGAGTCTGTTTAATTACTGTGAATTTTATCACAGAGCAAGCTAAGATGAAGTGGTTTTATGTAGTTGTGATCTTGTATGTGTGTGCTGCCCTGCAAAGTGGAATCTAAAATACTTTCAGTGAGGCTGTTACTGACATTTACTTTCTCTGTCTGGATTCTAATTTTCACAAAATATATAAAGAGTTAATTTCTTTTAGTTTTTTTGCCTTTCTTTCAAATTTCATAAGCAGCAGACTGCTAATTCAGAAGATATGAGAGAGAAAAACATCAAAATCCATGTGATAAGAAGCATTTGTAGTAAAACATCCACACAGTTAATTAATGGCATCCACACATTCTAGTATTTACATCTATTGTCATAATTTCTCCTTGGGTTTGATCCCACAAAATTCACATGCAGAGCAACATGTGTATTAATAAGTGTAATTTAAAGCCCTGCAAGCACACAAAAATTTATAATAATGAGAACCCTGCTGGAAGTCACTGCTGAGAGCCTTAGGCAAGGTAAATCTTCTAAGAGGAACCAGAAGACAAACATCCTATTAGCATGAGAAAGCCTTCTCTTTTTCTTTCTTTTTTTTTCCTTCTATGCGTGTTTTAGTCTTTGTATCCCCACTTATATCTACAGTTATTGCTACATATCATTATCTAAAGGAACTGTGTATATTCCCCCCATAGCACACATTAAACGTACCTGATGACTGATAATAAAATATATGATTCTCCATTCATTTTAGGCTCCTGTCTTATTAGACAAAGGAGGAAAACTTTGTATCTTTTACAGAATAAATCAATACCAACCAAAGTAATTATCAAAAACTACTCCCCCACCACCCAATTTAGGTAGCCCTCACATTCACAGCCAATATCCAGCCAGCTCTACCGTGAAATCTTTTCGGTCCTTCAAGTCTCTTAACTGCTCTATTTTATAAGTCTAAATTAAAAACAAACAGTTAAAATAAAGGTCATGACCAGCCTTTGGTATTTGATCTGTTTTCAAAAAATAAAACCACACACAATTATGCCCACAACAAAAAACAATCAAAGAGCAAAATACAAAATGAAAAATAAAATCCTCAATAAATTATTTCCTTAGAAACAAGACAAACAGCCAGCAGGGTATAGTAGAGCAGACAATATGCACACCTGGCTAATCAGGTGGTGGCTTCTGTATTTTATCAATAAACGGATTTTGCATGAGTTTTTTCTAACACTTAGGAAGCTTGAGAAGAAATTCTATTCCTCAGAATTCCTAGCTATTAAATGAAATTATTCCCAAACTTAAAGTTTGTTGACACAAAATTGAATTGAGAAAAATATCAGTAATTCAAAGAATAAAAAAAAACCCAGAAAAGAATTATTGCAGTTATTGCATAATCAACAAAATAAGACACTGAACTTTCAGTTCGATGTATACTTTTTAAAGCATCAATTTTTTAAAGAATGAAAATGCTCTCACAATTATTTCAAGAGCCCTTTGTTTTAAGATTGCAAGGAATATATGTTTGAATAACAATCTGTTTTATATTATAACAGAATTTATGTTTACTGATGTGCTCATATAGTTCTTAGGTCACAATGAACCTAAAAAGTTCAAAACCAGAAGTTTTTAAGAATTAATTGATCCTTTTCAATTTTGAAAATTTTTCTTCCTTAAAGGATATATTTATGCATTCGAATTTAGTCTGGATCATCTTGTACAGCTGTAAGTGTTTTTTGTTTTGTTGGCTTTGGTTTTGGTTTTTTTGGGGGGAGGAATTTAACTATTATTATTAGATATGTTATTAATTAATACCCTCATTTAAAAAAAAAAAAGTCATGCTTGTTCATATGTAGTTTGGGTATAAAATCTTAATGCATTCTTAAAATGCACAAAATTTGAGGTATGTGTTCTTTCAAATAAAAGATTTATTTCTTCTTTAGAAAACAGGGAGATTGATAATGCAGCAGTATTTCAAAAAGGATTTAAATTTTGAATTCTTTTAACTCAATCACTTGCAAATTCTCGTAACACTTACCTTGTCCTCAAAGACCAAGAGAGATGTCTCTAGGCACTAAGATGTCGAATTTAAGACATTGTCTTATTCAGAACAGACAGTTCATATAGCAAAATTGCCACCTCAGGGTAGGAATTAACATCTTCAGAACAGTGGAATCTTTCACTAAAAGAACCTGTATTCCTCCATTGATAACTTAGATGAAGGATCTGTTAGTGAAGTACCTCAAGTTAGGCAAGATGTATCTAGTACTAGGGTTCATGGAACAAGGTCAAACAGTATGTCATTTTTATCACCTTTGTGGAGATTCTGGTTAAAATTATTATATGAATTTTGCAATCAAAAATGAGAAGAAGTTAAAACCAGGACCCATGATCTCATCAGGAAGGTTTAGATGTGCCTGAAGTACAGTCTTTGATAAACTGCAAATATTTGTGAATGTTGTTTTGCACATGTGGAAGACAGGTGAGTACAAATTTTCAATTTGCACATTTTCAGGAGCAGCAGAGGTGCTGGGAACTATGGCATCAGGATCAGACCTAGTGAGGTGAACAGGGTCAGATGCAGCCCTGGGATATACACAGAGTGCCATGGGGACAGGTTTGTGCAGGCCAGAAGAAGGGGCCAGCTCACTTATGGGGTCTGGCTTAGCAGGGCCAGGCAGGGCAGGGCTGCACTGCAGCTCAGGCAGGGCTGCACTCAGCCTAAGGCAGAGTTCAGGGCTGGGGGGGCACCTCAGCTGTGACCATCCTGCAGCTCTGCCTGAGTCTCCTCCCACCACCATCAGCTGGGTGGGGTCCTCCCCATGACTGCACTGGCTCTACCTTGCTCTTGACTAAGAAAAAAGTAGAGCCAAAAAAAAGCAAGCCTCTGAGGAAGGCGGGGATTGAAATACTCTCAAAAGGATTCCACTGATAAGCTTTGCAGACATAATCATCCGCGCATCTTATTTAACATTAATTGTCCCTTTCTTTTTCATATGTTCTCCTTGACAGGTAAATTCATTTTAAAAAGGACTGGCCTCAAAGCTCAGAGTTCTTCATAGCAAATTACCATTTTCATGATTTTCACATCATAAAGCACAACAGGATGCTCAGAAGAGTTTGATTCAGTAGTTCTTAATAACACTAGGTCCAAAATTAAATGCAAGTCTTTGAAGCGTCAACTGTAAAATAATTTACTGTTCATCATACATTATAAGGTATATCCTGACACTCTTCAGTTTAAGCATATTACTTCAAAAATCATATATGAAATTTCTGTACTTGGCTGTAACTCTTATTGAAGTGCAAAAAATTAGAGATATTTATTGCAGAGTGTTGCACATTTCAAGATTAATCTAAATGAAATCTCCCATTATTCCCTTACTGACTGTCAAAATTTTAAAAGTAGTTTTCCAGTAACTTACATAATTTATACTTGTCGATGCCTTTATTTGGAAATTTAGTGGCAGCATAAAGCATTCATTCTTATATACTCAGCTTTCAAGGTAAAAAATATCTAAAGATTAAATAGCTGCTGTTTAATTCATTTAAAATCATGCATATTGTCTGTGGTTATATTCACTTATATTTCTGAAGTAATAAAGTGGTATTCAACATTAAAAGAAAAGATTTCAGTAACAACAATAACATAGTTACAGTAGCGTTCTGGCTTCTGAGGCTCCTGTTCATTTAAGAGTGAAATACTGAGTTTCAGGGTTTTTTTGGGGTTTTTTTTGTTTGTTTTTTGGTGGGGTTTTTTTGGTGGGGTTTTTTT
>JANRGV010000051.1:68328635-68339557 GCA_024734035.1 Alethe castanea
TTAAGAGTGAAATACTGAGTTTCAGGGGTTTTTCGGGTTTTTTTTTTGTTTGTTTTCTGGTGGGGTTTTTTTGGTTTGTTTGGTTTGGTTTGGTTTGGTTTTTTGTGGTTTTTGGGGGTTTTTTGGTGGTTTTTTGGTTTTTTTTAATCTTTTTGTTGTTGTTGTTGTTGGGTTTTTTTTCCCCTTTAGCTAAATAATAAGAACACGGATAATGCAACAATTCTCTAAGCCATTCTTAGGAATTTATCTCATAGTGATGGAAAGAGAAAGAATCTCGACTGCAATTTCTATAAATGGTATAATTGATTGACATTTATTTAGCACAGTTGAGCTTACTGCATCATAGGAGCTCTTTCAAAAATTATTGTATTACTCTTAAGTCAGTGTTGTCATAGTTTAACCTCATAGGCAGGTACACAACACACAGGCATTCACTCACTCCCTTACAGAAGGTTGAGGGTGGATTTCTAAGGGTAAAAGTGCAAAAATATGGGTTGAAATAGAGATGATTTAATAGAGAAAGACAAAGTTGCTTATACCAGCAAAGCAAAAAGAGGAATTAATTCACTACCTTTCTCAGCAGACATGTGCGCAATTTTCTCCAGGAAAGCAGGATTTCATCATCTATATCAGCTACTTGGGAAAATAAATGCCATAATTGCTAATTGTAACCCCTTCCTCCTTTTTCACCCAGTTTTACTGTTGAGTACAATGTCATATGTGTGAAATATCCCTTTGGTAACCTGGGGTCAGCAGTCCCAGGTCTGTCCCCTGCCTAAATTCTTATGCAGCTTTTTCCTACTTGCTAGTGAGAAGGGAAGAAAAGAAGCAGAAAAAGCCTTGATGCTGTGCAAGCACTGCTCAGCAACAGCTAAAACATCAGGCTACCATCAACACTGTTTTCAGCACAAATCTAAAACATTCCTGTATGGACTGCTATGAAAAAAACTAAAGCTAGCTCATCAAAGTCAGGATAGCCAGTTACAATAGTTATATACACTAGTTGGTATTGATAGATGAAGATCATTTTGTCTTGCCATCCTGCTTCCACTGGCAGGGAAAGAGTGAATACTTCTCAGATACAGACAGAAGTGTATTTATTAAATGCTGCAATCATTCAAAGACAAACAGATGGCTGCTATTCAAACAGGGAAAAGCAGTGATTATACACATCTGTACAATACCAATAAACTCTAATATATCCGGGAGCAATTAACTGCTTTTTTTAGAGCAAAGCAAAGAGTTACTCAGAACAGTTTTCATTTCATTATTTGGTCAATTTTACATAGGAGCTCTAACTATGCATAAATGGTTTTCATAATAGCGAACACAGTAGGTTTCAATGATTGCTTACTGTGAGTTGGAAATGCTCACATAGAAATATATTATAATTTCTTTCCATAAATGCCCCCCTTTTTCTCTGATTTGCTGTTAATAGGAATTTGAGTCAAGATTTCTTTGTACAATTACTTCCCAATTCTCTCTTAGCCCTTCACTGGACTGACATGACAAAAATTTTAGGCCCAAATTGCATGGCATATGTCAAGCTGGAAATGTACATAGGAGACAAAAACTGAAAGCTTTTGCCTCAAGACTTATGCTCTCTTGTGAGTTCTAAAGTACTGGCTTCTCTGCCTGCTCCTGAACTTGAGTTTCACAGTTTATAGTACTGAAACAAAAGTTCAGCCATCTGGACAGCTATGTTTATGGGTTATGTTATCCTACTACGTTCCTGTGCAGCTTTTCCAATGAGACTTTAAGCAACTAAATCCTCCCTCTAGAAGTAACATTCATAGGCAATGGATTGTTGTTTAAATAAATTATTATACTTTCCTTAGCTAACCTCATTCGTGTTAACATTCAACAGACTTTGACTATCCAACCCAGCAATATGTCATCAACTCCCAGATTTTGAGTTATATCCAAAAAAAAAAAACGTCTAAACAGTGGACTCCAGCTGCCCACTGTCTTAAACAGTTGGTTTTTCTCTTGACTCCATTTTGGAACATTCAAGTGATTATGTCCAGAGAAAATTTGTTTTACATGGTACTAGCTTTAGTAATAGAGATGTAAGGTAGTCTGTCTTAACTGGCCTTAATGCTTGAAACAGGTTATTTGTTCATTCCTTATACTCTTTTTTATCAATGATATAATCATGGACATCAAGGTCAACAGAGAATATCACCTTATCCAATTTGATTTTATTAATATAATACACTTCATATTTCTTGCAGATATTTGGTGCTGAGCACAATTGTATTGGGTACCTTTACTTTTACTTGTATAGACAGACCAGATTCCTTCTACCTGGGCATAAGACCAAAGCTTTGGTTTAGAAGCACCACAAGCCCAGATCTCTGAGAGCATGCTGATTATGAGGAATTTCCATCTTCTCTAAAGCAGTGACAAAGCTTCAAGGACAGAGGTGACTTTTACCTCATTAGATACAAGTCAAGACAAAGCAGTGTGTGTCTGTGCGTAATCATTCAGAGGTAGCAAACATTCCTGATTCTCTTGTAAGTCACTTATATTTTTCTGGTCTAAATCAGAAACTAATCAAAATTATATGGTTTGTTCTGAAATATTAATCTGATCAATATTTTCTTAATTTGTTACTTTGCTTATTTTTAATAATTCTATATACTCCAAATCACTTCTTAATTTTCCTAGTAAATATTTTCCAAAATGAAACCAGGCATAACTAAGCCCAGAAAATGATTTCTCAGAGACTCCATGAGAGTGGGACATACTCTCACTTTAACAAGGTTAGTGGGTATTTGCCAGCAAGTGAGTTTTTTGTCCCATTTAATACACATAGTGTGAATCCCACCTAATTTTACATTTTTAACACTATATAATTGTGAATCCTCTGATCTGTACATATCCAGATATCTTGTCTTCACTGTCGCTTCCATCAACCAGCAGATATAAAGTTACAGAAAATAAAATTATAAACATCAAAAAATCCTTAAAAATTCAAATTAATATCAAATAATATAAACATACTTGAGTAAATTAATATCCTTTTTTTTTTACAGTATGAGTGTTTATATGTTCAAATTAAGGATTCTAGTATTGTATTATTTATTTAAACTGAAAATCAAATTCTAAGAGTTTATTGAGTTTTGGAAGAAAGACAAGTTTAAAAATCTGAAAAAGCCCAAAAAAACGAAGAACAAAAACAAAAACCCCAAAACAACAACAACAACAACAAAAATCCAAACAAACAAAAAAATACCCAAAACAACAAATACCAGCCCCTTGCCCCTCCAAACCCTTAATCTCACATATTGCAAGTAAAAAGGGATACACTGTAATAGGTATTCCTGAAAGGGTGGGTATGTAGAAAGAAATTGAAGCTTCATGGGCAAAACCAGAGAACCTTCAGGAATTTGCTCTTGACATACAGTATTAAAAAATAAGGAAGAAAGAATTGCTGTCGACACATGCATAACATTTTATACACAGTAAGAATGCAAAGACAGTAAGATGTTAAAAAAAGGGTCAGAGTCCCTGAAAGACAATATACACAGGATGGACAGAGAGAGAAATTCATTCAATATTAGACATGCTGTGCCTGATCGGTGCAACTGCTTCTCTGCAGCAAATTCCCCTTCACTTCCAGCAGAGAAAACTCTGTTTTTTGATTTGCCCCTCGGCACATTTTGCAGAATGTATGTAAATATTTACCTACAGAACTCATACTGTCAATATTGCAGGCACATATAGAGATGCCTGGGGCACAAACAAGCTTTCCAAAGGTGTCAGATGTAATCTATATAATGCTTCAGACTATTCTGAAGCAATATTAATTTATAGGAAGCCAATGTTTTAACAGTAAGAAGACCACAATTACTTTGAATAAGAAGTGTGTAGGGACAAATTACCTTTCCCACACTTTATTGAAATAATAGTATGATAAGGAAACAGAAGGGAATTAAGATGCAACATGGGGGATAATATGAAATGGGAACACAATAAAGTGTTTTGACTGCTTGAGAATCTACAGATTTTGAACCACAAATACATTAAGAACCATCAATATGTTTGAGCAAATTGGAAATTCAGTAAGTATCTATTTATCAGGATATCTGTTCTATTGTTCAAAGATGTCAATTCTTCATGCCCTGTACAGAAATTGTCACAGGATTCACATAAGAAATAAACCAGGAAAATGTGCAACTGGTATGAGTTACGTAGAACTTAAAAATTAATTCCCTAGTTCTTATCTGTATACTTTTCTAAGTTGATTTTTCCAAGATAGCAGTATTCAGCAATAGCAATTTCCAGTATAATGAGACTAAGTCTAAACTCTGAAAATATAAACTGATGGACTGCCTTGGGGATAGGCACAGGCTTCTGGCACTTTTTTATTTAGTATTATAGATACTGTCAAGGAGAATATCTTCCCTTCTGATTCTCCCCAGCAGCTAAATGAATATGTACATGTGCATGCTTATGAACCTGCTTGGGTTTATAGACTATTGAGAGGAATGTGCTCCCTTCAGATATCATGTATGCTGAGATTCAACACAAAATAATGATGTAGCTTCACTAAACTACTTGACACTAACCTACAGGATATAAACTATCAACACCAGTTATATTTTGGCATATTTCAAATTGTAATCATAGTTGAGGGAAAGTTATGCACAGTTTTATGGATATTTATACCTTGCATACCATTCTTTCAGGTTATAGCTACTGAATAAGGCAGAGAACATCTAGTTTATGGGTTTCCTGTAAGGCTGGAAAATAAAACAAATAAAGACTCATATTTCAGGATTAACTGAGCAAAGTCTTACTTCTATGTCTGCCTGACAAATCAAAAATAATTCAGATAACTCAACATCTAAGGAAATAAAGTGATGAACGAGGTTTCTTTCTGGCCAATGGAAAAAACATACAGCCCTACTAACCATAATATCTAATATTACTACAACACATTAAGTCTTAGCTAGGTCACAAAACCATTGTCTTGGCTGGAGTTCAAACAAAAATATTAATATTTTGGGGTCAGTGAGGTTGCAGACACATGAAGTTTTTTGAACCTAGGAAAATTCTACCTTTCTGTTAAAATTCTCTGGTCAAGTCCAAGCTGCCACTCAAATTTAGTTATACCTAACTGTAACTGTTAATCCTTTCTTATTGACTTCAAATACTGCAGGTAGGTTTCTTTTAAACAGGTACTGTACATTCAGCTATGTTTCAAAAGTAAGTTTACAAAAAGTAAAGGAAAAATATTTTGAAAATATAACTGAAAAGAAAATAAATCTTTTTGCCTACTTTCTCCTTCCCAACTTTTTCATGTGAACATGAAAACATCTTACCTTGCACTGGTTTGAAGAGTTTGAACTTCCCCACATTGGCTGTCTCAAAAATTAGCTGTGTCCGCCTTTTGGCATCCTAGAGTCATATCTGAATGGAAATCTGGTAGCATTTCCAGCAGCACTTCATCAAGCTGGAGGCCCTGGAGTCCCTTGTTTTCAAAGGAAAATTGTAGCTCAGGTCTTTACCTAACTTCAGATGTTGAATCCAAATCTTAACTGAAAGTTTATAGAATAGTAGCAGGTTAGAATGATAGTAAGTTAGAGAAGCAGAGAAAAAAAACCAAACACCTTAACAATATTCTCATCAGATACATATTTTTTAAAGAAAATGAAGATATTGAGTCTTCTCAAGTTTTCTGAGTCCCCTAGACCTATCAGAAATTCAAAATTTAAGAGAACAACAAAAAAACCTGAATACATTGCTTTTGAAAATAAAAATAAAAAAAAATCAAAAAAACCCCAAACTACTTGTTGTGTAAATATTCCTGGAAGACATTTTTTACAACATAAAGAATTAAACTTACAATATTGGTGATAATTGGTGAAAATAAAAAGAACAAAAATCTCATGTTTTGTTACTTCCTAATGATACTCATTCTTGTTTATAGCAGCAAATATGGAGCTTGTTGTGACAGTGACATTAGATTATTTTCCCTTTATTTTCCTTCTCTATTTGTTAATGTTTCTTTTGCATTTGCTGTAACCTAAATGATTTGGTTTATATTGCAATGCTGTTCAGATTCTCCTAGATGAGCATCCCTTCATTGATGGTAATTGAGGTTGGCTGCCATGGAAATGCTAATTTGGTAGCAGTCAGTGTCAATCAGTCCTCTTCAGTTATATTCACAGAAAATATGTGGTGGTCAAAGTGAAGATTCTAACAAGTAATCAAAGCTACTGACAGAAGGGGAAAGTCTTAAAATACAATTGTGCATGTAGGTTCCTGGTCTTGTTTTTCCTGTCATGTTCATTTAAGCATTATAAATAGAAGTGATATATAGGAAAACATTTTAAACTCAGTATGAAAATTGCCTTGTCTCTCATGTGCAAAAGGCAAGCAAACATCTACTTTTGAATTTTAAGAAATTCAGTTTTTGAAATTATAGTCTTCCACAGTAGGATTTTACAGTCAAATGCTTAATTATTGAAAAAACAACAACAACCTCTTTCTTCTAACATTGGTGTTGCTAGTATTACAAGCACTCAAAGCATCTGTACCTGTAGGATTTCTCTAGCACAAAAAAAATGCTTTTAAAGACAATAATAAATGACATATTGGAAAGATGGAAACACCACAAAAATATGCATGAATCCACCAAATGATATTTTTGTGGTTTTATTCACTCCAAATTGGACTAACTAGAGTTATTACTTTTTTGATAGACCAGTGCTAGCCATCATAAAGAATAAAAATGTTCACTGGGAAGATGTAGTTCTTCATAATTCTGCATGGCCTTCCAACAATATGATAAATACTGTTGCCTACTAGCTTATTCAATCACCTCAGGTAGGTTAAGAAGAAAATATTAAATATTATCATTTACAGTGGGACTTATTTTCACATACTTACAGTGTAAACTATTACAATTACATTTAAATCGTATAGTGAACTATTAGTGGAGCAAAAAATTTTTGGGGTTTATGTGAATGCTTTCCACAATTTTCCTTGCAAATTTCAACCAAATATTTTTGCACATTTATTTAAGGCCTCGGCCTGTTTTATTTCAATTGGAGGAACAAATCCCATAGCCATTACTGAACTTTGTCTTGGTTTGCGGACACAAGGGATGAAAAAGCCAAGGGGGTTTTAATTGTGGTTTTCAGCTACCTGATGTGCAATTACAAGAAAACAGTTTTCTTGGATAAGCACATCAAAAGCCAGGCTGTGCAATCTCTACCCTTGGAGTTATTCCTACTTTGGCTGAATGCAGATTGATCTTACTTTTTTTAGCCCTGACTCGAGAAGTAGATTGGACTGAATTATCTCTCCCTTGAATATAAAGACGTTAACTTTCAATATATATCTTAGAGAAATGAGAAAAGAACAAACTCTTCTATTTAAAGGATATTGATTTAGTAGTTTTACAAGCTTGTTTGGGCTTGGTGTTGGTTTAGGGGTTCTGGGGCAAGAAGGTTTTATTTTGTTTCTCCTTTACTTTTAAAACGAAAACTTTGGTTGAAGTTCAGTGGAATTTTCATTCCAGATGCGAATACATCAAAAAGAAGAAGACAGGAGAAGATATGGAGACTGTGTATATGCTGGTAAACAAAAGAGAGGGAGAGATGTAAGTCTTTATAAAGATAAGAGAAGACTGTCTTGCTGGTGTATTTTTCGTTTTGTTTTCTCTTGCAGCCCAAACACTTTGGTATCTATAAATGATGAACTTCAGACTCCATTTTGCAAGATGGAAGGAGAGAGAGATGTAGCTACATGGGGTGATTAAAGGTGAGAGTCCAATTTGTCTCATTGAAGGATTCCGGATTCTGTTGAAGTAATAGGTAAGATACAAGCTGTTGAAACTGGAGCAATCTTGGCCATTCTACTGTTTGGAAGCAGTCTGTAGAGCAACCAATCCCCATAATGGTTACTACATCCCAGCTTGGACAAACATATCTGTGTTTGTCCAAAATAGAGAAAGGCAACACAATAATACTTAACTATCAGTAGTATGAGGATCAGTTCCTTGGTCTGTTTTCCATGCCAGTATAGATCTGCCACAAATTTTATGAGCTCCAGTTTGCAAAATCCAGGAGTTGTGTGAAATTGTACATGAGAGAATGGTAAATTTGCAGTAATTTGGATAACATTTTGTGTTAATGGTCTTTCAATAACCCAAACATGATTAGTTGGACAAGAAAATGGAGTTTTATTTATACAGAGATGCAGAGTCATTTATTTAGCTATTTATGGATGATTATGTTCATAGAAAGTTATTTCTTAGCCACACACTTCAGTGACATTTAAGTATCACTGGAGAACATCAGTAACAAACAAAGTAAATGTTCAGATTATTTTTTCATCATTGATTGCTATTTTGTAATTGAAAGCTTCTTGCTCTATATTGGAGATAACCAAAAATATTTTTATTTCTAAATAGAAGTAGGGTCTTCATCAAATTAAGAAGTATAAAGTTCTTTTTGCAATTGAATCTAATGGAAGTATAATTAGAGAAAACAAACACATGGTGACGGTTGTGGAAAGACCAGATATAAACTCAAACATAGCAGTTACCGATATTTTTTTAAAACCCTCCAGAGTACAAGTAAATTTAGTAGGGATGATAATGCTGGTTAAAGTGTGCTTGCACAAAAATTATTATGTATTTATATTATTTATTTAATAAATAATAATTATCTCTGAAAAGATAAAATATGGTTAAGAGCATGCGGTTAATTTATATCAAAGCATTATTATACTTTATTATTTAATTCTGATTAATTTAGGTTTCAGAGAGACTCTTAGAATATCTTGAATAACTAAGAAAATGCCATTGTGGCCTCTAAACTTCGTGCAGGTTCTTAGTTTCTGTCTCCATATGTTGTCTATTTTATGATACCTCTTCAAATTGTCCAGAAGACAACCTGCTCAAGAATTTCCTATATTTATTTTGAAGAGCCTTTCCAAAATAGTACAGTGTGAATATTGTATACATGTTTTCTAACGTTTTTCTTTACTTTTTTCTTTCTTTTTTATTCAGCTCAGTGATTCACCTATATCAGTTTTGAGTGATTCACCTATGTGAGCTTTAACTTCACCTGAATTCTCTGGCTGAAAACAAAAGTTGTGTGCAAGATTTCCTGTGCTGAAGATTGTTCCTTGATATAAATCATTAAAGAACAGCAAAACCTAACCCATGCCCAGCAATATAGACATCATAATGGGGAGGTTATGAGAAGTCAATCTTCCATCTCTTTGTAGGCTATAAAAACTCTGCATTTACTTCATCCATTCCTATCTACCTACCTGTCAGGTGCTAGGGTTTTTCTAGGGGTAAGGCTGGCCCTAGGACATTCTCTTCATTCCATAATTTAGCTTACTCCTGAAAGAGGAGTAGCCATACAACTATTAGAAACATATTATTATATATAAAAATATTTAGCAAAACCAGAGAAGTGTCCACAAACTCAATGACTACCAAATTTAGAGAGAAAGGTTCAGTCCAGGCCAATATCTTTCTAAATTAAATAGGATTATTGCCTTCACACCTTCAAACTATGACAAATCTGTTTTGTATTCTGCCTTTTCCATCTTAATTTATCCACAAGGGCTAACTGTACTTAATAGTAATGAAAATCACACGGTATAGCAAAATGAAACAAAAATGTTGGTAGAGAAAATTTATGACTATGGTCTAGCAATTTGTTAGTTTTGAAATGAATTGATTTTAGGAGTTAGCATAAACACCACCAAGAATAAGTCTATGAGGTCTTTGTGTTCACTATATTGTTTGATAAAATCAGTACCAAGTGTCTCTGTCAAAGTCCAGACACCATGCTCTAGAGGTCAGAAGGAACATACAAGCCACATCTGAGATTAAACTAGTGTGTTATTTTTAGAAAATTCATTAGAATTCAAATGAAAGTAGTTAATAAAAATCTGGAGAGTAACATCCTAAAAAGCAGCATATTCATGATGCAGAGACTTAGAAAAGAAAAAAAATAACCACAGATGCTTTAAAACACCATGATTTAAGACTCTTCAAAATTTTTAAAAGTGCACCTTTATGTCTCATGCATATTAGCATATACAAAAAATGAGTATATCTTAGATTATATAGGAATACATGTCAGTAAGTTTCACAAGTGTCAGTGCGTGGGGATGTGGGTGTATGTGTGTACAAGCGGAGGTATGCAGTTTAACACATTTACTGTTCAGAATTTGTCCTAGAGTCAACTCTTACCCAGAATTATATTACCATTTTATGTTATCCTTTTGCTATTTAATTCCCATATTTAACAAAACCCTCTGGAGAAGAAGAGTTCAAAATTATATATATATTTTTTGTGCATTTTTTTGGCAGTTCTGCTATCTCTATGATTGCCACCTGACATATTTTCTGTCAGGGTATTTCACAGGCTACAACAGCTGTTTGTGAAAATGGGTGGCATGAGGGTGTTCTTAGGTGGCATTAGTGAAAGGGGAAGATAAGACAAAGATGAGTCCTGTATATGATACAAGGAGGACTAAATCCATTGTAGGAATTAATTTCCTAAACTATTTTAATAATTTGGAGTTCAGTTTTAAACCATAAAATTCTAAGGATTGAGTTGTTTAAAAAAGAGAATGTTGTGGGAGGAATGAGGAACTGTCCTTTGTGTGTAAGAGGAGTATAATTAAAAAATGACAGTATGTATTGTGAATCACCTGGAAAGACTGCAGAACTGCTTCCTGCCAAAGATCAGGGATATAATGGAATGAGATTTTTGTCACATTTTAGGTGCAGAATACATGGGATATAAGACTGTATGTATCGTGTGTATATTTCTGTATGAGATCAGTGACTGTGTAGCTTGGTTCGCTTAATTAACCTATACAACACAGAGTATGATGGACCAGGCTGATAGAATGTGTCCTAGACAATATAATATATG
>JANRGV010000051.1:68346433-68357068 GCA_024734035.1 Alethe castanea
CTCTACTAAGAGAATCAGTTATGACTGGAAAGTATTGCACTGCAGGCATTTTTTTGTCAGATGCTGAGAGTTTCATTTTTATTTTTATGATGTATTACTTTTTGTCCACTTCAGATGCTTTACCTGACACCTAACTCCAGCTAGAAGAGACATTTATCAAATTGGCAACTGATAGAAAGAAGAAACTGGTTTTATTATCATTGTCCTCTGTCTTGCTCAGACCTCCCATAAGGCCCACACAGTATCCTCAATCTTGTGAAGCTTTTTGGAGGCTTGACTATTACTGGACACTTGAATATATTTCTGTCAACTATTAATTGCTTGCTGGTGCTTAGAAATTAATTTCTGACCGGGAAATCCAGGTATCATCAGTGATATTGGTGTCACTTAACAAACCATCTAGGGACCTGATTCAGTGATGTAAACACAGTTTCTCAGCTCATCTGAAATGCCCTAAAACTCATTTTTCATAAAGACAGATCTCCTATAGAAACTGTCCAGTATGTCAGTCCCATGCAAGAATTCTGCAAAGACAATATATTTCGTAAGAGTGGGCATGTTACTTTGATGGGAATAACTACAAAAAAATACTTTTATCAGTGGATCCTCTTTGTGTAAAATACACATTCTTCCAATAAATTATATTAATAAAAAATAAGGAATGCATCTTAAAATGTGTGTGCCTATATACAGGCAGAAGAATATGAATACATATAGGGTTAACAGGGCTTTCTCATTTGAGTTATGCTGCAAAAATAAAAACCCATTGTAATTTTTATGGAAAATCAAGTACTGATGTCAGTAAGACCCAGAAGTGTGATTTTACTAGCACTTGCAGGAACAAAATCATAACTGTTTGCAACTTGTAAACATGGAATGTGCTTCAGTAAAATAAAAAAAAATGGATGTAAGTACAAAAGTTTTCTTTTTATGGAGGAGCAGTCATGAAGATGTAATACAATATATTGGAACTGAAATCTGTTAATTAAATTTCTGATTTTTTTTAGCAATAATAATTAGAAACTATAATTGCCATTACTAAATTTTAGAATGCTCTGCCTTTTGAGTATCTTACGCACGCAGAAAGCTTCTTGGGATCACCTCACTCAAAGAGTGACATCAAAATTCAAGGAGATGTCAGCATCAGAATAACATCCCCTAAACTGGTGCACAAATGGAAGTGTGCTGCTGTCTGTGCCTTACTAACCCAGCTCCAGAGCATCCCTGCAGCAATGTGGGATTGAAGGACAGTACTTTTGATTGAAGTTCAAGTTAAATGGATTTGACAAATACCTATCTTTTTAGGAGAACTGTTTTTTTAGGAGAATCTACTGTATTGTCACACTGCTGGTGAACACTGTTGGTGTTCCTCATTTACAAGTTATATAACTATTTCTGGAATACAGTTTTATTATTAAAAGCATAAAATACTCCATTTTTATTCACACAATGATTCTAACATGATTTAAAGTTTGGAATCCCTCTGGGGCAGATTTTATCTGTGAAGGAAATCCTACTTTTCCAGCTGACATAATGTGTTTACTTATATTTTGGTTGCTGCTTTAATAAGAGTAAAAAAGAAAAATAATAATAAAATTGTATTTTGACAGATGTGTCAGAGATAAATTATCTTTAGTGGTGCACCTTCAGAGCTGAGACATCGTCAAGGTGACAGAAGAAAGCAAACAGCACCAGAGGCTTTACTGTATTTTCTCTTAGGCTGAGCAGTAAACAATAGCATACAGCATTTGTCTGACTCAATTACTTCTGAATGGATTTAGTTATAGTGAAAAATCATGCAAATAAATATTTAGAGAGTTTCAGACATATACGTTGCCAGAACTTACATTTTGCTTTATGTTTGCTGCCTCATTTCTACAAACATGGACGCTAGAAATATAGTATGTGAAAATGGTCATGGGAATTGCTGGATCTGTTTGGACAGAAGGCAAGCACGATGCAAACAGTGTGTATGTAGCTCAGGTCAGATCTTTTGTAGAGATGAGATGGATAAATTTGCTTTCATTTTCTTCTGAAACCTTTTGCCTTTGTGTATTTATGAGGACGAGACCATTAATCTAAATACATTTTATTAGTTTTGGAAGCCTGCTGTGCATCAGCCATTTCTACTGGAAAAAGGCTACTATTGCACAAACAGGTAATGCAAAACACCAGAAGGTTTTTTTTTAAGCAAAACAAGTGAAAATCATGACCCAGTGTCCTGAAACATGTATTCCAGCATTTTGCTTCTTTGGGCCAGCTGTCGGCTAGTTCTAAGCACTGTGACACTTACTGCATTCTGAAAAGGTGAACATGATGCCCCAAATCTTGTTCTGGATCCAAGGAACACACACCATGTAGATGGAGCTACAGACAGCAGAGTGTAAAGGGCTCTGCTATGAACCCTGAACTTCCTTCTGCTGTCGTGTGCACCAGGATCAGTGGGATCCCACAGTAGGTGCAGACTCCTCACCCTGAGGTCTTGCTAATGGCTCTGGGGTGCATCTTTCCCCCTCCCCCTCAACTGGTTACAGCCTAGAACCTACCCATGGTGCACTCCCACACTGTGACACAAAGTACTATTGTTCCCATCTCCCAAGGGCCTGACAATTCCCATTGGAATGACACTTACTCCTTTTCCACAAGTCTTGCCATCCTTGTTTTTGATGTAATTCAAAGAACAAGTCCCATTTAAGCAGTGAATACTCTTTCCCATAACTTTTGTCGCCCCTGGTTGAGCTACATATATTATATAACCCTGTAAAAGCAAAGAAAAATTGGGAAATGCTGCAGAGCAGTAAACCTGTTAGGAGAGAAGCACAAGCTTTTTTTATCTGGCACCAATGCAAAGAAGACCAGGGCTCTGACAGCACAACAAGGCAGACCAGTTTGCTGCACTCCTGGTGGATCCATCGAGTTTGATACCTCTGGCACTTAACAGCGTTATGCTGTAGCCTGCACATCCCACTGTGCTAACAAGACAGAAACCTGTTGGTGATTCTTCCTGGTCCTTATTAGGGCAATAAAGGTGTCAGCTGATGTATGCTGTGGTTGAATGACCATCTGTTCAGGGGTAAACAAGTCACTTGAACGCTGGAATAAACATCGAGAAGCTTCTCTGTGTTACGGCTTCTGCAGTAAACCCTGCCACACAAAATGCAGTCACCATTTCAGACATTTCAAGATAGCAGGCTGGCAACAGCTTTAGATATCCTGAATTTACCTGCACCGAAGCACGTCCTGAAGCAGTTGCGTGCTTTGTGAGAGAAATGCTGCTGATTTTGCTGGACAAATTCCTTCACAGATGGCACATGTTTAGCTACATTTATGCAGTTGATTGCCCCAGGATAGATTTTGTGCCAGAGCTCTTGCTCCCTGAGGATGTGTTTTTATTTCAGTGTTTTTATTTTTCTGGGTAGCTCTTGAAAACTGGTGTTACTTCCTTTCGGACCAAAAGCATGGAGCACTGACTAGACTCCATCATGTTCCTTAAAAACTGGAAAATATAAGGGCTGCAAATAATTGCTCTGAATTATTACAACAGTATTTTTTATACATTTGAAACAAACAGAATACAGATTTCCTGTTTTTATAAAACTCTGGGTTCCCTTTTTTTTTTCCTCCTATGAAATATCAAAAGCATCCAAAATTTTATTGGACTTTCATAGAAGTATGTTAAATAATTATGGTTAATAAAAAAATGCATTTAAGTAGAAGATGATCAATTACATCTAATTCTGCTCTTTTATATAATGTGAAGGACACTCCACAGAAGAAAATAAAATTGAGCCATCAAAATGTTCCATTCCATTTTGAAAGGGAACACACTGACATTTAAATGTTCCACTTAAAGAAATTATCAAAATAAAGATTTGTGTTAAGATACATTTGGCACAAGTCATATTTTCAAACCCCTTTGTAATCTTTCTGGGCTTTCATTTTAGTTACAGACTACTTATTTTAAATGTAAACTTATCTTTAATATGACTATGCTGGACACACGGTTTATGCAACTAAATAAAGATTTTCTGTTTTCCCAGATTATATTTTGTCTCAGTACCTTTCTCTTGCCTGACAGGGACAAACCTCTGCATTTAATCTGGACTCAGAGTATTTATTATTCGTGACAGTATAGCATTGTTGGGACTTGTGATAGGGCAAGAATTGTGCTTTGGCTGTCCATATTCCCACAACATCCTCTCTCCCTCATTCCTAAGTTCACTGTTTTCAGCCATGCAGGAGACACAATGAGACAACTATTACCTTGAGTAACCATTACCTTCAGTGGTTACTGCAATAACTCCTTTTCAAGTATACAGTTTAGAACATGTCAATTCTTAGTTTCTTATTAAACTATCTTTGTTTGGGGGGGGAGGAGGGGGCAGACGGGTGCACAGGAAGTAGAAAAGATCCTTTTTCCTTTTTAAAGAAAAACATTCTATAAAAGAAATTATGACCTATTAATAAGGATTTGAAATTATTGATGTAAAGACAGGAACTTAGTCATAGTCTTTCTAGAAACTGATTGATGTTACACTTTTTTATGCTTGGTTGCTATAGTTTTCTTTGCTCCTTTCCCACCTGAACACAGCACCACACTCTAAGTAATGACAAAGCATGATGTTTTGAGGCTTAGAACTTGTTTCTTCTGTATTATTCCTTTCCTTTCCCAGTTCCTGTTACAGCTTCACCATCTTTTCACCTCACCCTATAACTTCATGAATTTGCTCCTCCTCTTGTCTTATATGCATTATTTTAAGATGCTACAGTACTAAGTATTGGTAAAAATGAAATACATCTGCTCCCTGTCTTCCTATTATTTCTGAAATGGTATGCAGAGAAAGAAGGGGAGAAAGGCAATGGTCTTTATATCAGTTGCATTTTGTCCTGCTTTATTTTCCTCTCTGCTTTCAAAAGCCTAGAGCCTGGGGTGCATTAAGCACAGCATCACCTGCTGGGCAAAGGAGATGATTATCCCACTCTGCACTGGGGCAACCTCAGTTTGAATATCGTGTGCAGTTTTAGGCACCACAATATAAGACAGATATTAAGCTGTTAGAGAATATCCAAAGGAGGGCCACACAGAAGGTGAAGGGTCTGGAGGGGAAGATTTATGAGGAACAGCTGAGGTCACTTGGTCTCTTCAACCTGAGGGGGGAACTCACTACAGTCTGCAACATCCTCATGAGGGGAACAGAAGTGTCAGGTACACATCTCTTCTCCCTGGTGATGAGGGACAGGAGTCAAAAAAGGCATGAAGCAGAGTCAGGGGAGGTTTAGGCTGAATAGCAAGAAAAACAATTTTCACCTAGAAGGTGGTTGAGCACTGGAGCAAGCTCCCCAGGGAAGTGGTCAAAGCATCAGTCTGTCTGAGTTCGAGAATTGCTTGGACAGCACTCAGGCACATGGTATGACACTTGGGTGTCTGGTACAGGGCCAAAAGTTAGAATATGCTGAGTTGGAAGACAGCCATGCAGCTGACCAAGTCCATGATTCTATGGCAAAGAAGCTATAACTGTCAGAAACTAGGAAAATGTGAATTCTAATTTTAATTCTAAAAGTAAAGCTTTAGTGATGAAAGTTTGTTTTTTCTTTTTTCTTTTTTAATTCAGTGTGCCTGTCTTTTAATATAACAAAGTTTTTCAAGTATTAACTGCATTTGTGACTCCTTTCCTATCTTTTTCCTCCTATGCTCTCTGTAGATCATTTTGTCTGCCTCGGTGGTAACAAGTAGATAAGAGAAACAAGGATGGCAAAACAAGATGAGAACTCCCAGGCTGTTGTTTGGAAACAAAAAAAAAAGAAACAAATCTCATTTTTGATGGTGATGGAACAAATGTTGTCAGAGAGTCTTCATTCTCAAATAATCGTTCTAGTGACAATGCACACTAAAGCACAACAGCTAGGCGTACTAGCACTGATACATTGTAAAAAACCATAGATTAGCGAAAAGCTGAATAGTAGCAGTCCATGATAAGGTGCCTCCAAGCATTTCTAAAGAATATAGGAGCATTCATTAAGCTATTGGCTGTTCCGTTCTTGCAGTGACAGAAAAGTGAGCTAAATCCTTACCTTTGTAAATCTATGCCACACTACCAATATGATTGTAGCATTCCACTTTGCTGCAGCAGTTGTAGTGCTTGTCGACTCTGAGATGTGATGTGTGCATTGAAACTTAAGTCAATCAGGGAATAAGAAAAGCTGAAGCAAGCATCTTTTCTTAGTTTTGTTTATTCATTTGGTTTTTTTGGGTATTTCTGTATCTGTTTCAAGACTACTTTAGAGATAGAGCCTTATCCCAATTATTGAACAAAAAGCAAAAGGCAACATTATCAACTGCAACAAAATCACAGGCTACAATGAAGGATTTACAACGCAGTGCAATATCACACTACAGATAACATAAATTATAGATCCTGCTAATTCTGTGTGACATTCACTCAGTACTGTGATAAATAGCAAACAAATCTACATCTGCCAGAATTGATGTGTATTCAAACACTTAAGAGCTTTCAATTTCATATCCAGTTCCAAATGTTTTAGATTAGTGTAGTGTGTTGACCCAGGCTGGATGTTCGCTGCCTACTGTAGTCACTCTCTCACTCCCTTTGCAACTGGACAAGGGAGAGAAAATGTAACAAAAACCTTATGGGTTGAGATGAGACCCATGAAAGATCAGTCATCAAACAGCATGACAGGCAAACAGACTTGAATTTGGGATATTAGGTGAATTTATTTCCAACAAAATCAGAGCAGGATAATAATGAAGAAAATAAATCTTAAGAACAACTTCCCCTCACCCCTCCCTCCTTCCCAAGATCTGCCTCCTCCCCCAGTGGCACAGGGAGATGGGAAATGGGAGTTACAGTCAGCTCACCACAGGTTGTTCCTCCTGCTGCCCAGGGAGAAGAGTCCTTCTCTTGCTCTAGCATGGGGTCCCTCCCAGCAGAGACATCCCTCCACGGACTTCTTCAACTTAAGTCCATCCCATGGACAACAGTTCTTCACAAACTTCTGCAATGTGGCCACTCTTCCAGGGATGCAGTCCTTCAAGGACAGGCTGCTCCAGTGTGGAACCCTCATTTGATCACGAATCCTACCAGGAAACCTGCTGCAGTGTGGGCTTCTCTCTCCATAGTCTGCATGTTCCTGCCAGGAGTCTTCTCTAGCAGACTCCTCCTCCAGGTTCATGGCCCTCTCTCAGGCACCCACCTGCTCTGGCCTGGGTCTCGACCAAGGGCTGCAGGCGGATCTCTGCCTCCCCATGAACCTCCATGGGCTGCAGGGGCACAGCTGCTTCACCATGGCCTGCTTTGGCACATAAAACACCCCTTCCCTCTGTGACCTCAGTGTCTGCAGGGCTGTTCCTCCCACTTATTCTCACTCCACACCTCTCTGGACACAATTACAACTGCACAACTTTTTGTTTTCTTCTTAAACATGTTATCATGGAAGTGTTGCCACCATTTCTGGTTGGCACAGCCTTGGCCAGTGGCATGTCCTTTCCTGAGCCTTCTGTTAAGCTTCTCACAGAAGTCACACTGTAGCCTTCCCACTACCAAAACCTGGCCATGCAAACCCAAAATACAGTTATGGTGTTCAAAATGGTGCTACATAAAATGTATGCTATCAGGCTAATATACCTAGTCTTTCAATAGAATTGCTAGAACAGAAATTGTTTCTGAACAATATTGTTTCTGACCAATAGTTATGACCTAGTAATTGTTTCTGTGGAAAAAATGGCCCTTATGGCTGTCCTGAGCTAAATACTGCAGGTTTGCTGTAAGCCTCTACCATGACATTGAACTCAAACTTCACAATTCAATCCCCACAATGGACTCCATCAGTTGCATCCTGTACCCCACAATTACAGTTTCCTCAGTTGCAGCCTCAGCTCCTCTTCTGTCTCTCACTGACATATAAGCTGTGATACCTATTTTTAACACTTATTTGTTTCTAATTCCATCACATAATTTTTGCTCTTACAGTACAGCAGTTGCATAAGCTACTCCATAAAAAACAAACAAACAAACAAAAAAGCTGGAATGCATTGTTTTTCTACTTTTTCTGTAGAAAGCTGAAGACATTTTTTTAATTCTCATCCATCTACTAAAGTTAGAACAATATACTTGGTAATATGTTAAAATAACTGTGAAAAGTAGATTGAGTTGTCATGCAGTTTGGCCTTTTAGTTGGTCATGAACCATTGGTGTGATTAAGGCAGGTGTATCTGAGCAGTGAGTCAGAGAAGTTCAAAGATTTCCACATAGCAGTCTTTTATGAACTGATTTAAAGAAGGTAAAGATCTGGTTCAGAACATGAAATCACAAACCATGAAGTATATTTCTCATGTATTCTTACATCTTTATTCCTCTTTGCAACGTGTGCTGTCAGTATTTGCATATGCACAGTCATTCTTTGTCTAATGACAACTCATCTAAATATATATATCTAAAAACATATGGGGTAAGGCGGCTAAGATAGAATTAGCATGATTTTATTTTAGATAGTGAAAAATAGGAACAAAACAAAACCCAAATTCCTTCCACCCACTTCTTACCAGTATCATCTTCACTCCTGACTCACCTACCTCCTCTCTTCCCTGAGCACTTTGGCAAGGACTGGGAATGGGGGTTATGATCACATCACACTTTTTTTTTTTATTGCTTCTTCGTCTTCACATCCTTTCCCTTCTCCAGCATGGCATCCCACCCATGGGAGACAGTTCTCCACAAACTTTGTCAACATTAATCCTTCCCATGGAATGCTGTTCTTCATGGTAGAGTCCTCAGAAACAGATTGTTCCAGTCTGGGTCCTTGCTGGGCTCCCAGGTCCTGTATGAAAACCTGCTCTGGTGTGAGATCTCCATGGGATCACCGTGTCCTTTGGACACACACATCTGTTCCAGTATGTGATCATTCATGGGCTGCAGATGGATATCTGCCCCACCATGGGTGACAGATGAGCAGCCTGCTTCACCATGGGGTTCTCCATGAGCTGCAGGGGAATATCTGCTCTGGCTCCTGTAGCATCTCTTCCCCACAATTCTTCCCCGACTTGGCGTTGGCAGAACCATTTCCCTCAAATTTTATCATTGCTCATCCCTGTTTTCTACCCTTTTTAAATATATTATCCCAGAGGTACTACCAACATTGTTGATGAGATCATCTTTTGCCAGCAGTGGTGCTGTCTTGGAGCCAGATGGAACTTACCCTGACATGGGAGCAGCTTCAGTGTCTTGTCACAAAAGCCAGTCTTGTAGCCTCAGAATTATGAAAAACTCCGTCTACACCGAAGTCAAAATAACATCATTACACCAACAAATAGTGACTAGTTGCATTCATTTCACCCCTTGCTTCTTCATCATAATCACACACAACCAAAGAAAATCCCAACTATTCTGTCATTGGCAATGGTTGACCCATACTGTGCCTTTTACCTCTCCCAATTACTATCCTCCTCGCAAATTTTCAAGTGCCTCACCTCTGTCACCAAACAGGACTGTGGTGGGCTGATCTTGGGTTGTCATCCACCAGGTATCCACAAATCGACTTTATGAGTCCCCTCCTCTGCAGAACAGGAGGAAAAGAAAAAAAAAAAAAAAGAGAAAAAGAAGAAGCTTGTGCACAAAAATAAAGTCAGTTTAATGAAGAAAGGCAAAGGACACATATGCATTCTCTACTTGCCAACAGCAGTTGATGTCCAGTCACTTCTTGGGAAGTGCCTTTGAAGCAGGAATGAAGAGTGGCAGGAGAGACAACCTTGATACTGTTATGTTATGAGCACTGCTCAGGAATAGCTGAAACAGAGGTGTGATATCAGTACCATCCTGGCTACACGACACTATAAGCATTGCTGTGGGGGAAGTTAATTCCATCTCAGCCCTATCCTGTATGCCAGCCTTCAGGTTATAGCAAAAAAAAAATTTTATGTAAACAGTCGTCTAGGCTTCCTATTTAGATGAGACATTATTCTGAAAAGGAGTTGAAGTTGGGATAAAAGGAGCTAAAAAGAAAATTAGCTGTGTCCTTGCTATCATGGCATTTGACAAGGAGAATGGAATCCTCTGTATTTCTAGGAATCCTTATATCATGTAAAACATCGAACAAAACACACATAAAATATAACATAAATCCACCAGTTCTCTGGTCTTGTGCCAAGAATGGCTGTAAGGCCCCAAAACCTTGCTTAAAAAGGCTTACGGTTTTTTATGTACTCTGAGTTAGATGCACAGGAGAAATACAGACAAGATAATCTCTAAAGGTCAAAACAACAAAAAACTTTGCTAGCAACTTCAGAAAATCAGAGAACTTTGGCAAAAGTTTAGACCAGCATTCAGTCAATGTAAAAGTTTCACAAAGCATTAATTTGGCACATTCGACTTAGAAAATTTCAAGCCTGTCCAATTTTACATTACTCAAAACTCTGAGAAGAGGGAATTAGAAGAAGAAAGAGAGAAAAGATATAGCAAAGAACAAGTGTAGCTACAGCTCCTGGTTCCAGTGGTGTTTTGCTAACAAAAACTCCACGAGGAAGTGGGATCAAGATACATTCACTTCATGCTTTGGCTTAAGTACCCTTTGTCTTTCCTGGGCCCTGCCCCCAGGTGGGGCTTGTGGCCATTTGGCCACTCA